>VMKM01001104.1:0-181334 GCA_008360985.2 Macquaria ambigua
GGCTGCCCTTCTCCACAGATCCTATCAATCCTCCTATATTTAGAACATTCAGAAGTCTGTGGTTACTTCAAACCTTTGGCTGGCCCTTGTGTGTGTGTGTGTGTCGGGGTGTGTGTGTGTGTGTGTGTTGCGGTGTGGCGTCCCCCCAGAAAAACGCTTGCAACAGTAGAGTCTCACTCATCCCCTTCTTTACTCGTTCATACGCCAGGCATGCATTCTTCCACCTTCGGCCTAGTGTGTGTGTGTGTGTGTGTGTGTGTGTGTGTGTGTGTGTGTGTGTGTGTGTCTTTTGTCATTGATTGGTCCCGGGTTCATTCCTTTGGTTGACCACAGACAGTCAAATTCCATCCATTCATCATGTCATCTCTTTTCCCCTCCGCCTCCGTTTCTCTTTCTGACGTCTCGACTTTATTGAACTTTAACTCTTTTGATTCTTTCTTTTCTGTCACCTTCAATTCTCTTCTCCACATTTTCCCCCACATTTATATTTCTCTCTCCTTTTTCCATCTCTCCTCTCCTCAACTTCATCCTTTCCTCTCTCATTTCCTCTCCTCTTTCCATCTCTCCTCTCTTCAATTTCCTCCTCTCCTCTTTCCATCTCTCCTTTCCTCAAGTTCCTCATCTCCTTTCCTCAAGTTCCTCCTCTCCTCTCCATTTGTAACTTTGAGTTTCCCAGTTTCAGTTTCTTATATTTTTTTTGGTTTCTCTCTTGGCCTTATTTAGCATGTCTTTAACTTTCTTCTACTTCTTCCTCTCTTGTTTTTCTTCATCCTCTCTTTCCGTCTTTCTTCTTCTTCTCCCTTTTAATTCTTTGATTTTCTTCATTTGTCATCTTTCCTTTTTTCCCCCTCTTATCTTCCCATTCTGCATCTCGCTCTTTTTCCTACGTTAATCTCTCTCTCCATCTCCCATTCACTCACTTCTGCCTGTCCCACACTGACTGGTCAAACTATTGGGTTTCCTTTGTAACACACACACACACACACACACACTTGCTCTCTGAACTGTCTGATGTTTGTGTGTGTCCCAGCCATTACCTCACGAGGCTTCCCTCTCCTCTCTCTCCAAAAGCAACATGTCACAGCATGACAACTGCTCCCCCTATCCTGACTCTGTGTGTGGGTGTGTGTGTGTGTGTGTGTGGATTGACCGGCGTAGCCAGTAGCGATTATCCAGTGACAGGATGGCAGATTCTCCCCCTCTGTGTGTGTGTGTGTGTGTGTGTGTGGAGGTAATAGACAGGCTAAGGGATGGGATGAGGCCCAGTGGGAGAGGAAACCTCCACCTCACCTCCTGGTAACCCAGACTAACGAGGCAGCGAGAGGGAGGGAGGAAAAAAAAAGAAGCAAAGGTGGAAGATGCAGAAGGTATGCAGCCATATTTTAGGGAAAAACACAGTGAGTGTAACAGTACGTATAAAATGTCCATCTTAATGATTTTTCCGTACATTATAGTTTTTAACAGCAGAGAGTTTGAGTCTCAAAGGAAGAAGCAGAGAGCCACACACTCATAACTCCAGTCTTTTCAGTTTTAATTCTATAAATCAAAATCTTGGCAAATATATCATTGTTCAGTGTATAGTGTGTAGGGACGTTTAAATCAATTATTTTTCAAAGGCCCCATTTACACTTCAAATCTCATATCCAGATAAAATCCAAATGTGATTTTAATAGACTTTCATTTACACATAAATATGTCTCCGTTGGCCACATCACAAATCTGAATCTGACCTGGTTTTCCCCGAGCTGCATGCAAACCATCGTAGGCCCGACTCCAGCCCCAGCACCTGAAGCTGTTGGGTAACGGCTAAAAGCAGCCAAAAGAAAGATAGCATCGCCACTGTAGCAGATTAGTAACAACAGTAACAATTTAGCAGCTAGCTAACAATTACCCAGAAACTAAAACAAACACATGGATCACTCCCACGGATGGAATACGAGCAAAACAACAGTTTAATCATCTTCACGTCCATCACCCATACAGATCATTCAGTGGTTCCAATGATCAGGGATCAGATAGACACAACAGCACAGCATGCTACTTCCTCCAACCAACATGGTTTGAGTAATCAGATTTCAATCTGTCTAGAGTGCCTCTTGGATGAATTTCCACTTAATGTGTCTTGGTGCGGATCAGATAGCTAAATAGTGTAAATGGGGTCAAAGAGTCCGTAAAGAGGTCATCTGCAGCCAGGAAAAACCCCTAGTATCCATACTGTTGATTAAAAGTCATGAAGTGGAAAACATGCATCCGAGTTACAGTTTGAGTATTAAAGCAGTTTGTCATCGTCTTCCCTCTTTGGGAAAAAAACTCTCTTCTCTCTGATAATAGCTGAATTTGTTGACTGACTGAGTGATATGGATGTACTAAAACATGATACCTTTGACTCAATACCTCAATAATGTGGCCATTTCTTGGGTGTAACTTGTGCTCTTATCAGATATCTTATCGAATTCTGCACTGGATGATACGTGCAACCAAAATGAGTAAAATCGTAGACACATGTTCTGATCATTTCACTCAGTGAAAGGAGCCAGATGAGTTCAGATATGTGAAACTGTGCCGATATGTGCAGATATGAGTGCGCGTTTCCTCCCTCTTTTTTTAATTCTGCAGTTTGAAAAACAACTTGTACAGAAGAAGGTCGTCCATCAGCGTAGCAGGAAGCCTTCACTTGATTCTGTCAGTTTGTTTGTTGCCTCATTGTTCCCGACTCGAGTGCACATGCTACTTAACGCGCGTTGCTTCCTCTCAGTCGCCTGAAAGAAATGATACACTCCTCCAGGAAGTAATCCCTCAAAATCATATTGTCTCACAAACTTTACTGTTTATATGCCCACATTTCTTTATTAAGCATTTAACCTAAAGTTGGTGTCTTTTACTGTAATTCTCCTCAGTCTTGCACACCTGCCAGAGTTTTGTTTCTGGTTGAATGGAGCTTGATTTCACTGCTAAGCCCGTCGTGTGACAGCGTGATTTATTTCCCGAGGTTTGATCCAGAGTTTGTCTTTAGCCAAGATGACCTGAAATCTACACCCATACGTGGAGGGATGTGTGGAGATGTAAAGGGAGGGGAAAGCGAAGGCATGGGGAACAAATACGAGTACAGTACTCTTTTCGGAGAAGAAAGAAGTGATGTAGGGGAAGAAAATGTAAAGAGAAAGGGCAGACGGAGGTGAGCATGAGGACAGGAAGAGATAGACGAGGTCAGAGAGATGGAAGGAGACAGAAAAATCTGCTACTGTCACATTCCTAAGGACTGTGGTCACACTGGGACAGCTGCAGCGTGTGGGTGTGTGTTTGTATGTGACAGGTCAGGTTCAGGGAAGGGACTGCTGACAAGATGGGGATGAACCGTACGCATGTGTGTCAGGGTTTGAACGGCGGCCAGCGCACATGCTCGATCCACGTCAGCAGCAGGCTGACCTCTGACCTTTCAGCTCCCCGCCAGACTCAGACAGATGGGGAAAGAGGAGAGGGCGAGCGCCGAGATCTGAACAGAAAGCAGATAAACGTACGGGGACGAAAGGCGAAGTGCGAGATCTGAACAGAAAGGCGTAAATGAGGGAGAAAGTTAATACGAAAGGCTGGAGTGAATCTAAAGGAAGATGACATGAGGAGATGGAAAACGAAAAAGAGACTCGGCGAGAGAGAAAACAAGACATGAATGCGTGAAAATGTTGACGGAGCGGAGCAGAAAGCGAGGGATAGCGAGTGAAAGAGTGCAGTCAGGTGAAAGTGATACGGCGGGTGAAACGGACATACAGGGTGGTCTCTCTCTCCCCCCTGTCTCTCCCTCTGTCTCCCTACCTCTCTCTCTCCTCGGGAGGCTGACACTTCCCTTCATGCGTTTGACCACTCACAGAAGGGGGGATGAATAGAGGAGTGGAGCGGGGTGAAAGAGCGGGATGAGCGGAGAAGAAAGAGGGCGAAGGGAGGATGAGCAGCAGACGGACATCTAAATGCTCGCCCGCCGATCTATTGGGAGAGCGGGGGGGAGAGAGAGAGAGAGAGAGACACACACAACGGTTTGACACGCACATAAACATGGATGCAAACAGTTTTAATCGGCGCAGCAACACATTTGCTTTTAGTGGACACTCGTGCGCACAAACTTTCGGGCGTAGAAACACAAAAACTTTTGTCCATCCTCCACAAACACACTCATAGAAATGTTGGTGCACGAGGCGTCCTGGTGGCCCGAGCAGTCTGAGAGACTTACCATGTAGCTATGCAACCGTGACGTCCTGGGTTCAAATCTGGCCAAGGACTCCTAGTGTATCTCTCTCTCTCTCTCCTTATGTTTCCTGTGTGCTTTCCACAGTTAAAACTCTTATTTTCATCGTAAAATAGAAACCATTGTAGTTTAACTCCTACATGATGTAACGAATCATCCAGCTCAGAATCATGTGTTCTGATCTCTGGTGTCCTGGATAAAACCATGCTGTGCTGCGTAGCGAGCAATGTTTTTACACAAAGCAGTGGTTTCATGTACTTCATGACAGCACAGTATGAGATAAACACGTATAAAACTAGAGTGAAGATCAGAAGAGAGGAGGAGGGAAAAAACATTTACTCAATCTCCATTATAAGCCAATTTATCACCAAAAAAATACATTTTTAAAAAGGGATTTTCACCTGGATCCATGCCCACAAACGTTGTTCTTTCTCCAAGGAGCACAGCTCAGAGAATCTTCTTAAGCCGGAGAGAAAAAATTGGGAGAAAATGCACATGAGCTGGTGATGGTCTTTATTTAAAGTGTCTTGCTGTTTTAGTTCACTCTCACCGCTCACACTCGTAGCGTCAGCGTTTTTAAAATCCAGTTTTCAGCCTAAGTTTTGTATTATTTATTATATTTCAGTCCCGGTTTAGTTCACCTGTTTTTCTGTAATCCTACATTGAAAGAGAGGAAAGGAAATATCATATATATACATCATATATAATAGAGAGAAAGGTTGATGTGCCTTCTCGTCCTCCAGTAGAGTCAGTGCACTGAACTTTCTTTTCTGTCGTTTTCTATCGTTTTCGAGTCATTTCTATTATTCTGTCTGAGCTTCACTCTCTCCCCTCACTCCTCCTCTGCCTCGTCTAACTCTCCTCTTCCTTTACTTTCTCTCAATATCTGCTCCTTCCTCTTCCCCTTAAAGTGCGATTACCAGGCGTCGTGGAGGCTGATGTCTCTGTCAAACACACCGAGCACAAAAAACAGGGTTTACACACACACACACACACACACACACAGCTCAAAGTGGGTGCAGTGTAAGGTCAGCGGGATAAGTATTGGTGCCAGGGAGGGGTGAGAACTAACCCTCAGACCCCCAAAACACCCCTTATCTGATCTCACACACACACACACACACACACACACACACACACTCTTCAACAAATACTGTTTGTCCACATATACACACCTGTCTCTCCTGTCTGCTTCACACACACACATTTCCCTCTTCGTCCAACTACACACACACACACGCACACACACACGCACAGCAGGGTCTGAGTGTAATAAAGTGCTCAGTGATCCTGCTGCGCTCAAGATAACACCGCAAAAAAAAAAATTGAAATGTGTGCGTCCACGTGCAGATTTATGAGTTCAAGCTATTATTTGTGTGGGAGAAGTCAGCGTGTGTGTGTGTGTGTGTGTGTGTGTGTTTCTCGGCCCCTGTCTCAACTTCCTGTCCTGTCTGTGGCCGGCCTTATCGGCGTGACAACGGGTCAGGCAGTGGTCACGGCAACAGAGCTGTTCAGCGACCTGATTGGACAGGGTGGGGAGCGGCGGTTCGCGTCTTCCAACCAAACGGTCAAGTAGTGGTCAGGAATGTGCTGGGGGGGTCAAGGTGGTTCAAACTCACTCTAAGACACACACACACACACACACACACATTTATTAGTATTATTAATAAGTATCTTTGACTCATGTAATCACAGATATAGATACACACACCTTCTGTCAGACAGAATAATGACCGTCAGTCACACACACACTCCTACAGTGACCGTGCGGTGACCGGGGCAGGTCATTGTTCTGTGTTATCAGTCTTGACCTCTCCGTCAGTCTCCCCGATATGACCTGCATCTACACCCCTTCCTGTGTGTGTGTGTGTGTGTGTGTGTGTGTGAGAGACTCTGCGGTCGTTCCATGGTCAAACCTAAAAGTTGAGACTCTTAAACAGCTCTCACCTTTCAACTGTTTCCTGTTTTGGGGTTGTTGAGGACGCACACACACAGAGAGAGAGATGTGTGTTTCATTTCGAGCTGCAGTGTAACGCTGTGAAACACTTTTTCACAATTTTTTCTGTACAGGGTTCGTACAGCTTTTTAAGAGTAAAATTCAAGCACTTTCAAGGTACCTAAACCAAAACATTTCCAGACTCTCGAAGCCTTTATCATCACATCTACATTGTGACTATAAATGCAAAAAATTGAGTTTACAGAAGTCCTTTTACGCCCCCAGGAATCAATGCATACTGTCACTTTGTTTGTTTGACCAGCTGTTCATATTGACTTTGATTGGATGTATTGATCAGGATTATTTAAAGCTTCCTAATTTCCAGAGTGTAAGGGATCAACAGAGGACTTAAAGTCAACACAAGAAAAGAGCTTTTCTTTTCACATCATGTTGAAAATCAAGCATTTTTCAAGAAGTATATATTAAAATTCAAGCATTTTCCTAACCTTAAAAACATAACGGTAAAAATTAAGCATTTTGCAAACTTTCAAGACTTTGTACGAACCCTGTCTGTATCTGCAAATTAGATGTTTTTGCCTGCAGTTGAATTAATTGTTCAAAGAGCCCAATTTTCTTACATTAGTAGACAATGATGTTTGCATTTTTACTAAGAAAAAATAGCACTGTCCTTTTTTTGATCGATTTCGAGTGTCTTTTTAAGAAAATATTAATTGTAATTACAAATATTGATCAAATGATTTATTTTTACCTGGAGGAAAAAAAAACATTTTTTATTCTCATTAAATCAAGTAGATTTGTAGTGGAAACTGCAAAAAACAGGACAATAATATATATAAGAGATACTGTATAGAGTCACTTTTAGAGTCAGACTTTTCTGGATTTCTCTTCCAAACTCAGCTGTTGTCTGTGATAAACACTTTGAGACCAAATTCCCCTGATCATTATCTAAATCTAAATCTTATTTTTTTTAAAGATCCCCCAGATAAGTTTCAAGACGTTTACACACTCTCAACTTTGAACAATAATTGGTGTCTGATGTGGTTTTTAGTCTTAAAAATGTATTCACAAATCCAAAATCTATAAATGTGCAAATTTTGTTCGTTTCAAAAGATTAACTACTGACAAGCTGTAAGTTGCATACTGGACCATGATTGGCTCAGTTTACGTACATCATTCTTTCACAATGAAGGTGAATAAGCTAAACACATCTCTGGATGGAGGGCGACTTAAGTTCCCAAATCCAGTTTGAGTCTTTATTGACAATAAAAAGTTCCAGGTAGACCCTGAAAACACTGTCCTATATTAACTTTAAAAAGTAATTGAATCCACATAAAAATGTTGTTTAATCCTAAATAATTAAATAAATCTAATTTGCTTCTTGCAAAGGAATTTAATCAGAACCAAACGGCAGTGGTTAAAGCTTTACTTAAAGTGAAGTCTGAGAAGTGGACGAACCCAAACTGAACCCCCGGCCCAGAATTAACCTTTTAAAAAGTGTCTGGACCCAAATTGACTTTAAAAAAGTGGCTGAGGCCAAATTGACCTTTTTAAAAAGTGCTCGAGTCTAAACTGAGCTCTGAGCGGAGCTAAAAGCCGCTGTTTCTCTTGTTTGTTTTGGAGTATTCTGTCTTTATTTGCTTTATCAGCGCACAGAGCAGCTCCCAGCAGGCCCCTCCGACTTCAGCCTGCACTCGTTTATCGTCCTCCCGTTTCTCACTCGCTCGTTCTTCCTCCTCCGTAACGTCTAGTTACCCTCCGCCTGACCTCCTTCACTCCCTCCTTTCCCTTTCTCCTGCAGTCCTGTAATATTTCCCCAATCATTCTTTTTGAGTTCTCTCTCTCTTCCCTCTCATTTACCTCCTCTCTCTCTCTCCCACTCCGTCTCTGTCAGTCTATGTCTCTCACTCACCCTCTCTCCATCTGTGTAGTGTCTAATTGACAGCAGAGACCCCTGGTTGAACCACCAGCACTCTCCTCTACGTTTCTTTTTTCTTTCTTTTCGCACTCATTCCATTTCAGCCCTGTCACTTTTTTAGGGGGTCACACAACTTCTCTTGTCACTGCTGACGAAGAGAGAGGGAGAGAGGGAGGAAGGAGGTGAGAGACGGAGTAAATGAGACAAAGACGGGGGAGAAAATAAGAGGCAAAGCAGAAGAAAGAGAACACGTTAGTTAGTTATGTAAGTAAGGTAGCTTAGGGTTCAGAGAAACACGCCTGTGACATGAAGATGTAAAATAAGTCATGTAGGAGCCGTGTTCTCATTCATGCTTCCCAAATAGCATTTAATCACTTTTTTATACAGTCTGCAGACACTTTAGGTGTCTCTGAACTGTGTGAACGTACAGACGCCGATACCTAAACTCACGATATCGTCTGATACCATGTATCGACGTTGAACTGGGGTCGTGTGTACGGTGGCATATATGAAAATAGCCTTCATCTGGGCTTGTGAAGACTTTAATAACGTTCTAGATCTATGAAACTAAGTTATGTTATTTTTATAACAACGATTAAAAAAACAATATGTAATGGGGATTAGTAACAGCCCATTCGTTTAATAAGGTCAGTGTTGGCACTGATAAAGATCCAGTGTATCGCATTAGTGCATTACTAAAATTAACTCCAATGACTGAACACATGAGTTTTCTGTTTGGGTGTGAAACTTCATCCATGACCTTGAAAATAGTAGTTGGATAAATAAAATAAAAAATCTTAACCCTTAACTTACTGTAAAGGACTTTGCTAAGTTGAGCAACAATGGTAAAAAGCTCTAAAAATGTTTTTAAAAAAGCTAGTAAGTGGACCTTGAGTTAATATAATTTTTTGTCAATCTCTCGAGTTTCTTTCTTTTCCGAAGTTGGTTAACTACTTCAATAGAAGAATATAAACAATATGAAATACTGCAAATACTTAAAGTGATCAAATAGAAACGAATCCAAACAACTCTCTATAGACAAAACAAAGTTTCAGGCAGGTATGCAAAATAAATCAGACTTTCTCCAATTAGTAAATTAAAAAGTTACTCTGATCTCGTGAGTTTTCTAGTTTTAAGTTGCACTTTTCATCATAACATTATTTTCTTTGAAAATTAGCTATTTGCTGTTAATTTGGGTGGCATTTGACATGCATCAAAACACCATCACCTACTGTTTTGTATGTAAGCGCACACACCGGCATCGTAAAGACATGCGTCAATACTCCAGAGAAACAGCTATTCGATCACTTTCCCTCCCAGGATTTGCACTTCCGGGCTTCCGTACCTCGACGTCTCCTGTCTGTACGGCTCATATGTCGTGTGTATTAGGCGTCAAATGGCAATTTTTGTATCCAGACCATTGTTTACCTTCCTGCTGCTCACCAGGACGTTTAGTTTTAGTTTTGGTGTGTGGCTAAATGTACTTTATATGCTTTTTTGGTTAGAGTATCTGTCTAAATAACAGACCCAGAAGAAAGCTCCTGTATGGCGTCCATCCTGACCTCTGACCTCTCCTTGTGGGGGGAACAACACAAAAGATAACTTCTCTACAGGGAGCGATAAAGCCTCATGATTTTATCTTTTCTCTGCTGTATTTTATTACCCCGCACATGACGAGCAGTCGCCCCCACTGTGGATTAATAAAGTGCAGTGTGTACATTAAGGGGGTATCGCCGTGGAGGTTGTGCTGTACTGTGGTTACTGGCAGCAGTGTGCTGCGGTCGCAGAAACGAGGCTGCAGGCAAGATGTACAAAGATACAAGCTTTTGGTTTTAATTTAATTTTTGGCCCTCCGGTAAGAAAGAAAAATTAGTTCCCTGTTGCGAAGCGATAACATCCAAGCTTACTTCATTCCATTCATAGTTCAAGATGGAGTGATACTGTTGGAGCTGCAGGGTCCAAGTGTGTGTCGCATGTACGGCCTTTCATACACTCACAATGTGAAGTTAAAAACAAATGTTAGAATTTAGTAGTTACTGCTGTTTGTTCATCGGAGCTTAAGTCAAAGTGGAGGACTGTCTTGCAGGTATTGCGAGCACCAGTAGCCGGACAGCATTGCCCTGATAACCTCTGAATATGACCTTTGACCTTTTGCTTTCAGAGGTCAAGAGCTGGCTTTGGGGTCAAGTGTAAAATCCTTTTTTTGTGCAGGTTGTCAGTCAGATTCTGTTGCAGATGAGATGAACCACACTTGTTTTTAACTGGGCTTTCTCACAGGGGATGGGACGTTTGTGATGAGTATTTGTATAGACACTAAAATGATTGGTAGATCAGTTGATTGACGGAAAATACATCAATAGCAATTCTGATAATCAATTTGTTGTAATTTATCAAGAAAATAGTGTAAAACGTTCTCTAGTTCCAGCTTCTCATACGTGAGTATTTTCTCCCTCTCTGTTTTATGTCACTGCAAATTGAATATTTTTGGGTTTTTGGATTAGTGATCAGAAAAAGAATCATTCATCATCAATTAGACGACGTCTCCTCGGGCTCAGAAAATTGATGATGGGCATTTTTCAGAAAACAAAGGACTGACAGATGGATCGATAATGAAAATAGCAGCAAGTTTCAGCCCTACAATATATATAACAAGATATTTGGTGTGTCTTTATTGATACTTTTTTACTTGAATGTAGCGCTGCAACAATTACTTGATTAATCGATAAGTGGGTCGACAGAATATTAATCTATTTTGATAACAGAGAATACATTAGTTGGTTCCAGCTTCTCAAATGGGAGAATTTCTTTTCCTTTTCTTAACATCTTTGCTTTGGACTGTTTGTCGGACAAAACAAGCAATTTTATCATCATTGATCTTCTCAGACTTTTAGGAAAATGTGATGGGTGATTGATTGTTTTCTAAAGTTTTATTGATCAAACACTTAATCTGCGAATCAAGGAAATAATTGTCAGTTGCAGCCCTACTTGAATACTTTTTCAAAGTCTGGAAAACATTTAAGTATCTCAAATAATATAATTCCTAAGTTTAAGGCCTAGTAAGTCATTAATAGCATCTAATACAACATATACATGTTATTTAAGTTAAATATGCTGTATTTTCCTAGTGGGAAGATTCTCTAAATCAGGCTAGCCCACTAACGTTGTCAGTTTTATTATTTATTTCTTGTGGCAGGCCACCATGACACTGAGGTGGTTAGGTGTTAAAAATAATCTTTTTAGTGACCTTTCAACCCTAAAACCTGGAACAGACTGAAAGATGGAGAGAGAGCAAAGAGAAACTAAGACATATATTGTGTGAGGAAGGGAGGGAGGGGTTGAGAGATGACGGACAAGTTTTGCTGTTTTTTACTGAGAACGGAGAAAACCACTTTCTCTGCTTTTAGTGAATTCTTGACTCGATGGACAGGCGTCAAGATGCTCCATCTGCAAACAAGCCAAGACATTTTTCTTCTCTTTTCGTTTCTCTCTGACCTTTAAACACAGTCCAGATAGACAGACTTGATTGACAGGTGTCAGTGTGGTCTTTGTGTGCCGGCGGTGACCTTTGAACTCTGATTTTTTTTGGTGACCTCGTGAACTTTTTTTGTGGTATGGAGAGAAGGTCACAAAGGGCGGCTGATTAAGACAAGAACTGCATGCTGTTCTGTGTTACACTTGGTGTGTTTTGTTTGTAATAAAGAAATGGTCACTGATCTCTGGGAAGTGCAGCAGATAACTGGGTGGATGATTGATGGATGGAGGAAGGTGGATTTTTGGAGAGAACGGACTGCAGAGGTGGACGGGTGCCAAAGTGGCTGCTTTTCTTGATAAAAGTCAAATCCACTTTCCCTGCTTTTAGTGACCTTTGACCTCTTGCCTGTTAAATTTAGGAGGAGATGGACAGCTAGGAGAGCTGTGAGAGGAGTGGATGTAGGGAGGGAGAGACGATAATGGGAGTGAAACTATGCAGGCGAAGAAGAAGAGTTTAAAAATGTAGTTGGAATTATAAAATCTAATTTATTTATTTTTAAAAATTGAATAAATAAAGATAAATGATCTTTGGTTCGCAGTGTTTGGTCACAAATTTATTTGCTTCATAGCAGAAATATTACATAATCACAACCTGTGTGTGTGTGTGTGTGTGTGCACACAGAGTGTAAACATGATGAATTCTGGGTGACCCTGACGTTTGGCCATTAGGAATGGGAACACGGCAATTCCCCGACGGGCCCAAACAAATAAATCCTGCCTACAGCCGGAATAACCATTAACAAGTCTACTAAACACTGAGAGGAGGAGGAGGAGGAGGAGGAGGTATGGATGCAGAGGGAAAGAAAGAAGGGATGGAAAAATGAAGGTTGACTTGGCAAGAATGAGGAGAGGAGGAAGAGGAGGTAAAAAAGAGGGGGAGAGAGCAGCAAGAGATGGAAAGGAGGGACAGAAAGATAAAAGAAGGAATAAAGTTGAAATCGAGAGAAGGATGGGAAATGGGACAGGAGGAGGTAAAAAGAAAGGGAAGAGATGAAGAAGAGAGAGAATAGGAGGGAGACAAAAGGAAGGATGGAAGGAGGGAAAGAAGGAGTTAAGTTGCCAAGAAAAGGGAGATGGAAAGAAGGAAGAGGGTGAGGAGGAGAGGAGGAAGAGTAGGTAAAAGGGGAGGGGAGGAAGAAATAGAGGGGATCGAGAGGTAGAGGGAGTATTGATAGAGAGGGAAAGAAGGAATATAGTTGACATGGAGAGAATGAGAAGAGTAGGAAGAAAAAAAGGGAGAGGAAGAAGAGGTGAATGGTGGAGGAAGATGAGAGGGAGGAGATGAGGGAGTGCAGCTAGAGATGGAAAGGAGGGATGGAGAGATAAAAGAAGAAATACAGATATGGGGAGAGGGAGAAAGTTGATGGTGGTGGAGGATGAGGAGGAAGAGGAGAGCAGGAGGTATGGGGAGTGCAGGGAGAGGGACCAAAAGAAGAGATGGAAAGGAGTAATGTTGACATGGAGAAGATGAGAAAAGAGAGACAGACAAAATGAGGGTGAGAAAAGAGGAGAAAGCGGGGGAGGAGAACAAGAAAAGATGTGAAATGGAAGGCAAATGGAGGAAGGAGGATGGGGAGGAATGAAGGGAGTGATTGAATGTTAGGAAGGGAGAGAGAGAAAAGGGAGATGTGAGAAAGTAGAAACAAAAAGAGAAAGAGGGGGAGAAGGAGGGAGGGAGGGAGAGAACCCCATTAGCAGAGGAGAAATGAGAGAAAACAAACAAGAAATGTGAATGTGAGGGTAACACGTCACTTTGTTTTTCTGCTCGTCCCCCCCAGAAGAATAAGAGGAAGCAATAATCTGTGTGTGTGTGTGTGTGTGTGGAGACAGGAGCGATAGCGCGGGGGAGGTCATGGCGAGGTGAGAGAGGGGGAGGCGAGACAGAGAGAGAAGTTCAGCGAGAGGTGAAGAGAGAGACCTGCCGTTTTCTCTCTGTGGTGTGTGTTGAGGGTGAATCTGGGGTCAGGTGTGTGTGTTTGCCAGGAGGACCTGCTGGCTCGTGTGTGGCTCATTTTTTTTTTTTTTTGGAAGGCCCACGCACTCCCTTTTTCTTTTTTTTTTTCTTCTTCTCTTTTCCATTTTCATCAGTCTTATCTGCCTCTCCTCCTCCTGTCCTCCCTTCTTGTTGCACTTCTCCTACTGCTTTTACCCTCCATCGCTCCTCCGACCGAACTTACCTACTGACCTCAAGTTCACCCAAAACTCTCTGTGCTCCTGCCTTCGTCTTTTCTCCTGTTTTCTCTCCTTTCCTTTCTCCTCTCTTCTTTTGATTTTAGTTCCCATCACCTCCCCTTTTCTTCTTCTTACCTTTCTGCTCTCCTCTCCCTTTCTTTTCTCTTGTCATCTCATCTCCTCACCTCTCATCTCCTCACCTCTCGTCTTCTCTTCTCTCTCCCTCTCTTCTTTCTCTTTATCATTTCTCTTCCCCTTTTCTCTTGCTTTTTTCTTCTCCTCTCTCCTCCCCCTTCCTCCTTTAACTTTTCTGCCTCATCTCCTCTCTTCACCTCTCCTCCTTTTTTTCTCTGCTCATTCTTTCCTTCTCTAGAAAATAAAGGAGAGAAGAGGAGTTCAATCTCCTTTTCTCTCCTTTATTTTCTATCTCCTCTCCTTTCATCCGTCCTCCCTAATTTCCTTTCTCCTCGTTTTCTTTTCTCATCTTCTCTCATCTATCACTCTTCACCTCGCCTTTCTCTTCTTCTCTGTCCTCTCACCTCTCATCTCCTTTCACTTTTCTCCCTCCTCTCCTTATTCTTTCTCTTCTCCTTTTTCATTTTCTTTTCTCTTCACTTACCCTTCATCTATCTTCACCTCTCCTGTTCTCTTTTCTTTTTCCTTGTCTTCTCTCTCCTCATCTCCTCACTCCTTACTTCCCCTTGTTCCGTCTTTCTTTCTCCTCTTCAACTTTCTTCTCTCCTCCTCCTCTTCCTTCACTCAACCTTCTTTTCCTTTCTTCTCCTTCCTTTTTTATTCTATCTTCCTTTCTAACTCCTCTCCTCCACTTCATCATCTTTTCTCCTCTCCTCCTCTTTCATTCTCACTCCTTGTCATTTGTTTTTTTGAGAACGAGAGAGGGCGAGAATAGAGAGAAAGAGAGGGAGATGATTCCAGAGTAAAGACAGCGATCTGCTCTCAGATAACATGAAAATCTCATGGACCTCAGTCGCCAGCTTATCTATGAGTGTGAGTGAGTGTGTTGCTGAATATTGTCTGCCTGCTGACGACGTCTTTTTTTGCGGGAGTGTGTCTGTGTTAACACGACTTTTCAGAGTTACTTCCTCGAAGCAGCTGCAGTATCTATGTTTATAGCACCTTGTATTTACCACACACACACACACACACACACACACACACACACACACAGACAGCGAGGTGCATGTGCACAAAAAACTGCCTGCACACAAGCAGATGGTGTCATTCTGACAAACACCATCAAAAACAGCTTGTGTGTAAATATTTGTGTGTGTTTGCTATGCTAATACACACACACATTCACACTTTCTCATGTGTCTGTATCTAATTAACTGACAGATTTGGTCACATAACCTCACAGCAGGGTGATGTTTGTGCTTTATGTAACTGCCTTTATGTGTGTGTGTGTGTGTGTGTGTGCCTGTTTATGTCTAAGCTGTTTGCACGCAGCACGTGTGTTTGTGCGTGTGTGTTAGTACTTGTTTATATGGGAAGATTAGCAGGTCAAACCTCGGCCGTGCAAGAGTGAAGTCGGGGACAAAGGAGAGGGAGAGAGAGATGAATACAGAAGTGAAAGGACCGGAGGGAGGAAGGGAAGTGTGGGAAGAAGGAGGGAGGGAAAGATCAGGAAGTCCAAATCAGCCATTCGTCTTATAGTCTCCCTCTGAAGACAGATTCAGAGGAAACATTAGTTTTAATAACTCTTCGGTGAAAGCAGAAAATATTTAGGACACTTCCTGTTTTCATGAATAACTCTTATGAGGTGAATTCAGGTAAAAGCCGTGACCTCTCTACTTATTCAAGTGGTGTAAATGTACATGATTTAATTCATTAATTTAGTCCGTCAGCTTTTTGTTCAAATTAAATGTAAACATTAACACTACATAACATTAAAAGACAAACACAGGATGTTGTCTGTCATTAAGTCAAGTGCTGATGTTCTGTAAGTGCTTAAATCATTTGTCATTACCTGCACCGTGTTTATTCAGCTGTTTTATAGCTTATAGTCTGTTGTCCAGCAGGATGTCTTGAAAGTGAAAGTGAATTTCCACAAAATTCTGCAAATGTAGGGTTCTTTGAGGAAGGAAAACTTGTCCGGATTTTGGTGAGGATCCAGATCTCTGAGTTCAGCTATTACAATACTGTGTTGTCTTATAAAAACAGAGGTAAACACCTGATTAAATCTAAAGTATGTGTGTGTGTAGATTTAAGAAACATACTAAAATTATTTGGTAAATTGTTCAGTATTTGTGAAAGATTAGAAATGTTAGCTGATTTTATCTAGATCGATTTTAAATTTTCCAGTGGTTCAACTTCTTGTCTTGCTGCAGTGATGTACAAGTGTACTCCAGGGTGCGTCAGTACACTGTGGCATCACTGTTGGGTGTGGTTACAGGTGCAGCAAAGCCCACTTCTTACCACACCCACTTACGACTTTGAACCAGAGAGGGCAACGAAACACTGCTTCTCAGTTAAGTTACTCTTTCAGGATGTGGAGGACTAGGATACCACAAAATGTTAGTTTCGATCCGACACCAAGAAATACCAGTATACATACAGATAGCCGATACTTTTTATTATTATTAAAAGCAGCTGATATCAGACATAATATACAGTGATCAATAATAGGCCAGATCTGAATATATTATTATCATTTGCATGTTAAAACAAAAGATTTTAGTGTGAACATTGAATGAATTTTCTAAACTAATGAGGTGATCTTTGCGCGCATGCAGACAACAGAAGAAAAAGAAAGCAAGGGATGCATGTGTTCATGTGCCCAGAATGTGATCTAATGTACCAATACTCAAAACAAGACTTAGTATCAGTAGTATCAATACTTCAGTTATCAATCAAGTGGTTCCTTGTTGGCCAAAAAGTCACCTGTCTATAAAAGTTGACACAAAAGATTTTGTGTGGAGTTTCTGTGTGGGAGACTAAAATCCTGCGTCCCAACTGGTCGAGTAAATAGACGTCATTCTGTTTCCTGTTGAACATTCACACGTCCCGCAGGTCAGGCAGCAGTCAGCTTAGTCAGTAGGACAAAAGAAATTAGGCAGCAGTACAGCAGACAACATCGGAGGCTAAATTTGTTCGAAAACCATGAAAACCTCCAGAATTATTTTTCTCCCGCATCATTCCTTCGCTCCTCCTGAAAGCGTCACCCACGTCTTCTGTCCTCCTTTTACTCCTTCCTGTTTGCCCGATGCAGCACCTCCATCGCCCAACACTCGTCCATCCCCTTCTCTCACTCTTATCCATCTTCATCTGCCCTTCCTTTACCCCTTCTCTCTCCCTCTCCCTGCGCTGTTATCCATCCCTCTCCATCTGTGTCTCTTTCCATCTTTACTCTTATTTTCTCCCCCACATGTGGTTTTGCTCTCCATCCCTCTGTACTCCCTCCCTCTCCTCCTCTTCTCTCATCCCTCGCTCACATATGGTTTCTCTCTATGGATCTGTGTGTGTTTGGTGTTACCCAGAGTTCACTGGGGCTCCCTGCTCTCATGTTTGTGTGTGTGTGTTTTACAGACAGAGAGACAGAGTGTGTGTTTGTCTGCAGGCTTACGGGTTTGCCTGCCTGGGCCTGTGTGAGCGTGTGTTAGGTAGAGTTCAGCAGGGCAGCATCAGGTTATGCAACAGTTTCAAATGTGGATCATTTAGAGGAAGACTTCTTCCTCTCTTCTGTTGCATTCTTTGTGTGTTTATTTACCTGAATGTGAATGCTTCCAGTTCAGAAATTGAGCAACACGGTAGATTTCTGGGAGATCAGTCAATGAATCATCTGTTAAGTGTTATTATGATGTTAGCATAAACACTAGGATTGCGTTGCACCAGGTATTTGTAAATCCATCGCTAAGTTTCTTCGTAACTCTTAGCTAAGACCTCAGTAATGTGTATAGCTGTGCAATCAAAAGTATAATCAGGAAGTCACTGTAGTGAATAATGACAGTTTTAGGGGGCCAAACTATAAATTAAACTTGACTGATAATCTTTTGTAAATGTAGGTTTTACCTTGTTTAATTTATGTGTGCAGACTTGTAGAAATGTGTTTCAGAGTTAGTAATATTCATTTAAAATGAGGGTGACTCGAGACGTTATTTGGCCATTTAGCCTGACGTTAGAAGCATTAAGTTTTGTACTTTGAGGTATATTGGGAATATATGGGAAGGGTAATTTAAAATTTTTCCAGTTTTGTTATCAAACTTAAATTCTTTACACTTCAGTCTAAACAAATCAAATGTTAGCAATCTAACGTTGGCTTTATTTGGTTCCGTTAGCTACTTAACAGCTACACCTGACAGTTGGTCGCTCCACGATTAAACCCGAATTAAACATTAAACAGTAGAAAAGATTTCATTGTGTGTAAACTCAATGCAGCCAGTGTGCCGTGGTTTTGTTGTGAACTATTTCAGGTAGCGTTGAAATAATTATTTAGTCAACAAATTCAAGTTTTGAAGTTTTATTAGCAAAAGTTAAAGACACAATAAAACAAGACACTTTCACCAGCTGGAAAGCAGTGGATCTTAAATGGTGACATCATGTACTGGTGGATGTGAACATAAAATTTAGCCAATAAAGCCATCACAAATATTTAAGTAATGCCATCCTTCTAATCAAATGATTACGAAAAACAAAGTGTGCAGGGAGAGGAAAAAATGGATAATTGAATCTCCCCAAAACTGGGGGTGTTTTTCTGTGAGTCAACAGGTTTTCATTAATCTCTCTCTCTGTGTGTGTCTTGATCTAGTTACTGGAGCTGTTCACCCAGTGGGATTGGTCGACCTACCTGGCTGACTACGGCAAACCCACCTGCAAATACCTGAGAGTCAACCCACACACTGCACTGGCCCTGCTGGAGAAGTAAGCAGTTGTTCCTTCATGCACACATCTCCTGTTTTTCACTCTGTCCTCATTCTGGTTTATCTGTCCTGTATCTGTTCCTGGATTCCTCATTTCCTTCTTTTAATCCATTTGAATAGTGCTGAAACAGTCAATCAGCTATTTGACCAACAGAACATTAATTTTGTCATCAAACAAAACTGCTAAATATTCTCTGGTCACAGCTTCTATAATGTGAGGATTTGCTGCTTTTCTGTTTCATATCATTGTAAATTAAGTGTCTTTGGCTTTTGGACTGTTGGTCACACAAAACAAGCAATATACTGTAAAGGTAAATTGTAATATAGATTTATAGATTGATCAGGGCAATTTTATTTAAATACTGTAGCACATTTCATTACAGATAAACTCAATGTGGTCTACATTAAATGAATAGTTGTAACACTTATTGGCTTTCTTTCTGAGAGTTAGATCAGGAAATTGTCACTCATGTCTGTGCGCTAAGTAGAGAGCTAGAGCCAGGCTGTGGTTAGCTTAGCTTAGCATAAAGAGTATAAACAGGAGGAAACAACTAGCTGGCTCTATCGAAAGGTCAAAACTATGCCTTCCATATCTTTGATATACCAAATCTATCTTAAAGTTCTCTAAAACTCACTAATCAGAACATTGGGTCTTTGTTTAATCAGTACATAAACAGAAATGTGGGAAACTAACAAACACCACCATTGCACAGTGCTGGGTGGATTGATAAACTGTTTAAGCAAGTAACCCCAAATAACATCAAATTCTCATTTTTACATATTTCTGTTTGGGTACAAATTAAACAAGCGAGATACAATCAAGTTTAACTCCGCATTAGAGGAGCTTTGAAAAGCTAGCTGTTTCCCCCTGTTTCCAGTCTTTATGCTAAGCTAACAACCTCCTGCACACACAAGATTGAAATCGATCTATTCATCTCTTATTTGGAAAGAAAGCAAATCAGCGTTGTTTGCATCAAAACACTAGTTCGCTTTTGAGAACTCCATCCATCTCAACTGCTCTTTTCTGTCTCCCGTCTGTCCTGTCTGTCGTGTTTTGACAGGTTGTTTAAGCCGTGAGTATTGTCTCTGGTGTGTGTGTGTAATGTTTGCTTCTGGCATGTACACAGACTACTACAGCGTGTCTCTACAAGTAAATATAAAGTGGGTGTGTGTGATATCACTTCAGGGATTTACATGGTTAAACGCACGAACATCCTCATAAACACATGCCGTGATGATACTGATGTTTATCGCTACAACACCACCCACATCTGTGGAGATCAAACCACACACACACCTGCATTCACACAACTAGTTTGTGGATTAAGTTCTCACATAGTTACGTGCTCGCACAGTCGCATGATCCCGTCCATTGTTCATCACAGTCCGCTTGACCGTCCTCAATCATGGTCAGTATTTTCTCTCCAGTGGCCCCAGGCCCGGTGGTCCCTCTGTGCCCAGGAGGAAGCACCCTGCTGGGGGCTTGTCTGGTCTGCTGGGCCCCTGAACTTTTCCTGGAGGTCCATAACAATCCAGCGTTCTGCGACAAAAGCCACAAACACACACGCTGAGCACACACATACCAAACTTTAAAACCGGAACGTCGTCGTCTTCTTTAACGGGTGACTGTAGCAGAGATGTGTGTGTCTATTCTGAGCATGCTTGTACAATTATGCTCGTGTGTGTTTTCCTGAGTGCATATTATTATACTTACAGCATTCAAACACCAAGGATGTAAAGTGAAATGTGAAATACTAAAACAGACCATTCTTCTTCGTCTCTCGTCCTTTATAATCCCTTTTTTCCTCTCATTCCCTTCATCTACCCTTATTCTCCATCTCCAGGATGAGGGAGACGAGCAGGAAGAACAACGTCTTCGCCCAGTTCAGGAAGACTGACAGAGACAGACAGAAACTCATCGACACCATCATCAAACAGCTACGCAACCTCATCGCACAGCACCACACCTAGAGCGAGCCACCTGATTGGTCAGCAGGCCTAAAGCCACCTAAGATCTGTTAGACCCTGCAACCATCTGAGGATCTATGCACCTTAACTTCACTGGACTCCACTGAACTTCCAGCAACCACCACAAGTTCGTATTGATCTCTAACACCCAATACAAACTGTCTAAACCTGCAACAAGCGCATTAAATAGCAAGCTGATATCATTCAATTTCATTGGTTAATTTAAGCCAGTTTCTGGAATAACAAACATAACTGCTGGCGCTACAACAAGTATTTTGACAGCTCGCATTTCACTTTAACTTCACTTCATCTATCTGCTACCTGACTGAAAACAAGGATGTGAGAAACTCCTAAATCTTGTCGGGTGTTCCAAACGTGTCTTCATGCAAATGAGCTGAACAATAATCTTTAAAAACAACCAAACAGAAGCTGTCCTGTTAGTACCTTCAGATTCATGCCCTGGATCTAAACCGAGTAGTCTAATTAGCTGAAGACGAGGAAGGAAAGAAGCTGTCTATGATCTTATTGGTTCCCCCCCAAATAATTTCCATCTAACAAACCTGAAGACGGGTAATGACGAAATGTTGTGATGCCAAGTCTTCCTACCAGCTGACATTAAAGGATAACTAAAAGATGACATCTAAGTTTTTCTTACTAGCTGCTGTAAATACTCACTAGAGCACCAAATGTGGATTAATCCGCAGCTGAAAATAGTCCCCAACAAAAAACGTAACTTAAAATTGACAGTGCCCAGCTGTTTTAGGAAATTACGGAGCCTTTTAAAAAATGAAACAAATCTAAATTTTGTGACCCGTCTTTTCTTGAGTAGGAACCAATGGGCCAGGAGCTGAGAGGGAAGTCGAAGCGTATGGAGAGGCGAGCTAACATTCATTAGTTTTGGTCTTTTTGAGGAATTTGTTGACAAAAAGAAAAATACAGAATATCACTAACCTTTCATCCTTGAGCTTGCTCTTAAAGGCAACTTTGATCTGGTGAGATTTCTGACCTGAGAGAGGAAGAAAGTAGAGCAAATGATAATAACGTTTAATTATGTGGTACCAGCTAAAAACAGCATTAAAGGCAGTAAAATGACAAGCAGTTTGGACTATAAAAGTTAACATTAATATGTGGTTATCAAGGAGCAAAACAAGCAATAACAGTGAGGAAAAGCAGTTAAAACCACATAAATAAATATACAAATGCAGTGTACTCAACTAAAGAAACTCTGTAGCTGTGCTTCTGTTACTGGATGCAATCGGGCCTTGTTATCAATATATTTGTAGGTCTACAGGTTGGGAACAAGTTAATTTTGGCTGCGAGTTCCAGTAGATCCCTTTTTGGGAATCGTGTGCAAGAATCTATGTGGGTACAGTACCTTTTCTCCTCTGTCGCAGACAACCTTTAATGTCTTCCACACTGCTCTCCCTCACTGTGGCACAATGACAGAACGTATTGAATGTATACCAGAGAGGGTCGTCTTCCGTGGCAGAAGGTCATTATAGGTTGTTGCGTTTTAATATTGCAGCCAGAAAAGCACTGAGATCAAGTCTGGAAAAAAAACGAAAACATAGATATTGGTGGTGAATGAATAGAATGTTACTGCAGTATCCCTTATTGTCTAATAAAGGGGGATATTCACTCAACATGGCAACCCTTTTCCCCTCTTAATATACAACCTGCGAACACTTGAATGGGCGACACTGCTCAGATCTGGCAACCTTATTCCCTCTTGGTAACACCTGAAAGCAAGTAGTAGCAAGTGTTTGGGATTTAAAAGGGGGAGAGATGTGGTCCAAACATGGCAACCCATTCCTCCTCTTGCAGTAAAACTTGACCATATTTGAATCGGGATGTTGCCTGAGCATTTTCTACTCTTCATGTATAAATGACTGGGTCTTAAAGAGGGGGATAATGCTCCAATCTGGCAACCGCTGTAACGTGTACAGAGTTATTTGTTTGCCTGGTTGACCAGAAAGGAACTCATTTGTATAGAAACCATTGTACTAACGCAGAGCACACACACTTTTATGTCTTCCATAAATATAATGCCAAGCTGTGTGTGTGTGTGTGTTTAGTATGGCTACTTGTACACACACTAAGGTTTGTTTAGTTGAAGCACAGCACATAACACTTACACTAGATTATTTTTCTTTTTAACTAATATGGGTCTCTGTGTGTGTGTGTGTGTGTGTTAATTGTGGCGCTTTATAAAGGGATTCAAACCTACAGTGTGTGTCAGACGGGGATTTAAGTCTTCCGCTTCCTCTCTGTTCATTCGATCAGTCACCATGTTTGATTTATTTCACGACGTCATGTCAGGTGTGTTTCTGTGAGTTTGTACAATGCCGGCTCTGTGAAATCAAATGTGTGTGTTTTTTTTTTTCCATCCATCCTTAGCTGTGTATCATTTTTAGGTGTTAGTAAGGGAATGGGGCCTTCGTTATTGAATGTGCCTTTGCTGTATTTTGTGTTTTGGTTTTTTCCTGCCAATAAAGCAGCAACACTGTGGTGTTTGGACTCTGGACTCAAATTTACAGTAATATAATAAACTGTTGGATGTCTAAAAAGTCTTAACTCAAAGTCTACTTGCTTGCTTTTTGCTGGAGGTCTAGTTGTTATTTTACCTTTTCTGTGATACATGCTATACGCTGTTATTTGCCTGTAGTGACATTCATCTTTAGACTGTTCGTCAGCGTCCAGAGTCCTCTTGCCGCTACTTTGTTTTGTATTTTGTAAACAGAAATCTTTGCTGAGACAGAAGCACTGTACACGCTGTTGTATTAAACCACTATTGAATGAATCTAAAGTAAAATACTAATTAAGTTGCAACAAATGCCAACAGAGAAATATGGAATAAATGTAAAACTGTTGAGAATATTTTGTCTTGTATGTTATTTTATGCAGTAAAATAAGGTATCTGATCGTTATATCATGTTCATGTTTAGATAATGTTATCTTCTTACCCAGCTGATTTATTAGCAGAGGTTAGTAGCTAGTAGTTGCATGTAAATTGGTATTATCAGTTGTTTGCTAAATGAGCCTCCTGGCTAGTTGTTCTGGCTAATTACACTTCCTTCATTTAAAATGGAGTCTTAACTAAAAACCTTATTTCTCACCTTATTTCTTTTCTTTGCACAATTAATGGGCAACATTACTTTATTCTCAGAGTAGATGGTAATGGCATTTTAAAGGAAACATGCTATTCAGTGACAGTTTATTATTGCAGCTATGAAAGCAGCGTTTTACATAATTTGAGGTGTTTCCGTGAGGTAATTTTCTCACTGGCAGATTTCAGTGAATTTTATGTTGCTCCAGAGTATTTTGAAGTGAACACTGGTGCTAAAGACAAGCTACATCCGGAAGTCAACAGTGATAATAGAAATAATCAGCCTTTACTTTAGTAAAAGTAGCAATGACGCAACATAAAAATACTCTGTTACAAGCAAAAGTTCTGCATTAAAATGTTATTTAAGTTTAAACACTTATCAGTAATTAAGAGATAATGCCAAAGCTACAAAGTTAAGGTAGCAGTAGCACAGGTGGAGGACAGTCAAAGTCAGCATACTACAAAGTATTTGTAACACAGTATATTTGTATAATTTAAAATATATGAAAACAATTTATCTAAACTTTGCTAACGTTAGCCACCATTAGCTACTTAAGGTTCAATGTTATTGAGGTAATTTTGAGTTTCAAGACTCAGACTGGACAGAGCCAGGCTAGCCGTTTCCCTTCTTTATGCTAAGCTAAGCTTACCCCCCCCCCCTAAATTGTTTCTTAGCACAGTATTTCAGTAGAGGTACTTACCTTCAACCAATGGAAACGAGTGGAGCATCGCTGACGTCACCTCCTGCAGCCTACAGAGAAATGACAGACAGTCATTTTGTCAGAACAGCTGATAAAACTAAATTAACTTTCAGTCACTCTCTCTCTCTCTCACCCACACTGCCTGACTCTCATCTTGGTGACCTTTGACCTTTCAGACAGCAGTCTGCTGTGAGGGATGTGATTAACGAGGAGTTTGTGTGTGTGTGTGTGTGTTGCCGCTGCAGGTGGGAGGTGTGTGTGTGCTTGTTCAGTGGAGGGCAGCGACTCGAATCCAAAGCAACACAAACTCTCTGCATGCACCAGGTTTTCTCGGCCGACTGTGTGTGTGCGTGTGTGTTTTCCCAGCAGTCTATAGAGGAGCAATGGAGCGCTCAAAGCTTAGGTATGCCTCACAAAAACCTCCCTTTCTCGTTCCGTTTTCTATCTTTCCTTCTTCTGTGGTCTTTTCTGAACTTTTTGAACTCTTCTGTTGCACATTTTCATTTTGAAACATTTTCCTGAAACATTCATGTACTGATTAAGCTGATTTTCTAGAAAGCTTCATTCCCTCCTTCTGTTCTGCGTCATCTTAACCCTTCCAGATAAAACAAAAAGAAGAAGTTTCATCTAATGAAAGCCGCAGATTTCTTGGAGTCTGTGAGGAAACGGTTAGGGACCAGTTTATCACTATTTAGAGGAGCTGACTATGGATTTTGGTTCCTCAATTTGGTCTTTTTTTAGCAGCAATGGCAACTTTGTTTTGGTCACAGTCTGGTTGTCAAGTTTTGAAATTTCTGAAAAGAATCATCAATGCTGATGTGATTACTGTGCATGTACTCACAAGCTGACTGCTGCAACACATCAAGCAAATGATGTGCTACCCGCTGCTACCCATTATGACTGTGTATTAATAAATTATGAATATATCTGCCTGCACTGGTTTATCTTATCTTAATCCACAAAAAAGGCACATTTACCTTCAGGTTGGAGACCAAATTCTTCTACTGAGAAATGTCAGGTTGCACTAAAAAAATCAAACCTACTATAAACCCATGAGCTGAAGTAATACTGTAACTTTTATCTTACTTTTATCCACATTCACACCTGGAAGCTGCCCAGTTTAAAGCCTTGTTTAAAGGGGCACCTCAGTGTTGGTAACGAGGAAGATTTATAATTGTAATTAATTGAGTGAGGTTCAAAAAGGCAGAAAATGGAAATAAAGGGGGGCATTCTTTTGTTATCCATGCCTTATTGTTTGTTCTCTGTTCTGTGGAACTGCACAATGATTTTAATGTCTCTTTTATTGTATAATTTTGTCTGGTTACAATATTGTTATCCTGGTCAATTTCTATTTGACTACACAACCTTCCACCCAGAAGGCTGCTTCTCTGAAACGTAGGCCACCGCTAACACACAACCTCCCACAACACCTCCACCATCGCTGCTGTAGTTGCAACATCTAAGTTACTTCTTGGTGCTGGAGGAAGTTAAAGCTTAACCCGTGAATTAAATGGCTACGTCTTTGTGAGAGGGGCCGCTCATAGTGATGCACCCACAGATAATTATCACCCGACTCTGCAGTATAGCTCTGCATATTCGCTTTGAAGGATGAAGTGAAGGAAACAGACGAACTGGAGCAGGTTTGGCAGCAAAAGAGAGATGAGAGTTCAAGGCGCTGCTCTCACGTCCATGCTTCGCTTTCTTTAAGTGTGTGTGTGATGGTTTCAAAGTCTGCCTTTCTGCTGCGCACACAGTTTGAGTATTACAAGATGTGTTATAGTACGATAACAGAGCACGAGCTGCAGCAGCGTGTGTGTGTGTGTGTTATCTCATTATTATTACTCATCTGACAGCGGTGTGTCTCAGATTCCTGTGGTCTGGCAAGTGTGAGAAGAAGCAGATCTCTCTTTCAAACACACACACACGAGCATCCAGACTCCAATAAAACAATCTGCACGTTTCCTCTGCTGTCTTTTGTCTTTTTAAGGAGAGCCAAATACATCAAGAGCCTGGATGAAGCAGCTGTATATATAATATAGATTTATGGGTCTGTGTTGGAAATCCATTCAAAGCTGCTACTAGGACACAAGTTTAGTTCAAAAATATACGATATATCTGGTCATTACCTCCGCCAATGAGGATCAGGATATCTCAGAAATCGGTCAACAAATTTAAATGCAATTTGGTGTAAAGTTGGACTAAGCAACAACTGAGGGGTTTTTTGGTGTCATATATAGATATATGTAATATACAGTACATATCTTTAGTATAGGAAGCATCTTAAAATGTCCTAAATTACAAGTACCAGGTGTTAAAAGTCATTATGATATCTTGCACTTCAATTTAATTTCAACCTATTTATCCGTTCCTTTCTTTTTGTCCAAGCATCTCTCAACATATTCTGTCTCACACAGATCTTAAATAGTGTAAAATATAACAGTATTATATAACATTTAAACAGATAAATGACTCATTTTTTAAGCTTTTTGTTTCATTTTATCTTGTGGGTCTATTGCTTGCTGATCTCACTGTGACCTGCAGGGGTTAAAAGGTCATCTGAGGTCGTCCTGGGGTCATGAGAGGTCATCGATGTCACAGCGGTGCTGCATGGAGGACCGACCACAAACACACACACACACACACACACACACACACACAGACAGGCAGAGTATCTCATCTACTATCAGTGTTTCTCTCACACACTCACCACACAAACTATCTGTTCATCTTTATGCCTTTTTTGTTTGTTTTTTTATCAGATCAGAGTTTGTGTGCGACGCTCAGGTTTGATAGTGTGTTCTAGCAGACAAGGAAGACACGAACAGCTAAGTATAGAAACAGGAAGTCATTGTATAAGATACTAAAATAACTTCCTCCAAACACACATCAACTACAAGCAGACAAAGGCAGGTGAAAGAAGAGAGGAAGGAAAGTCTTATGTCCTTCCCTTGTTTCCTTTCCTCATTTATATCCTTGTTAATATTAGTGGCAATGGCAGAAATAAACTGTTACTTTCTTTATTCTAACTTTATTTGAATTGTAGCTTAAGCGCATAATTTTACTTGAGGGGATCTGTGAGACCTTAAGTGTTGAACTAAATTATGCTAATTTTAAAGGGGCTAACTGTAGCGGTTTAACAATTATATATATTTAAGTACCACATTAAATGATACATACAACACAGTTTTTCACTATGTTTATTAGTCTATTATCAGCATTGCTGTGGTTTTTGTTTGATTTCGCACTATTCTCATTGTTTTGTCTGGAAAACATGGTGTTCTTTTTAATCTGCCTCCTTAAGAAGATCAATAAAAAGAAAAAAGTAATACTTTCGTTTAATTACTGTAAACAAGTGCAATGTTGAGACTTTCCTTTGTGCATTGCATTGTGGGCAAATAGTGTACATCAACAGCACGTTCTTTGAGTATACTTAATTTTGTTCCTTTTCCCCTACAGATTCAAAACCAGTTCAGAATTCGTATTTAGTATGGATTTGGGACAAAGCTATTGATTGCTTTATGTCACAAAACACGAAGAGGAAGAGTTATTCTTTCAGAGTAAACGCAGCTAAAAGCTTTCTGGTGACAGTAGATGTTGTAAGTGAAAGTAAGTGAAATGTTGATGAAAAAGCAAAAACAGAAAACTGTAACTCTCTACCTGAGAGAACCAATGAGAGTAGACTTTTGCTTAACTTAAAATGTGATGAAAGAGAGTAAAAACTTGTGCAGTGAAAAATAAGGTCCACACACACCTGTACACGGTGGTGAAGCTTTCAACAGCACCATCACTTCCTGGTTTGGGTCTGGTTTGCATGTTGCCTGGCTCCTGTGTGTGAGATAGAGAGTAGAATAATCAGTCCATCAGATATCAAGTGTGTTAAACATTTCTTCCTCCTACACAAACACAGAGATGGGTGGGTGATAAAAAGATACGGAGAGGATAAAACAAAACTGGCAAAATCTGTGGTTGTTCTTTGTGTACGTGTGTGTGTGTTTTTGGTAAATGAAAAAAAAAAAGGTTAAACTTTGACCTCAAGAGGGTTTTAAAAGGCTCGAAAACCACAAAACTCACCCAAAAGCTGTTATATTTTTAAAATAAAAGCTTAATTTTTCTTTTACACTTCTTAACAAACTGTATCTTTACATGAATTAATCCTTCATGTGTGTATCCACTTAAAGTGTGTGTACACACACACACACACACACGTTGAGGTCTAATGAAGATGGATGAGACAGCACACACACTTCTCCTCGCCTGCTGGTTATTGATGAGCCTGAGGGGTCAAAGGTTATAGAAACACCAACTGTGTGTGTGTAACTTTCACTTTCTCTCCTTCATCATTGCATTTTTTTGGGATAAGAACAATTTTTATTGTATTTTGATTTTCTTCTTTTTATTTGATTTTTTCTTTGTTTTTAATTTTTATTTCTCTTCATTCTCTTTCCAAATCACTTTTTCTGTTTATTCATTTTCTCTCCTTTTCTGCTTTCCTGTCTCTCTATTCTTAATACTCAACTAAGATACTACTAATTAAATAAATTATAATACTTGTATTAAATCTCTGTGGCCTTTCTCCACTCGTGTTACATTCATGTTCAAATTTTCATCCCCTACAAGTTGTGTAATTAAACTCTTGACTTGCACACATGTATTTGCTTTATTTGTTGAAAATAAAAGCATAGTTAGCTACTGGGTACATTTTTGTCGGCTGAAACGACAGCTGTAGCTGATAGATTTTATCAGCTCTAGCTCGCCAGCGTAAACTAATGCTAACACTTAAACCCTTGGTTGAAAACTCCATTTCAAGCTGACATTTCAATGTTTCCAGCTGATTCGTTTTTAAAATGAGAAACCTGTACAAGGGTCTTAAATGTGCACATGATGGCTACATAGATAATGTAATGCTAAAAGACTAAGGCTAAAGCTGCAGGCAAAAAGTTTGCAGACCCTCCAGTTAAAGGTCCATGTAGGCAACTGTAGATGTAAATAACACTGTAGAAAAACATTCTTGGACAACACACACAGTGGTTACATTTATACTGTTCATATTTTCAAACAGTATGCTTTACTTTTACAACAGGAAAGGATTTGAGGATAAGAACTGTCAGATGAGTTTGGCTAATGTAACGCTTTCTAATGCAAGTTTGGCTGGAGTTGCTGTCATTAGCTAACATTAGCCTAAACCCAGTGGATGTTCCAGTCCTGAGCAGACAACCCCACAACATGTTGTAGTTGGCTAATGACATGCCCCAGCTAGTAAGCTAGTTAGCTGGGCAAACTAATGTTTTCAGCTTACATTAGAGTAGAAAAACACTTCTGCTTATGTGTTTTTGATTTTGTAAAGACATGCCAAGTTTCAGCATGTAAATCCAAAGCTTGACCAGCCTAATTTGCCTAGTTACGGCTGCTGAGCTCTTTACTCACCTCCCCCAAAAGGAGGGTGAGTGAAGGTACAACTAAATCTCTAGTAACCATAAAGTAATGTTAAGTGCTCCAAAGTAATGGGTTTTAACTCATTTTGTGTTTAACTGACATGACATGTTGCTAAACACAGCTGATGATACAGAGTGTACTTAATTTACCAAAACGTCACTATAACAGTAAAACGTAAGAACAAATTAGCAATAAACACAGTTAATCTGTGTTCACCAACGCTGCTCATTTCCCAGAAATCATAACGATAATCAGTTAGTCAGTTGTTTTCCAGCTGGATAACTGTCTCTCTCTCTCTACCTCTCTTGCTCACACACACACACACACACACACACACACACACACACACACACTTCCGAAAACTTCCCCAGAGAGGTCTGTATCGAATCAGATCTAAAACGGCAATTACAGTAATGCCGCCCGACACTTTAATGTTTTTGTATTCACTGTGAATACCAGGGGGAAAATCCAGAAAACACACACACACACACACGTCATAACAATCCCCAAAACACAGAGCTATCAGGTCTCTGCTAAGCCTTAATAATGGGCTCCATTATAATTCAGCGTTCTTCATATGTGGTCAGGAACAAAAAAGGAATGAAAAACTGGCAGGGCTTCACACACACAGACACACACACACACAGTAGTAGTTTTTCAGGAAGAAGGAGAATTTGCTGGTTAGGCCGCAGCTATTTTTGGGGAATATTGGTAAAACTCACTGTGGATGAAAACTGAAAGAGATGAAGAGATATGAGATGAGAAGATAGAGAGATGAGAGAGAGAGGAGGAAAAGACGGGATGGAGAGTTTCAGAGGACCGGACCACAGGAATCCAGAGAGGGATGAATAATGTGGCCGTCAGAGGACATTTCCAGTTTTAAATCAAGTCACTTTAACAAATATTTTCTGGTGTGTCATGTGCCGTTGGGAAAAAAAAGAAACTCCAACATCCAAGTCGGAAAAATTGTATTCCCCACTTGATATTCCGAGAGTGAAAACACCAGATTATGTTGAAAAATTGAGCATTTTTTCAAGGAGTACATTCGAATTCAAGCATATTCCTAACTTTGTAAACATAATGGTTAAAATTAAGCATTTTCCAAACTTTCAAGACTGTACGAACCCTGGATGTGAGATAAATTAAAATGCTATTTAGGCCAGCGGAGACAATGCTTGAAAACACACAAAAGTACAAAATCTGCACGTAACCCTGCCTGAGTAAGTTTGAACTTTTTACCATCACAGATGATAACACACAACAAGAGTTCGAGACATAAACATTACAAGATGAGTGAAAGAGAAACAAAGTGAGTTACAGAATGCAGGAAAACACACACACACACAGCTGAGTCATTGAGCCCAGATGTCTTCATTTGCCTCTTCACCTACGTACACTAGAATGACTGTTGAAGTCAGATACAAACACACATAAAACATGATTTAACACAAACACACACTCTCTTACCAGTCACCAATCAACCACTTAATGCACTCACACACACAAACGTGCACATGCACACGCTTGCATTATCATGAACTCATTTCAGTATACACACACTCACGCTGACCTTATGAACTGTTCTCTAGCTGACGGCGGTGTGTCATCATGAGATGCTACATGTGTTACATATAAACCTCTGATTAACAACAGTGTGTGTCATGTACGTGTGTAACTCACGTTGTTTGTGGGTAATTGGTTGTTGGGACACACACACACACACACGCACACACTGCCCCCTGCGCAGTGCAGACTAATAGTTTCGGGATGTGTGTATCGACTTGTTGGCAGCGAACAGTGTGACTGCCAGCAGGAGGTCTGACACCCCGAGGACACACAGACGTTTTACAGACGTGTCAGTGCAGAGCAGCGGGGTTACGAGCTGTTTGGTGCTGCCCAGTAAAATGCCAGTCTGCGGTCAGATGCTCTGTCAGACGTAATCCACACCATCCATCAAAGAAAGAAAGAGAGACAGAAAACTTTTTTAAGTTTTATGGCAAATTCATACTTATTGCAAGAAAACAAATGTTTGTTATTTGCAAGATTTTGTAATGTTGGCTGTTTTTTTGACATTTACGTTTGCAAAACTATGACCAGAACTTTCCACTGATCTTAACCAAAATAACTTATCCAAGGCTAAATGAACACTAGACGAAGTTCTGTTGGAGTAAAGTATATCCCCCCCCAAAAAACTGGATAAATCTGGAGTTATAATATCAGGTCATGAGTTCCAATCAGTGACAAATTGATCACACTACAACACAACCTATGAAAATATAACTTTTGCTAACAATCAAAGGCAAGGGGATCCATAACGACATGAATGCAGATCCTGAAAACTGGTCTGTCTCTTTGTCTAGTGAGTGCCTGATCTTAACCAAGAACAACCTAACCTGACAGGTGTGATGGTTATTTCGTAGTTGCTGTACAAACCGCCATCAGAACATATTGGAGAAAGTGAGAGAAAAAAAGAAAGCCAGATGAAAATGACAAATCAAACTTTAAGAGTCTACAGTTATGCTAGTAGCTCTGTGTGGCTGTAATTACGCACAGTGGTGCTTTTGAGCTAAATGCTAGCGTCAGCATGCTAACATGCTGATGTTTACCGTGTTCACCATCTAAGTTTAGTGTGTTAGCATGCTAACATTTGCTAATTAGCGCTGAAAGTAGGCTGCTGGGAATGTCATTAGTTTAGCAGGTATTTGGTCATTCCCCAAAGTATTGGACAAAAGCATATTTTGTAGTGGACTGAGCGACGGAAATTGCTATCCCTAGAGCCACGCTGCTAGTTTAGCTGAACTTGTACAGAAAAAAACTCAAAACTTGATATTGTAGCACAAGATGAGGAAGGCTAAACATGAAAGAAAGGAATGGGAATGAAAAAAAGAGTCAGAAAGACAAACCAAAAAAGACGACTTAAAGAGTAAATGGGGGAGAAAGATTAAGTGCTAATGAAGGAAAAAGAGAACAAACAGGAGAGATACTCAGTCTTCGTCTTATTCTCTGTTTCTAAACATGTCATCTCTTTTTCTGTCTTCTCGTTTGTTGTTGATCGTCTGCTCTGTACAAGAGAACCCGATACTACATGTTCAGTTTTGAACCCCTCTCTCTGTTATGGCGTCACTGTCGTCACATTTTCCTCTCCACGCCTCGTTTGTTCTGGCCATTTATCACGTAGTTTTGTCATTAAAACACGTAGTCGCTCCCTCTGTCCTCCCAGCATCACTCTTCTTTTTCGCCCAGCTTCTTCATCAGAGGGTTTATTTGTCACATCAAAGGAGCTACTTTCATCCCTTGGTTTCGTTGCGTCATCGTATGTCGCCGCGACAACTGACGAGGGTGGATTAAGGTCTGTCTGTCTCTCTCTCACTCTAACACAAAGACATTTTCTTAATTTAAACCATTCTCCGTCCCCACCAGTAGCGTAATAGTTCCCTGTGGAGCTTCTGACGACCAAAGAGTCAAAGACTCTTCTGAAAGGAGGAACAGAATTTTGGTTAAATGACTCAGAAATCACAAGAAATGGAGCCAGTCTCTCCTCATAAATAACTATTGCTTCATTTTTTGCAAGTTAAGAGTTCTCAGAGTTAAAGGTTTTGACAAAACATCCCCGTCTCTCATCATCTTAAATTACAAAGTGTCTCAGCAAAAGATTCCCACGAGCTGAGACACTTCAGATTTGCTAATTTCAGCTAAATTAAATTCAGTTGTCGGGTCATGACTCTGCCTTTGTAGAGTCATCTGGGAACTGCTTGAGTAGTCTTCACCTACGAGAGCAGTGTGTTTGTTAAAGAGATACTGCTTGAGACCTTTTGCACAAGAAATAAATTGTACCACAGCGTTGAAAGATCAGAAAACGGGTTGATTTTTGAAACAGCAATATCATCCTGACGATGTGTAGCTCTGGAGGGCATAGACCGACAACATGTTTTACTGTTGTATTTGGAGGACTTGTTGGCTATGAGAGCAGCTAAAGACGATGAACGCTAAACAAGAAGGTAATAGAAAAAACGTCCTGCGGACTCAAGATTTACAGCCCTGCTCAAGGGCTCATTAGCAGTGATGTTTGAGGGAAGGGACATTGCCCACTCACTTCCCTCAGACAAGACTAAGGGTTGAAAACCGTCAACCTCACGGTCCACAAAAACTGAGTCCTCTTCCCTGTCTTCCCCCTGCAGACATGCAGCCACGGCTGGAACACACAGTTCAGCCCTAATTAAGTTGTCGCACACCAACTTTGTGGAGCAGCATAAAAAAACCCACATCCTAATTTTACTCAGAAGTCTTCCCACAAGCCCCGATCCAGAAAATTTAGCAAAAGAAGGGGGGACAGCCACTTTGTACTTAATTAGTTCAAGGAATCTGCATGTACTGTTTAACCACATTTAGTCACTGACCCCGTATCCTGTGGGCATCAAACCCAGCACAGATAGTTCTCTTCTTCCTACTAAATTTATCCCCAAAGTATGTCTTCTGTTCAGTTTTGGCCTTTGTTTTTTCAAGGCACAGGTCAGATCAGATATGAAAAAAGAAGACTGTGCACTTCTCTTGTGTTGTTTTGGAAAGTGGTATGAAGAAATTAATTTATTATTATTGGCCTTCTGAAGTTCTAGGTCTGGATCTGCCACCACAGGCACAAAAACAGCTATAGCATTAATTAATCTGACATTCAAAGACAGCACATGAGGATATAGTTCATTAGCAGCATAGTAAATGCATGTTGATCCAAAACAAAGAGCGCCACGTGTAAAACCTCTGTCTCCCCGTTAAAATGAACAATTAGCCACATCTGTAACTACTGAGTGACTTTAAAGTTTCAGTTCATTCAGTTAATGTTTCTGTTTCTGTGTTTTCTCTTCACAGTGGCTTCTCTGTTGTTGTGTTGTTGTCCTCCTCAGCTCTGCCAGGTCATTTTTGTTGTTTATTCACCGACATTGGTTCTGCAGCTGCCCAGCTGTTCTACACACAGCTTGTATTTGGTTAATGGAGGTTACCTAAGAGCACAAATGATGATGAAAATGTGCAAAGCTAATTGGTGCAGCCTGTGATTACATAGCGAAAAGTTCACTAACCCATTTCAAATTAATATAATAAAAGCCTTTCTGATGACCATCTTTTTCCAGTCAGAACGTCCAAAAACCATCACTCTGTGAAGCAAGTCCAAATTCACCTTTATCCCACTTTAATTATTATTCATCTGCCTATTTATCCTCTTAAAACCTGATCTTCCCCTCAGATTCGCTAGTATGTGGCTTTAAATATGAAACAAATAAAAAAAATATTCACTCAAAAATCTGTACGGTCTGCTTGTTCCAGCGATGTGTGAAGTGATGCTATGATTGAGTGAAATATTGAAACTCAAGACCAACACCCAAAAGTCCAGGTAAATTGGTGGTAATTTTGTACTGAAAGGTTCATTTTTCACAGGTGTACCATAACAGGAACGTAATGGGCACTCATGAGAAGAGATTAGGTAGAAAATTAACAGGTCAAACACTGATTATCTTATGTGACATGTTTGTTTTGTCATTGGAGTAGTTACCAGGCACACAGGTACAATCCATATTTTCTGGGGGTCAAACTACTGTTTCCAATGTCATAAAATAACTTTTATGCTCACGTCTTTGTACACCTAAAGTTACTGAAATACTCAGATACTTATACACATTCTTTTTTTTCTTCCAATTTGGAGCAGCTTGAAATACAAGTATATTTGGAGAGTTTGGGAAGCAAAGCTCGTCTGCACAACATATAAGTATGTGAAAATAACTAAGTACACCTACTTAAGTACAGTACATACGTACAATTTTGAGTTAGTTGTACTTTACTTGAGTATCTCCATTTTATGCTACTTAATACTTTGTCTCCACTGCATCTCAGAGGCAAATATAGTACTTTTTACTCAACTACATTTACTGTATTTTACAGCTATAGTTATACTGTACTTCACAGATTAGGATTATAAACATAAAACATATGATCATCTTATAAATATGATGCTTTGGTATAGATAAAACAATCCAACAGTATATAAAGTAGTAAAAAAAAGCTCCACTTTGACCGGCTACAACATTAAAATGCTGGTTCCTTACATGTTAATGCCATCAGTAAAAATAAGCCAATAACAATTAGTAAGGGGTCATTCTAGGCTACGATAACTTGTGCTTTTAGTACATTTTTAATGCAGGACTTAATTGTAAAAGAGTACATTTACACGTTATTGCTTCTATTTCCTGAGACAAGGATGTGAATACTTCTTCCCCTACTAGTCTGTCAGGGTTGAAGAGGTTAAACAACATATTTACCACCACCACTGCATGCCAAACTTGCCTAATTTTGTCCTAATTCGTAAATCGCTTGTGCTCCAACAGATAATAGCAACCCTCCGGCGCTGACCGATCGCACTGGCTGTGACTTCCCATAATTCCCTACCCCTTGTTTTTTAGTTGGAACACCCACAAATCCAAAAAAAACAGGCTGATGATGTGGTTCAGCAGAATCTATATTTGTTTTCGACTGTTATTTGACCCTCAGGACTCAGTGTGTTACTCTGAACCTTACTGTAAATCTGTGATTCATGTGTGCGTGCGAGGTGAGTCAGTATGTGATGATGTCATAGCTTGGTGACCTCATACTGCAGCGAGTGATCGAATATAACTCAGGCTTTGGGGTCACCAGGGTGCCACTATCGTACGTGTGTGTGTGTGTGTGTGTGTGTGTGTGTGTAATGAGGTCATTACTGACTATAAAACCTCTGTCTTGTTTTTGACTCTCTCGCTCTCCCCTCCCCTCTCAACTCTGTTTTATATTTCATAAAGTTTCGATTTTATGCATCACATCTTGACTGTGTTTCATGCTATTTATTGTTTTTATTGTTATGTTTTTTTTAATTTTGTCTTCACATAATATTTGTTTGTGCCGTGTTTTGTGTTCCAGGAACTTTTAAATGAAGACCTAGAGCTACATGTTACGCTCTACATAGATCTATTGTGCAACTTTCTTGGGTGGTTCATTGACATCCTCTTGGACGAGACAATCTCTATCAATCCTGTGGCAGTACTTAAGACAGGAGTCTCATAATCACGAGCATTAAAAAAACTAAATAGATAAATAAATTGAAAAAAGATATTGTTTAGGACTTCCCAAGAGTCCTGTGGTTTGTTCTGTACTACCTGATTTTTTCTTGATAGTATGGAAGTCCCGATTAACTTGTGTGCACAAGCTAATAACTTTGTTTTAGAACTTAGTAATAAAATATTCTTAAATTGTATTGTAGAAGTTCACTGGATTGTTGACCTATTTGTTATTGATATGTTTTCTAGATATTTTACATTGTTTCCCTCTGATGCATCCGTCAAACATTGACGTGTGCAGAGATTTTTTATGACTAATACCCAAACAAAATGTTAAGATGATAATATGTTGGCAATAAACCCAGATAAGAACAAAAGAAGAAAAACGATCAACATAAAGAAAACAACAAGTAAAAGGGAAACTTCAGTTTTTAGTGTTGGGCAGTAAGGAAATACTTAACACATTACAGTAAATCGATTACTTCTGTCACTAAGGAGTAGTTTAAGGGATTACAATTTGAAATTCAGTTAATAAATTACAGTTACCAATCCCGCTGGCACTGCCTTACTTCAGCGTTTTTAATGTTCAGACAAACGGGTCCGAGACGTGTTAGCTTAGCGGAGGTGGTAACTCTAAAATATTCTAATGTACATGTTGTGTAGTTCTTAGCTGTCTCGCCAACATTAGCCATTTGCAAGCCTACATTCAAGAAATCCAGCATCTATATATATTTGTATTAAAATGTTGTGATGCTTGTCAATATACACATACATTCCTCAATTCACTGAACTTACCATAATGTTGACAATGCGCAGGATATTCTCCTACGCACCTGTCTGTAGTGTATGCAAGGGTGCAAAGATCAGATTTTATTATATGACTTTGTAAATACATAAAACGTGTTTGTTTTGTGTATATTTTTGCAGCTAAGTCATGTATATACTATTTTATGCCAGAATAAAACCAAACCATCTGTCTCTTTCCTTTCCATCTCATCTCCATTTCTCTTTCTTCTCTCCTGTCTTGTGTGTGTGTGTGTGTGTGTGTGTGTGTGTGTGTGTGTGTGTGTGTGCACGCACTCGCGTTCCCTTCCTGTGTCTCACTAAGCCCTCTAAAGCCTAAGCCAAACACCTCAGCTGTGAAAGGTCGTTCCGGGGTCAGAGGAAATTGAAAATACATTCGCTAGCAAAATTCACACTCATCATCATGCACACACACACACACATTCTCTCTCTCTCTTACACAGACACTGACACACTCTTTTATTTCCCTTGCTGACTGTCACACACCCACACTGTCTCCGTCCGCTTGGGCTAACTGAGGTAAGCGAGTGTGTGAGTGTTTAGGTAAAGGGTTAAAAGCTTAAATGGACATAGCTGTGGAATGTAAAGATAAGGCGTCTTTGCTTACAACACACACACACACACACACACACACACACTCTCGTGCCGCAGCCACACGAAAGCGGTAATTATCTAACTTACACACATGCCGGCGTTAATGGGCTAAGCACCCGCTAAATCTTCCCGTCCCTGACCATGAATGGAAACACTGGAAGTCTGACACATTATACAAGAGGTCGTGACCAAGTAATGAAATGGATGAGATCACCTAAAGCTCCAGCGGAGGACTGCAGCGGTTTGGTTGTTTATGAATGTGCAGGATTTGAATCAGAGCTGGTCTGAACCTCTGCTGACCTCACCGCAATCTGTTTGTGAATCAGCTTTGAATCAAAGCTGCTTTTATCTGCATCATCAACTCTACTACTTGAGGTTTTTGTTTTTTCCTCTACAAACTCTAAGATTCACCTAGTTAAAACTAATGCAGTCTAATGCAACAGTCCTGCAATGAATCCTCCCTTCATGAAGGTTACAATGTTCAGTTTTTAGATCATTTTGGAGGCTGTAGTTTGTGGTGCTGTTGAACGATGTGTTTCTATTATTTTGTCCACCCCAATTATATCAATAAGGGTAGATTAAATAACCGAAACACCTCTCTGTATAATGCAGTAATAGATAAAAACTGAACATTATAACCTTCATGAGGGGAGGAACAGTAAAATGTTGCTTGTGTTTTGGGGACATTTTCCTCTGTGATTATGGTTTCTTTAATGCTGCCAGCAGTGTCTATTACATCACTGGTATATCCATAATCACAGAAAAGAATTTCTGCTTGGGTATTAGTGATAATAATCAGCATAATCCTAACTGTAACAAACATCCAATCCAACATAACTGTGGCTGTCATGTCTTCAAGTGTTTGCTAAGTGACTGAAACAAAGTGTTTGAACTGAAGAGACAAAAAGCTTCTGTATTAACCCTCTCTCTCTACAATGGTCTCTGATTTTTTTTAGCTGACTGGCTGACAAATGTAAACTGACCTTAAGAGCATGGTTTGTCCACTAAAATAAGACTGCACTAGAAGTAAAAACCATTTGAGTTCAACCACACCAAACAGATTATCTTCTTAGAAACTGGTGAGCTCAAATGTTTACTCATCTTTTCTTAACTTGACTAACCGTTTGGCTTATCTGTCCCCCTTTATTTAGTTATATTAAGAAAAGATATAAATAGCTTGATTTTGTATATCTGCAATGCTATGACGCTATCCATGGTGCTCACACTCCCACCACCTCACCTAAAGTACGCTACATTTCTATGTAGCTCTGATTCAGCAATTTAGCATGCTGTGTGTGGAACTACTGTATTTTGGTCAAGAGTTGAATGTGAGGCCAAGTTTGAGGCTTTTATTGTGAGACCCATGTGAAACCATTGGGATGGTAGGTGGCAAACAACTGTTAAATATACGCTTGTTTTTTTGTTTTGTAGTTTTTCAAGTTTCTGCATTTTTGTTTAGCTTCTGAGTTTTTAATAATTGTTTTGGCTGGGTTGGAATTTCAGTTTTTGTTTTGTTTTTGCATGCTTTTTATAAATATACTTAGACTACACTTACTGCTTATTAATGACTAAACAAGACACTGACAGAGTACGTGAAAGTATTGTTTTTTTTGTGGTGGGCCCACACAGCTAACTAACACACTACAAACCGGCAATAAACACAAACAAAAACATCCCCCATTTGCAGGCCTGAGTGCGGACATGGCAACTTAAAACCCAAGGCATAAAGTTAAACAGTCTCTGTACTTACTCTAAAAAGGCAGACGACAGTCCAACCACAGTCCCAGCAGCGATGAAGAAGCCAGAGGTGCAGCCGTGCTTGTCCGGTCACACGGGGCGCTGTCTGGCGCTCTGAGCGGGCTTCAACGTACGTAAAACCCAACGCTAGCATGCTATTAGCGCTTATGCTAACTACTAGCTTAGTAGCCTACAGGGTTGAGATTAGCCCCCTAAAAACACAGTACAATCGACATAAACGTTTACTCGTATAACACAATTCTTACAAATGAGTTAGACTGCTACTAAATTATTTAAATCTTAGCTTACTTTTGTAGCTAGTCGCTACGCTAAAGACGTTAAAAACACTCGCGGCGGTGTCGCAGTTACAACCGCCCTTCTGTTGCTCTGTCTGTAGTCCCGCCCCTTAACCAATCATAATGTTAGAAACGTGATCAATCTCTGTACGGACTAATCCGAGGCAGATAAAATAAAACAACAACCAGGGTAGTCTGTCACACCTCCTGTTGAGTTCAAACAAACTATGGAAAAAGTTAGCATCTTAAAGTGATATAGCCTACTACTCTAGCAACTGCAGGATTTCTACTGCTATGCACATTTTAGCTCTGTGGGTGTAGCCAGGGGTTACACACATTTTTAATTCATATACTTAAATTACATTTTCAGCATGGACAAATACACAAATTTGTCACTTGGGAGGAACTTAAATATGCTGGTGTGTATTTGGTTTGGTGCACCATCAATTTTTCTGCACACTGTGCAAAAACAGACGTATCAACAGTCACTTACAGTATATATAGGCTAATATACAAAAGTGAAATGGAAATATGAACATCTACAATTCCACTCACACAACTGGGCAACTCCATCTGCTGAGGAAGATCGTTTGCGTGGTTTCAGATTCACCAAACCATTTTTAACTCTCCAAAATGTACACTGATGCCACAACAGGTAAGGAAGCATTCACTGGTTTTTCCCATCACAATAAAAGACACCAGAACTGATCCTGCTTCTATCCTTTTAAACCCCTTAATTAATGATATGTTCTTATTTATTCACCACTTAAAGCTCCTAAAAATAAGATCAAGTATCTTCTTAAAGCAGAAGTGGCCGACAAACTATTGAGTCACCTTCAAATATTAAGCCTTAGAAAGTCACAAATAAGCATTTATAAGAGTCTAAAGACTTGATTGACTCATCTCATCCTCAGACGTGTCTGACCTTTCTCTCATGTCAGCAGATAATTTATGAGATATCAGTGTGTGTGTGTGTGTGTGTGTGTGTGTGTGTGTGTGTGTGTGTGTGTGTTCACCAGAGAGCTGCAAGTCTGATGGCAACGTGTGCACAAATCTAAACTTCTAATACTTTAACAAGGGAAAGACAAAAAGTGCCCACCATTAACTCAAACAAAGAACATTTAAAACAATGCTGCCTTTCTGTTTTCTTTCTTTCCAATCAAATTCCCTCTTTCCTCCTCTCTTTCTGGCCGGCTGCCATGAGTTTCTCCTCCGCTAGGCGGCAGCATTGAGCCGTTGTCAGAGAAGGGGGGTGAGATGCTGAAAAGAAGAGGAGAGAAGGAAAGAAAAAAGGGAGAGAAAGACCTGGAGCTTCAGTGAAATATATCACAAAGGGTCAGAAATCCCTCTCAGACTTGTTCCTTATTCTGCGCTGACGAGGGAATAAAGGAAGAAAAGACAGAGAGAGAGGAGGAAAGGGGTGAAGAGGGAGGAAGAGGAAGGGGAAAGGGAGATGGGGTGCTGAGGAGATGAGAAAAAGCTGTTGTATAAACGAGAAAAGGGCACAAAAGTGTAGATTAAAACAAAGAAAAGCAGGGAGCAGCGGAGAGTAAATAATGAGAGAAAAAGAGTAGATGAAGTTAAAGATTAAATGATGACGAAGAGAGTAAACCAGGAGAGAAACTGACTTAACAATCGTGAAACTTAAAATCCCCTCTCGTGATTTTGTCATTCACACTCGAAGATTCATTACTGTCTGAATGACCTTTTCCAGGTGTGTGTGTGTGTGTGTGTGTGTGTGTGCGCGCTGCAGCTGTGGTCAGGGTCTCCACTCTGCTTCTCTGTTATATAACGGCTGGTAATATTCCTGATCACAGTCAGAGGACCTAATTGAAGCCAGTCATTTTCTTTGGAATGGAGGTGGCGCAGCGGCGTGCCGACAACAGCCCCGACTTCCCCCAGCGCCCGCTTCTGACTGATCGGATTGTTTTCTAAAGACTTAGGAAGGAGAAGCCGAGGCGAGGACAGGGACAGGGACACGTGGCCCGGGGACGGGAGCTGGAGTCGAACCCGTGACCTTACGGTTAAACGAACACTTGAGTCAGTCGGTCAGAGTCTTTTTTGATTCAGGAGAATGTACACAGAGGAGAGTGATGGGAAATAGAGGAGAGAGGTGGGTGTGGGGATGATGTGTGACGATGATGACGTGAACCCACTGATGAGGGAACATCTCCAAATAAACAGGCTGTTAGAGCTTATATGGTAAAAATACAAGTATAGAGGCTTCAATTTAAAGGTGAGCAGAAAAGGAGACAATTGGAAGGAAAGAAAGAAAGAAAAAACAAAACAAAAGAAAGTCCCAGAAATTGAATGAGCGAGGCGATCTTAGACTTTTTTTTGTCTATGTAAAGAATGTTGGAAAAATCTGAAAAAAGTAATTAGAAAAACAAAGGTAGAAAGAAAGAAAGAAAGAAAGAAAGAAAGTGAATGAGCAGGACTCTCTTCTGTCTCTCTCTGTTGAAGTGCCCCTGAGCAAGACCCCTACCTTGCACACTGCATGTGAGTAAAAGATGAAGAGAATAAGGTGATAATCCGTAAATGAAATGACCAGTGAAGAGTCATGAATCAATTTTACACTGTGAGACCAACATTTCCACTCCTTCAGACAGATTTTAGCCATTTGGCACGGAATCATTTTGGAACCAAATGATGCCAGTCGGTCCGAGGTCCGCGGTTCGTGTCCCATAATGCACCGGGAGACACAGACGGGAGAGAACACGAAGATATTGAACTGGAGAAGCTGAGTATAAACGACAAATGCGCACCAAACTCCGTGCGTAAAGGCGCGTCTAAGATCCCTGGCACGTTTGGAGTGAACCCTGATCGTTTAACAGCAGTAACTTACTTTTTAAAACTAACTACGATGGAATTTGTTATTGATTTGGGGTCTAATTCCTCTACTAGTCGGTAAAAATGAATTTACATCAATCCTGATGTGTGCGCGGGGCTGTTTTAGTCTGCAGGTGATTAGTTCAAGAGAGCGCACGTCCTGCACGGAGACAGAAGTCATAAAAGTAACTGCGAGCCCTGTTTCTCTCTCTCTCTCTCTCTCTCTCTCCCTCTCCCTCTCCCTCTGTTTCTCTCTCGTTGGCGCCCTGCCAGCTCCAGCACGCTCCAAGCCTCCTCTCCTCTTGCGCCGCTTGCCGCTCACTTTACACCACCCCTCCTTCTGAGGAGAGAGGAGGAAGAGGAGGGGAAAAGGGAGGAGAGGGGGGGGGGTCCTCCAGGAGCTGAAAGAGGTGGAGCAGAGGGGAGGGATGGAGGGAGGAAGGGGAGAGGAGGAGGAGGGAGAAGGGGAGGGGAGTCTCTCTCCCTCTCTGGCCGACGCTGGAGTGAGGTGGGGTGGGGTTGGAGGGGGGCGACGGGAGCCCTTGGCCGCCTATTCGCCTTTCAGTTGCCTCCGCACTATATAAACACTCATTGGTGCCTCTGGTTTGACGCACACACACTCTTTACGCACGCATCCACACACACGTACACACACACACACACTGAGGGTGACTTGTATAGGCAGCCAGCGGAGAGAGAGAGAGAGAGAGAGAGAGAGAGAGAGAGAGCTCAGAAACAGAAAGGTACACAGAGAAGAGAGTGGACGACAGAAAGTAAGAGAAGTAGAAGGAGGACGGTGGCTCCTGAGCATCTCCTGCGCACCTTTTCATTCCTGCACGCTCACGGATCTTAAAAGTCTACACTTTACTTCATCTTCCTCGTGTTTGCTCCAGAGGGAGATTAAAACTTTTGCAAAGAGGCTTTTTAAAAAACATTTTTGGAGTTGAGAGAGACGTGATTCCTGGAAGAGTTTTCGTTCATTTTTTCCCCCCAAACCAAGTCTTTCCATCCCTCGAGAAGTTTTAAAAAGTAAAGCTCTTGTTAGTTCCAGGGCTCGGCTTCACTTTTTCCACGTGTCCCACGGTGTCCCAGCTTTTGACATAAACGTGTCACCTTGAGATTTTTGCTTGCCTTCAATTTTCAGACTTAAAAAACTTAATTTTATGTCACTGACCCACAAACGAGACCAAAAATGACAAGACAGTCCCCAGTCTTGTGTGATTATTGTTCTAAATGCTTAAAGCATTAAAACAAAGTGAGTTTTAATGGTTTTATTTTTTCACTTTACAAGCTGAGGTGTGATACTGAAGATACGGGAGCCGGGCAGCACAGCTCACCTGTAGCATCTCCTCCGCTCAGCCGACACTTTGATTTGCACTTTTTACGCACAGCAACGCCACTTTGTGACTATTTTAAGATAGCGATTCAATCTATCTGAAAGGGGAAATCGCACCCCACGCAGTTCATTCATTCTGAAAACACAAGCGCCTCTTGTCACTTCCAGAGGGCTTTGGAGTGCTAAAGGAGAGTTGCGCTTTTACGCAAAAAAAAAAAAAAAAACTTCTACCAACCTTTAAATCACCCCGGGGATCCAGGTCTACCCATTTTTGTCACGAATACAAAGTTTAAAGAAACTTCAACGCAACTTTCACCAGCTTTTTGAAAGTCGTCCAGAGAGAACGCCGGACTCTCCATCACCATGCTGTTCCACAGTTTCGACCTCGTCTCGGCTCTGGCCACTCTGGCCGCCTGCCTGGTGTCCATGGCCCTGCTCCTCGCCGTCTCCCAGCAGCTGTGGCAGCTTAGATGGACGGCCACGCGGGATAAAAACTGCAAGCTTCCCATGCCCAAAGGATCCATGGGCTTCCCTTTCATCGGCGAGACCTGCCACTGGCTCCTGCAGGTAAGCGCGCCCTCAGGGCGGGGAGGGGGGCTTGGTGGAGCGGGACGCGGTGTCTGGGTCAGCGCGGGTCCTGGTGTCTGCGCCGGGGACAGAGTGGGACTTTATCCGTGTATGATGAAATCAGTCTTATCTATTTCTTTATTCGATTCTTTAATACTTCCAGAGTTTTTAGCATTTTGCGGTCTGAGTTCATTCATCACACTTTTACACATTTTCACTGGTTTACTGTGTGTGCGCTCCTTAAACGGGTCTAAGTCTGTGATGTCTAGTTACTGATGAGTTAGTCTGCAACGGGACAGTGAGGTAATCTTGATATCGACTAATAGAGAGCCTCTTTACCACCTATTTTGGAAATTTTCACAGATTTTGTCACATGCGTAAATCTTGTTGCTTGCGCTCCAGATGGCGATCCAGCAATACAAGCAACTAGAGAAGCGCCAATTTGTGCCTTTAAAGTCCCCATCATGTTACAGCTTTCATCAGTTTGGCTCAACATCCCATGATGCTAGTGTTAAACCTACTCATAAAGTCTCATCTCAGCCCGGGTAATCTCTGTTTCCCTGTAAAATATCTGTCTTTAGGTACATTTCAACTGTTTCACTCTCATCCCGCGCGCCTGTGATGCACACAGAGCGACTCCAGTCCGCGCGCAGCCGCCGGCAGCCACACACACACACACACGCACACACACGCACGCACGACGATCAAATACTTTCACTTCACTTTTGATTAGTTTATAGCCCTGCAATCTGTCTCCCACTCCACTGTGGCTCCATCAGTCGATCAGATCAGTTTTTTTTTTTATCTCAAACGGGAGCGTGTCGGGTCAGCCAGCCGCGGCGCGACTTTCCCTGCGCGGAGGGGTCGAGCTGCAGTCAGGCTGATAGGCTATCGGTCATATCTGATAATGGTGGCAATTAGTGACAGCGGGTGTCTCTGTGTAGAAGTCAAATATAGCACAGGATAGAAAGTCTCGCTCTTTGAAATGAAAGTTAAATGGGAATGAGAAAGAAAGAGGAGCTCTGTGGGTAAAAGGGTTAAGATGAGGGTAAAGTGCACTCCTCGGACTCCCTCCTTTCTTTTTCTCCTCCTCCTCCTCCCTTTTCCTCCTCTTCTCTCTTCTCCTTGCGGGTGCGCACAGACGCTGCAGCTCCGCTCCCTGCGGGCTCATCGCGGCTGCTTCCAAAAAAAAAAAGTTCCCAGCATGCTGCATGTTTCAGAAATCATTCAGTTAGTGAGATTCCTCCTCGAACAAGGTGATTGACAGACGGTGTGACGTTGCAGAAAAAGGAAAATCCTCTGACATGCATGTGTAGATCGTAACTTTTTGAAGCTCTTAGTGAGGGATATTGATCATTTATTGGGTGAGATGCTTCACTCCTCTGCCTGTTTGCTTGAAACCTGAGGAACTGATCTGCTAATTAGCATATTTGCTCGTGATCAATCAGGAAAAGTCCCACAATCCTTTGCAGGAGGAACTATGAACGTGTCTGAATCTGTGCTTAACCTTTGTGTTTAAACTGTAAGAAAGAGAAATTTGGATCAAAGAGGGCAAAAAATGACTTATCAGCTGAGAGAAGAAAGCTCAGGCTTGTAGTTTGACCCCACCGGGCTGCACGCGAGTCCCGCTACTAAGCAGCCGTTGTCAGCGCGAACTGATGGCTCCCAGGAGCACGCCGACAGAAAGGGTTGGGGGGGTGGAGGAGAACAAATAAAAAAGCAAGAGAGAGAGAGAGCAGGGGGGAGAGAAAGAGAAAAACCTCAAAAAGAAAAGCAAAGGGGGGAAAAAAAGAAGCAAAGCAGGGGCTCGACGAGCGGAGGCACGTTGGCCGTGTGCGGGGCTTGAACTCGCGGTGCTCCTCTCCGTTACATTTGACACCGAGCGAGACGCGTTCCCGGAATGCAACCGAGGACCACGGCCAAGTTTATGGTGAGGAGGGGGGGGGGCATGTCAGTCAGATAGAGGAATGAAAGGCTGAGTGTGCCTATACTTATGAGGACCAAATGTCCCCACAAGCAGAGCAAAATCTGGAAGAATCTGCGAAGTGAGGAGAGTTCTGGCCGGTTTGCTTCTTTCAGTGGCTAGAGCGGGATGAGGTCTTGACCTAATCTGAAAGTTAAAGTTAAAGAGTTAATGTAGTCAATGAAATGCCTCATAAATATTGTGAAACTGTATGTATGAGAGAGAGAGAGAGAGAGAGAGAGAGAGAGAGAGAGAGAGAGATGCTGGGCTGCAGCCTAATCATCATTTATGCTGCGGGAAAGCGAGACAGACAGCGATGGAGATCTGATGGGACCTTCTTGCCGAGATGCTGTTTCATGTCTCAGCTACTAGTCTGCTGCTTGATTGCTCATGGAGACAACATGTCAGACGTGCTCGGAGACGAGTCGTCTCTCTCTACGAAAGTCGGGGGGAAAAAAGAGCTCTGAATGCGCCAAGGGCTGAAGCGCACGCAGCCTTTGATTAAGTTCAAGAAATTAAGTGGCAGATGTTGGGTTTTTTCTACCCAAACGGTCTTGATTAAGAGTGTCAGAACAAAACAACATAGCTGCATACGGGTACTCTGGCTTTATTTCACTTCACAGCAGCATCTGAGATAGAGATAAGAAGTTCTTGATAAACACTTTCATGTCAAACACAGCAGCAAACGACGAAGGATACACATCCTGGTGAGGCATTCCCGAAATACAACTTCAAGTCACTTGCAAACTGTTTTTTATTCAAGATCTTCTTTATGAAAGTCAAGGCTGTTCCAACAGATCCAGAGAGATTCAGTAAGGAGAAACAAACACCACTCCAGCAACTCTGCCCTCCAGCAAAAAGGCAGCATTGGTTATTTGTTCAAAATACTTCAAATGAGTAATGTTCACACTCTGTAGTAGAGGGAAGCTAAAGGTCTTACAAAGCATCTGACTTCATGTCCCATCTCATTCGTTGTTTGTTTCTTCTTCTTCATTGACCATAAAACTTATCTTTTTCTACACTTAAAGTATTTTTAGTTGCTTCAGCTTATAAAAAAACAAGGATGTTGTTGCGGCTACCGCCAGATCAGCGACACTCGCACTGGTGGTTCTGACAACCTGTTCTATCATTTTGTTTTGAGGACTTATTATTAATGGAAGTTAATAGTATCAAGTATTCTCTTGGTTTGTTAGTTCATCTATATACTGTATACTTAAAACTGCAATAACTGATTTCTTTGGCCACATGGGGGCAGCAGAAACAAGTTGTGAACACAACATTGACATGTTATCAGTTTTTAAGCTGCTTATTTACACACCCAGCAGTTACGAAGCAACATTATGATTAATTCGGAGTCGTGTTTCTGTCCACCTGATGAATGTAAGTCCAATATTCACTCTCTTTTAGCTCTGTTTTTGGTCTCCACCAACTCCTTCAGCTGCTAAATGCTCCACTATGTTCACCAGCTAGTCGCTAACAATGAGCTGAAACTCTCTATAAAGCTCCGTAAAGCCGAGTGAAGCTGCAGATACTACGAACAACCCCTGCCGCATTGTCTTCACCTTGTCTTTTGATACACTGTCATTATAGAAATATCGATTATAGCCGCTTCAATTAAAGGTAATGATCTTTGCTCCACCTTTGGTAAGTATCTAAACACAGGTGAATCCTGGGTTGCAGATTGTGTGTTTGCGTGTGAACGAGAGGCAGTTATGCAGGAACATGTTGCAGTACAGGACTGATTGGCGACAAACCGCCAAAAAAGTCCTTTTTTCTTGCACCTTGAATATGTTCAACTTTCATTATTGTCTTTTTTTGTTCTTTTACTCCCTCTCCTCTTTTCCCCTTAACGTCTCTTCCAGATTTCCTACATAAACACTCATTCTGTTTAGATGTGATTATATATACATACAGCATATTTTTAACTTGACACGCAGCTGAAGCACATTTTTGTGACGGATCCATTTTAACGCGATCTGCAGTTAGAAATAGTTTTATGGTCACTCTGCCAAAGACCTGTCTGCTCTCATTAGGAGCTGGAGCTTTGTGAAGGGACGGTACCAAGCAGGAGCGTTACTACACAGCACACACACACACACACACACACACACACACACACACACACGTGCATTGAAACACTACCTGCATGGTGCAGATTCATGTATACATCGAGATAAACACACATTAGTTACGCACCTACACACACAGATACACCAATATGCTTTCCACACAGGTGCATGGACGTCCACATGTTTGTACATTTACCTGCCTGCACTCATAAAAATGTGATTTATGAACACAAACATGAACTCAACTCGTACGAACATTTTTTATAAACTATACCAGGCGGAGAGTGATGGTGCTATTTTTCAGAGAAATACTATAAATTTCTGTTTTTGAGAGAAAACAGCAAAATGTTCACGTGCTTTGCAAGCTTTGCTACGTTTTTTGGGGGGGTTAAATGATATTGTGTAAAGTTAAAGTTATGGATACATTGTTTTTTTTGTTTTAAAAACTAGAATATATACATACGCTGAAGATTTGTCGGATTTGAAAAATTAAACTTAGACACCCGAAACTTAAGTTATAAATCAAAAGGTCAGACTGAAAGACAAAACATTTGATGTCAAATACACATTTCTCTGAAATAACTTGATTTATATGTCCTGAGCTCTGAAAGTTAAAGCTGTTACCTGCTGGTGCCACTTGGGGTCACCAAAGTCCAAAGTTCCTAGACTTAGTTTTAAATTAATTAATTAAAAACAATATTTTGGATTGTGTACATGTTACTAATACATTATTATTAATCTTAGTGTGGAAATGAAGTTCTTCTTCTTCATCGATATCGACGCACAGACTCAGACGTCCGCTGACGCTGTTCCCAGTCACCGAGGGGAAACCTATCTGCTATTCTGGATACGGATTCTCCCGGACTGGTCCTGATACCTCACACACACACACACAAATACACCAGCATGCGGTGCAGACAGGCTGGACTGAATCTGGGTCAGACCAGAGGAAATGAACACATGGCACAGAGACTCAGACTGTAACCGTGTGTTTGTGTGTGTTGTGTGATTTAAGTTTGTAAATGAGCCTGAGCCAGAGAGACCCGTACACACACACGTACGCACACACACGATCGATGTCTATGCAGAGGGTGCGAGTGTTATCAGCAGTTTAACTTTAGCAACTTTAGCATCAGCTCACATACACATGCATATATACTGTACACACACACACACACACACACGCACTAATGTGTTGTCCTTCTGTCTGCCAGCCTGTCTTCTTGCCTCTGTCTGTTTTGCAGTGATGACGTGTAAATGACGGTGGGCAGAGTAATAACAGTCCTGCAGACCAAACACTCTCTCATCTCACACAGCGATGACAGCTCACTCTCTCTCCCTCCCTCTCTTGCTCTTCCTCTTCTTCTTCTACACCTGTCCTGCTGTCTCCTGCTCCTTCTGGTAGCACTTTCACAAACCAAATTCCTCAATATTTAACAGGTAGGTAGGAAGGTAAATTACTTCTTTTTAACGAGTGAATTCGTCCTTTAATCTCTCTCTCTCCCTTGTGACACACTCACGGTGCCTTCAAGTGCAGTCGTCTTTACGAGGACTGTTCATTTGAACAACCACCTAACTTTGCTAGAGGAAAGTTTCTGGGAGCTTTGAGTTTAAATTACTTTAGTTACTTTTCTAGTTTTTAAAAGAAAAAAAGCATTTGAATACTGTTAAAAAACAAAATCATTAATGATTTTTGAAAACAAAACAATACAACGTCTACTTTTATCATCAGTCATGTAGCAACAGTGTTCTCAGGACTGAAACCACTTAAATGCTTACCTTTGTGTGCAGTATTGGGCTTTCCATAACCAAAATACAAAGTCACAAGTTGCATTTGAAGGCAACGTCTTGTCAGATAGAAATGAAAAGGTTTGGCAGTTTCACAGAGTCACAGCTGGTTAACTTTACGTTTCAGCCAATCGTTTGGCACTACAAACATGCGTACTTGCATGTTTTAGCATTTCGCTTTTAGTTATTGTCCTTTAACATTTGTGAAAGCTGGGGAAAAAAAGTATTTATAGTAGTTTCTGCTCTGATTTCCATTGTTAACCAGCTCAAACTCCAGGATCAAGTTCCGATTTAAAAACATTTTGGAAAATCTAACGTTTGATTTAATGGTGACGGCTTCGAACGATCTGTCGGGAAGTCGGGTGGGTAAAGATTTCCCAAAATCCCAAAGCCCTCCTCTGATCACCCTCACAGCCTTCCTGGTCTACAGCACACGCGGGAGCTTTTTGTTTTTAGGTGGATTGCGCCTTTAACCAGCTCAGACAGAGCCGGGATTGTGAGGCCTGGTGGCTTCATCTATAGTAGGTTCCATTACTGCGGTCCAGAACGCTGTGTGCTGCATAGCTGCGGTTACACAGTTCTGAGGCACACACACACACACACACACACACACACACACACGGTAAATGGAAATACTATGAGTCTATGAGCACAAAGTCACATAACATGCACCAGACGCACATATAGAGAAGGCTACACACACACACACACACACACACACACAAACTAACTGAGCACACGTGCACAGAAGTGTGTGAGCTCATACTAAAATGCCAAATGATCAACTCTTTCTTTCTTTCTTTAAGAGTGGCAGGGAACTGGCAAGTGTGTGTTTGTTGGGTGAGAGATACATAGTTCATTGAGCGGGCACAAGGGGCAGCCTCTTTATGTGTGTGTGTGTGTGTGTGCTGTAACAGTGTTAACATTCAAGGCAGGACCCTTGAACCCTCCGAGGACTCTTCTTCTCACACCCCTCTAACCTTTTCTCTAAGCTTCCCTCCATCTTTTCCGCTCATCGCTCGTGTTTTTTGTGCCATTTTTTTTTTTAGCCTTTTAATTTAATGTATTGATTAAAAAATCGAGTGCTGTGCGTGTCACCGTTCGTAAAAGTCAATGTTTTTACGTTCCTGCTTTCGTGCATTGCGTTTCGTGTTATCGTTTTATCATTCCTCTCCTTCTCTTCGGTCCTTTCTAACTCTCTGCACTTTTTGAATTTCTTGCGTTTTCTCATTTCACCATCTCCTATCTTTTCTCCACTGTCTCTTCCATCCCCTTTTTACAGCCGCCCCTTCACCTCCCTCCATGTTTTTCTCATCTTCCTCCAATTTTGCCTCCTCCTCCTCCTCCTCTTTATCGCAAGAGGATCCAGCGACAACAAGAGTATAAATCAAAAATGTAACTTTGTAACATCGCTCTCAATCTATCTTTGATCTTTATCCCTCTTCTTCCTCTCCCCTCTTCATCCATCCATCCATCCATCCCTGCCTTCCTCCTCTTCCTCCTCCTCCTCCTCCTCTTGTTCAGATTAGTAGGAGGTGCTGGCAGCGGTCTGCCTTGCCCCTTCTTTCACCCCGAGAACACACTGCTCCCTCCCTCCAGCACTCTTCCCTGGCCGAGTTTAGAGCACAATGTTAAGCTCTCTTTCTCAACGAGTGTGTGTGTGTGTATGTGAATCGCATTTATATCCGTTATGAAGTTTGTATGTGTGTGTAAATGCTCAAAGGATTTTTCTATTGTCAACAAATCCCACGAAAAGACCAAAACCAACAACGTGTTAGTCCGTCTTCTCAACAGTCCCAAACTGGTTCATACTGAAGACGAATATCTCAACATATGATTTCATTTTTTTTTTTTAAGTCAGTCATTTCCTAAAACAGCTGGGCTCTGTAGTTTTTAGCAAACGTCACTCAAACAGGAGTAAATAGTTATTTTGTTGGGGACTATTTTCAGCGGTGGATTAATACACATTTGGTGCTCTAGAGAGTATTTATAGCTAAAGGACAGCGTATTTGGGTTTGAGTAAAAAAAAACTAGAGTGTGTAATGAAGGAACATGTCACCCAGTGTAACAGTGCAGCCCGCTGATGTGTTTTTAATAGTTTTTGGACAACAACACACAAATAAATAACAATACCAGGCTTTGGATGCACAGTAGGATCAATTCATTGTACGGTTTTGGTCTTTTCATGGGATTTGAAATATATAATATTACCAGAACTCTTCATGTATTTGTTGAGTTGTGCGTCTGTATTCGCTTGTAGTTGAGGTACGTGTGTGTGTGTGTGTGTGTGTGTCAGGGTATTAGCTGGGGTCCCGGGGTGAGTGCTTAGAGAGTTTTGAACAACCATAATCTCCCTTCCTATAATGTCTCCAGGTCAGGGGCCAGCCCTCTCTCTCCCCCTCTCTCCCCCTCTCTCTCTCTCTCTATTCTCCTTGTTTTTTGGCTGAACTATCCGAAGCCCCCTTTTTCGTTAATCCGTCCTTTTTTGAAACAAGCACCCTTCCCCATCTCTCCGCCTCCTCCGCCACGCTCTGCGCTCGCTTTCTCTCGCTCCGTTTTTGGCGCTTACCTCTTTGACACTTTCTCTTTTCCCATTCCCCCCCTTTTTTTTTTATTCTACCATTCTTTATCTCTTTTCCTCCCCTCCTCCTCTTTCCTTCCTTCCTTCTTTCCTTTCCCTCATCCTACTTTCTCATTTCTTCTCTTTCGTCTGCCCTCTCTGTCCCTCTGATGTGGTGGCGTGACCGCAAAGGGACGGGGTTCATTGTCAAGTCGAGGACCTATCGCACCATTCAAACACACACACACACACATAAAAACTCACACACTGGTTCCTTGGTATCTCTGGCACCGGCTGAATGATTGACAGCTGAAAAGAAAGAAGGAATTCCCTCACAGCCTTTGACCTGGTTTCCTCTCTCTCGCCCTTCTCTGCTGCTGCTGCTTTCTCACTTCTCATTTTTAACCTTTATTTCAGTTGTAGTACTCAAGATTCACATTTTTTGACAAATGTTGGCACCATCTTTGTGTTTCTGCGCTGCATCTACCAAATAACCACCTGTCAGGCAAGCAGTGTGGGCAAAATTGTGGCTCCTTGCATGCATTTTCAGTCTTCTTTCTTGCTATCACAAATCAGTTCTTCTGTTAGTTTTTTTCCAGACACTGTTTTTCCTGTGACTAATGATAATATTTGACTCACCTGAACCAAGCTGACGAAGATCGACTGATGCGTCTCCTCGCGTTGTTTCGTCACCTTTCCAGCGTTAAAAAGTTGCACTTGAACAAACGGCAAACGCTTCAGCTGACGGCCGCCGTGCATGTACCTTCAGCGCCTGCAATGAGAGGAAATAACCAGTCAGCACTCTGCATCTCTGTCCTTGAATTTGTTTAGTTTGGTTTGTCGCTTTTGCCACTGCAAAAGAGACCCATGCATTATAGTAAAAAGAATGATGTTTTCTAACGTGCAAGCTAAACTGGAAGTCGATTTGCAACACAACAATCCATTTTGTTTTCAGACAAATTCCCAATTTGAGTTAAACTTTTCCCAAAATCTACGCAAAAGCAATGATGGCTCCAGAACTATATATCTAGATATTAAAAAAAACAGGTTGGAAGAAGAATATAAATTGTACTTTAAACTGTAATATATTTATGTTGCTGCAAATTATTTCAACAAGAAGAATTTAGAGGATATTTTCAACTCGCAGATAAACTGTTTACATCCAGGAAATATCAAGCAACTGAGTTTTCATACACACACATCATGCAGTTGATACATACGTAGAATACATCTGTTGTACAATACGCTATATTCATTTACCAGATGCTTTTCGCCAAAGCAACTTACATTAAGTAAGTAGGAACAAGAGTAAGATGTCATAAATAATTGTAAGTGTGTCACTCAAACGTTCACGTCTGCAATGAGAGAACTTCAACTGGAGGACGACAACAAACTCCAACCACAAAAAAAAAAAAAAAACTCACTTTCATCCTCATCCTCGAGGCTCTTTTTTCCTTTTTCATGCCAGTAAATTAGTAAATGACTCTTTGTTTCCTACTTTGTTGCATTCAGAAGTGCAGTCATTTATTTCCTGCCACTGTTTTCCCATCAGCCTCTGTTTCTCCCTCCAAGCGTCACCCTAATATTTCTGTTTTATAACTGCTCCAAATGTACACTTTCTCTCCCACTCTACACACACTCTCGCTGTCCCCCCAGCTAGCCGGGGTGTGTGTGTGTGTGTGTGTGTGTGTGTGTGAGCCGCGGCGTTGATCTGAGTAAACATAATTAGCTGTGTTTTTTTGTCTTGCCCTAATAAAAGAGTCATTTGTTGGACATTTCCACTGCGCTACAAAGAGGACATTTATAAGCCCGGGCCCAGGTTCGCCCCCAGGCCAACCCCAACAGAACAGACGGGGGTATTTTTAGCACGGCCGGTGCGCTAGCTAGCTCTGCTCGGACAGTGTGTGTGTGTGTGTGTGTGTGTGTGTGAGTGAGAGGAGTATGTGTTTGTAGAGAGAGAGAGGGAACAAGAGAGACAGGGAGATTTTGTGAGATTTTCTGTGATCACGGTGCCGTTTGTCAGAGATTTTGAGTGGATGTGAGTGTGTGAACGTGTAATGAAAGTGTGTGTGTGAGTGTTTGGATGGCGTGTGTGGAAAATCCTCACTGAACACCCCCCCACCCCCCACTCTCCCTCCTTTATTGAGGTTCTTGTAAAATATCTGATAAATCTCTGTTCAAGAAATATAAAAGGGACTCTGTAGGAGCGGACATCAAGAACGGCCTTGTCCAGACTGTAGACACACACTTCATTATTAAACACTAGTCCTGACCTTCATTAGCGTGTGCATAACCTTTAACCCTGACATAACCTTCATTTTACCGTTATTCTGACCTTAATATAACCTTAACTCTGATCCTAAATCTTAACCTGCAGCTCTGTGCAGTATTTTAGATCTAACGACGCCTCTGGGTCCAGTTCGAAGCTGCATTCGCTGCTCTCAACCTGTCGGCGCCGCTTTTATTTTTACCTTAAAGTGAACGGGGAGTTTTGGCCGAGACTGACAGAAAGTAAAAGACCATTTAATGAAGTCTGGACAAGTCTTATTTTATATTTGCACATTGCTTTGTGCGCTTGCTGGTTGCGACAAAGAAGAGGGTGTCATCGTATACAGTTACGACAAACCAGAATGCAAAGAAGTGAGGAGGTACGAGCTCAGAGAAAGAGATTCTGTGGTGAAATTAGGGGCATCGTGGAGCCTTGATATCCCTGATTTAAACATGGTGGCTCTAAACTTTTGATAAAAGCAGACCTGCAAGTCAAAAAACTTTAAACTAATAGTTTAATGGAGAATAAAGCAGCCTAAACGTCCTTTAATAGAGAAGTTATTCTCGCGTCGTGTCTACCCTACCCTACCTGACAACTTCACTGAATATACAGGAATTATTTAAAATAGAATTGACTAAAATAGTGTTATTTAAAGTTAATTTCACAAATCTAGAGAAAAAAGAACAGATTATGCCAAAACGTTCCAACTGTTTCATGAGGCATCTAATTTTGCCGACATCTTTGCAGTTAATTTGCAGCGATGAAACTTCACACAAGTCAAGATGGAGTAGTTTACTTTAGATCTACACTTAGTTCACCTTGTGCATTCACAAACAACAAGCACAACATTCATGTGAGGCTGCAAAAAAACAAAAACAGTGAGAGTGCGCCCTAAATTCTTTGATTTCTGGCTTATTCACATTTACACCTAGTGACTGCACTGCGCTGGAAAACACTGAGCGGTGTTTCCCCTTTACATACACATGCGCACATCATGTTTTGTGCCTCCACAGCCAGCTTGTACTTCTCTTAGTTGCTAGGTAACATATCCACAAAAAAAAAGCTTTACAACTTTATGCCCGCCATCATTAAGAGAAGCCTCTTTATGGTTTTCAGCTCACATCAGAGTTTGTTGCCTGTGACCTCGGCGGTAAAAATCAGCCGTAATGTTGTGGTAGCAATTTTGGTTTCTGGGTTTCTATGCGAAACTAAGCGAGTGTTTACAGCGACGGCTCCTCCGCTTCACTGAAGTTTGGAGGGAAAGTGTGTGTTCAGCCTGCGCAATCAGTGTGAAGCTGTGACGCCTGCGTCTCCGCGGCGACGTCTACGACTGTGTGTGTGTGTGTGTGTGTGTGTGTGCTGTGATCCTGTGTGCAGTTATGTACGTGTTCTTCTGCAAGAGAAGTGTGGCGTCATTACATCACAACTTTTCCGTACTTGCTCTGTGTGTGTGTGTGTTTTGCCAGATTTGGGAGGGAGAGGGGGGTGTACACTTCTCACCTTTTATGCTAAATGTCATCCAGACCACACCCCTGGCACACACACACACACACACACATTATTTTAGTGTAACTTTTTGGTTTTACGCACAATTTTTTTTCCATTTTCTTGTGGGGAACAAGACAGATGAAAACCCTTCAGTATCCTGCCAAAATGTGTGTGTGTGAAAAGAAAATAGAGAGAATGGAAAGAGAAAACGTATGAAGAGATACACACATAATGCACGTAGCTGCACTCACACACACACACACACACACACACACACCACAAAAAGTACACAATCGGCCCAATCTGATGCTGTATCTTGGAGTGTGAAAGGGAGCCTTGTCTGGCTGCCTGAGGAACTCCCTTCGAATTGGACTGTGTGTGTGTGTGTGTGTGTGTGTGTGTGTGAGAGCAGGCCTGCCAGGCAGACATACTAAACCACTCTACATCCATGTGGCAGCAAAATGTAGCTTGGAAAACAACCCCACTCTTACACGCACACACACCCTGAGGGCTCCAGAGGCCAGCCGGCGACCTGGTGTGTGTGCTAATGTATGTGTGAGTGTGTGAGAGTGTGTGTGTGTGTGTGTGTGTGTGTGTGTGTGTGTGTGTGCATGCCACAGTAAAAAGAGGAAGTGTACAGGAGCTGTGAAAACAGTTCAGGTCAACAGTTTGTACCCAGACAGATCGACAGAGAGAGAAAAAGAAACCCGAAATCTGCAAAGGTGAAGGAGTGAGGCATAAAAGAATGAATGTTTCTTTAAAAATACACTCTTGAAAGAAAAATCAATCTGATGGGCCACGTTTAGGAGGCTATTTCCAGCAACTATGATGAAAGTCGATGGCAGAAAATGTCTCAGCAAGCTAAAACATCAGTTTTAAATGTCCAGGTATTGGTGTAAAATCCCTCAAAATCAAACAGCGGTTGCTTTCTAGTCGTCATTTTGCGCCGACGTTTGGCAGGAAGAAATGCATCGTAGAAGCAGCTGAGACCACAGCAGCAGGACTTAGACCAGAATGCAATGCAGCTGTGAGAAAAAATGGGTATTGACTAAAGCCTCAAAGACAAATCTCCAAAATGCACGGTGCAGATAAAATAATGTCAGCACCTCATGAAAAGGTCTTAACATCTGAAGTAGCTTAAGCGCAATGACAAACACAGCTTCGGAGGTGGGGCGTGTTGGGGCTGAATGCTAATTAGCAGCATTTTTCATCTATAAAAGCAGTCTGGCAATCAGAGTTTTCAAAGCAACATGAAACAGCCAACGGAGCTGCAAAGAGGCTGAAGCATCTGTGCTCAATTTAGGCCAAGTTCACACAGAGAGACGTTAAGATGTGAGGTGCGTCGCAAGGAGGGGCGGATGAGATGAGCTGCAACTGCCAAGTGAAAAAGAAGGCGAGACTGCAGACATCCTGTGCGTCTGTGTTTGTGGCTTGACAGGTATTTTGCGCTGCGTCTTGTTTTCTGCGACAAAGAAAAACGCAGTGGAGTCGCACCTGTCCATCGAAACACGTGGAGATGAAAAGAGTTTCCATGAAGCAGTTAGTCTGTGTGTGAATAAAGCCTCAAAAAAAAAAAACCCTGCAAGATATGATTTAATACATCAAGAAGAACATTCTGGTAAGTCATGATAATGTGTACCAAACACAGCAAACTGCATCAACACAAAGGAAGATGGCGGATGATATGTCATGTAGAGGGCACGCTACCTCCACCAGTGGCACTTGATGTTGGCATTAAACCTAAATCATGGAACCTGGACCTGGACAGATTTTTTGACAGAAAGCTTGGGGCTGGGACTGTGAAAGACCTGTGGGAGAGCATTTAGCAGGCAGGGAAGGTCAAATGGAAGAGTTGCATTATGGGAAGTGTAGGATCTAGTGTTTTTGGAGCTTAAGCAATACTGCCTCTGCAGCTTTAAGGCTTTACAAACTAAACTACCATGACAGTTGCAGCTATTAATCCTATGATCCAGAAAAAAAGGATAAAAAACATGAACATGAATTGTTCCAGCACCGAATCTACAGTTTCTTAGCTGATGAGGGACTCGCAGCAACTGAGCAGGTTGTTAGTTTTGTGTTTCCTCCTTCCTTTTAACAGCTCTTGGCGACTGAAGCGGTTTTTGACTCGATTGTATTAAATGTATCACGGCTTCCCTGCAGGACTCTGAGCCACAAATTACACCGTGAACCAGAATCACTGTGAGGATAAATGTGTAGCTTCAGTCAGTGGAACGCTGCAAAAGATGAAGCTATGCTATGTTTGTGCACACACACCACTGCTGTGAGGGGTGTGTCTCAAACAGGAAACAAACTAACCTGCTAAAATTAGTCCCTGAAAAACACACTCTCACACACTCACACAAACATACTGATGGTTTCCTGTAGTGTGAGGGTTACAGTAGCTCTTACTGTTAATTCCCATCAGAATAAAAATGAAAATGAAAAAAATTGCTCCTATCTACATACATTTTTTAAAAAGCACTCAATGAAAACATAGAAATGAGTGGAAGAGAGAGACTCCATCTCTCTTTATATAAATGTGGGACCAAACTGTTGTACAGCACCTCGTAGTGCTGCTTCTTTGGCACGTATGTTTACACGTTACCCGTGTGTGTGTGTGTGTGTGTGTGTGTGTCGCACATATCTCTTTCCCCAGGAGTAAACTGGGGTCAAACCAGTTAGTGTTGTCACGGCAATTTGCAGTTAGGCCTCTGCGTGTTTGTTTGCTTTGCACGTTTTTATGAATTTGAAGTATGTGTGTTTTTACTGTATGTGTGTCTAAAAGTGTGTCTGTGTGTGTGTGTGTGTGTGTGTGTGTGAATGATGTGTTTGTCTGTGAGGGTTTGGTGTGTGTGTGTGGGTTTGTGAGCTCATATGTGTGTGTGTAACACAGTAAGCTGCCCTCCGGCTGATATATATTCTTTTCACTCAAACAGCCCATTTACAGTTCTGGGGTCGGCTCCCTCTCGCTCTGCCGTGACCCAGACCGTTTAGAGGTCAGCGTCAAAGCTGAACTCAGGTCAGCTCGCTAACTGACTCCAGCTCTGGTCCTCTGGGGGTTTACCGGCAGCTGGGCAGCTCAAACCGCGGGGCAGGGGCCCAAAATGGGCTGCGTGGCTTCTTCTGGTGGGTCCCAGCATGAAAAAGGGGAAAAGATGTTTACTGTATCTTCTGCAGCAAGAAGTTTGGGCAACTTTTGAAGCATCACAAGCTGATTTTTAGCATCTGCCTCTAAACACTCACTGCTGTGGTCTTTCTGTGGTCCAGTTCCTCCAGATCAGCTGTCAATTTTGGCATCTTCTTCCTGATTTCCTAGCAGACGCTGAGTGTTTCGAATGGCAAAAAAAGAGAGCTTGGTTGGATAACTGGGATTAAAATGTAAAAGAAATTAGGTTACTGCCATTATTAAAGTTGTTAAAGACTAATTTAAGAAATAATAAACCTAAACGGCCGTAAAATAGTTACCGGAATAGGAAAATGGATCATTTTACTTCTTCAGGCCTCCAAAAAGTGTTGAACTAAAACAATCTGAGAAGGAATAACCACTGTTTGGTAGCCATGTGCAACCTGCAGCTAGGGATCGCAAGTAGATGTAGTTTAATTTTTAAGAGTCAAAAGCCAGCGGCGTAGAGGAGGGTTTAAAGTATCTCTTAACACTCAAATATAGATTCTGCATGTATATTTGTGTCCATTAAATCTGTTAGTAATAGAACAATATTTCAAGAGGCTTAAAAAGGTTGAATTGAGGCTGAAATTGATCAAATCCTTAAAGGAATCACATTGAGATCTCTTTACATTCCTCCACTCGGCTCCTTCTGGATGAGATATTTCATTTACTGTACTTGAAGCCTGAGCTGAAAATGTTTTGAGAACCTTTAACCTCAACTATTCATCGATTGATGTTAAAGCTGAACTCAGATCACATCCTGAAGGCATCCTAAATCACTTTTCATTGAATTAACCTTCCTTAACATCTGCAGTCTGCTACCTTCAGTGTATACGTTTACTTTTTGCTCTGGGAGCCCAGATGATGGAAACATCAGTAACTTTTAGCATGTGGGGACTCACCAGAAATGGTCTGTTTGGGCCCCAAACCACAGAGAGAAAAAATACTTACTCAGAGCTTTTAGAGGTGAAGATGAAAGCCGGAGGGAAGGTCAGTTCCTAAAAGGCTGTTTTAAATTAATAGCGAGCGTAAAAATCAGTCGTAAGAATCGCTCCAGAGCTTAAACTTGAAAAAGGTTCTGGTCAGTTTTTCTGTCTGGTTTGCAAAATACCATCAGCATCATTTGGCAGCTTGTAGAGAAAGTTTTGGACGAGGAGAATGATGATGATGCTGGAGGATGATGATGATGATTGTCGCTAACTTTACAAAGCATCCTTAAAAAGTGATGTGGTATATGTTCAGTACATCAGTAGACTTTTTTGCAGTACTTAAGTGTTTGTTATCAGATTTCTGGCAAGTCCATTCTGGTTTTCTTATGCACAAAGTCAAACAGTGCATAAAAAAGACAAGTGGAGAATGACAAGAAAAATAAAAGGAAATTAGAAGTAGGAGATGAGGGGGATCTCCATCAACCGAAGGGACAGGAAAAGCGGTTCTCTCACGGCAGCTGAACAGGGTGGAGTGTTTGGGGATTTCCTCGAAATGATGTCCCCTCACACCTTCTGCTGTGCGTCTCTGCTGGTAAAGGGAAATTCCACCTTTCTGCAAAATTCACATCATTTCCTCGACAGTCTCTCTCTGACCCAAGCATCCTTAAAAACCGTCCCGTCTTTTTCTTTCGCTTTCTTCAGGCTTCAAAGTTTTAAGTGTCCCTATACCTTCTTACATAAATATAAATCTTATATACTGTATGACTGATGTTTGATGGGCTCAGAAATTCAGATCTGAAAACCAGAAATCAACTCCTAGTGAAGCAACCTTTGAGTCACAGATATTGATTAATAATCACACCACGCTCTTTATTTGTCCAATGGAAAAGGTCTTAGAATAGTCACTCAAACGCATATTTTCTGTCTCCTCCTGTCCAGGGTTCGGGCTTCCACGCGTCACGGAGGCAGAAGTACGGCAACGTGTTCAAGACCCACCTGCTGGGCCGCCCTCTGATCCGGGTGACGGGCGCGGAGAACGTGCGCAAGGTGCTGATGGGCGAGCACACGCTGGTGACGGTGGACTGGCCTCAGAGCACCGCCACGCTGCTGGGACCCAACTCGCTGGCCAACAGCATCGGAGACATTCACCGCAAGAGGAGGAAGGTCAGGACATACACAAATAGTACACGAATACACGCACATGTTGGAGACCGGGGTTTGTGTCATACGAGGGTAAGCAGGGGGAAAATAGGAACATAAGCCCCTTCTTTGACAAGCACTTAATTTCATGAATGCTCTGGGAACATGTCAGCATCAAGACTTCTGAACTGAATGCCGTCACATTAACAGAAAGCATGCACAGGAATAAATATCAAATACCTGTCTTGTTCCACCTTTTAAAGACAACACTGTAATCACATAAAGTCACATAAATCATCAGCCAAGTCACCTTACATTTTCACATTTGTCATATTTCACTACCAGAGATATTTGAACTTTGAAAAACTGCCTGAAGTGTTACCGATTTTTTATTTTTTTATTTATTTAACCAGGAGTAAAAGACTCACTGAGATTAAAAAAATCTCTTTTTCAAGAGTGTCCTGGGCGAGAGAGGCAGCATCACAAATAACACGGTCGCAGACAACAACAAAAAACATAAAACAAAGAACAAATTACAGAATTATATCAAAAACATTCTACATCTACAGCCGGATGTACCTGCGTCCAAGTCTTTTAGAGTCACTTTAAATGCATCCAATGAGACCAGCTGCAGAAGATTCAGGTGATTTTGCAACCGAGGGAGCAGCACACTTAAACGGCCCTTTTTCCCAGTTCAGTACGGACTGTGGGGACAGTTTGTTAGAAGAAATATGTCCCGGGAGCGAAGACAGCTAGCTTCCCATACTTTATTGTAGGATGTAGACCTGTAGCTAGGAAGGAAGCAGTCCAAGAACAGCCTCATTAATGAGCATACGTCAAGGCCAGACCATCCAACCCGAGCATACAGAGAGCGATGGTGAGTAAGAGCTTTGAGATTTGTGATAAATCTCAGTATCCAGCGTGTGTGCAGCCATTGTGAAGATGCATGCATGTATATAACATCGCCGTAGTTCAGCACCGACATAAAGGCGGCAGAAACTAGGAAAAGCAGGACTTGGTCATGTCTGAAAGAGGCTGTATAATGTAGAGTTTAGACAGGTATAAAAACACACACACACACACACACACAGTCACCTGAGTCACCTGCTGCACAATGAGGAAGGTAGGACACACTCTTAAACACACACACACACACACACAAACAGAAAGAGAGAGTATCAGTGTAAAGCTATCCCGTCCTCTCGGTCTTATCAGCAGCGTTCTGGCTACTGAAGCGTGAGAATGACCGCTCCATCACTCTGTCCTCTCCTCCACCCGTCTGCATGGAGAGAGAGAGGGATTCCAGTCAATACCCACCCGACCTCCATTACCTGTTTTCTTTTTCTCATCTTCTCTGCTTAATTTCTCCCTAATTCTGACTATTATATCTCCCTCTTCTTTCTCAGTCTGTCTTTTTCTGTCTCTCTCTCTTTACTTCCTCCCTTTCTTTTTCTTTCTCTCTTTTCTGTGCCAGGACCATTTCAGGTAATCAGCCACTTACCTCTCCCTCCTATTATCCCGTTATCCCTGGGGCACATACCTTCCCTCTCTCTCTCTCTCTCTCTCTCTCTCTCTCTCTCACACACACACACACACATTTGATGCACATAAGTCACAGATAAACACACACACACACACACACACACACAAAGGACCAGAACGAGAAGAACGAGATTGCAGAGTCTGGTGTGTTTTCCTGTAAATCAGTCTCTAGTTTTCTCTCTCTGGATCCGCTGTAGAGGGGGGAATTCGGAAAGAGGGGTTTGGAGGCGGGGTCAGGTTTCGTTACCGTGGTGCCCGGGGACAGTGAGGGGTCGGTTGGGTCTAATCCGGGCTCTGATCCCCTCTCCTCTCCCTGGAGACCCCTGCACTAACCTCATGTAATGACCCCTGATTAGGAAGGCTGCCTCCAACACAGCACAAAGAGGGGCTTTCTGTGGGGGCCCAACACACACACACACACACACACGTATACCAGCACACAAAAGCATATGTGCACACACACCTGAACATTCCTCTGCTCTCAGCCCAAACAGCCAGATATGTAGACGGAGGTCGGTAACGTTGCTTATAGTCGTAGGTTTAAGCCCTAACTCTAACTGCTGACGTGCCTTTGAGCAAAACAAGCAATCACATACCTGCTGCCATTCTGTCCGTGACCTCTGACCTTCCTGAGGAGCCAAAAGGAAAAGAGGTTTCCCCTTCAGAGGTCAAGTGATGAAGTGTCATATTGTTGCTGTATTGGCTCCAACACTGTAATGACTCACTTAAACAGACTTGGATACACTCGTTAGCATAGCAACATTAACAAACAACCCACAATGCAACACTCTCTAGGAGCCAGTGCTACATCAGTACTCTCTCTATTCAAAAAGACTATATCTAATGTTAGTCCTCAAATATAAGACGAAAAAATCTGACGTTCTCATTTGAATAAATGTCTAAAAGTTGATTTAGCATAAACATATTTCAACCTCCATCCAGTTAAAATGCACGCTTACAAAACACTCTGTACGGAAGCTCTTTCCTGACAAAAACGAGTAACGAGTAACGTTAGCGAAACATGGCTGGACAAAGAAAAAATTGGCAGCCACAGAAAAAAAAAGGAGGAATGATTGACAGGTGCAAAAAGTAACAGTACAGTAATGTATACAGCTTTATATGTATATAGAGGCTTACAGTGTTGCTCAACGGCAACTCAGCAGGCCATGTGGCGGCTGTTTGACCTTCAGGCTGCTGAAGTAATTTGATTACAGGAGGGTCAACAGACGGAGACAGATGAAGAAGAAAGTGAGTGAGAAAGAATGGGGGGGCAGAGAGGTCAGCTGGGCAGTTTTCATGACTTATGTAGGCGTGTGTGTGTGTGTGTGTGTGTGGGTTGGCAGCTCTCCCTCCTGTTTTCTGGGTAATAAAACTAAGTCAACAGACAGAAGTGAAACAACATCGACTGAGAGAAAGAATGAGCGACTGGCTTACTGTCTGACCCACTGGACCAGAACTGTGTGTGTGTGTGTGTGTCGGCCCTCCTTGTGGTTTTCGTACGGAAAAACAATCTTCACACAGCACATTAGCCTTTGGTGGATCAACACAGCCAGCCAGTTTCCATATAACCCTGTGTTAAGCTAGGAAACTAACTCACTCAAAAGAGCCACAGTGGCCTGGTTTTCCACTACAGGGCCAATCTGGGCCAAACAGGGCCAGCGAGGGCTTACACATCATCCGTGTCTGAAAACAACATCAAACATGCGAACAGACAGAGTTTATCACTTGGGTTACCATATCAAGGCTTTAGACTTTTCCCATGGGCTCGTGGAAAGTCAGGTGTTGGAGATGGTTCAGAATTTGGAACCAGTGTTGCTGCAGCCTTCAGACCTTCAAGACACTTATCTACTAAAGACAGATTTCTTCACTTGTAGCAAGGAAACGACAACAGGGCAAACATCACACACCCTTGGACAAATGAGAATATCCTAATGAATTAATCTGCATGTTTTTGGACTGAATGAAACCTACACAAAACCAAAGTACAGTCGACCTTTCTTTCTCTCAGCAGCTCACAGTAATCTAAATATATGAGTAAAGACACCTTCTTTACCTCGAACAACAATATAAACTGACAATATACACAGTAAGTGTGCTGTAGTAAACGGTAAGCCCTACCTGACCTGCAGTGGAAAAAATGTCCCTTTATACTGAAATAACACTGGGTGAATCCAAGTTAGGGTTTTTAAGGCACATGCAAATACACACTATGTTGACAGTGGCAGCCAGTTCTTTATTTTCACCCTTCAGACATACCTCTCACTCTCTTTTCTGTTCCTCCACTATTTAAATTCCTTCATTCCACCTCTTTCTCTCTCTCTCTTTCCTTCCCTCTCCACATTTTCCTTCCCTCCTTGTTTTTCTTTTTTTTTTTGGAACCATCCCTCCATCCCTAAATTTAGGAAAAGGAGAAACACGGGCAGGGAAAACAGAAGAGTGATTGGACAGTTAAAAAAAAGAGACGTGTGGAGAGATTCAAATTGACCTCTGCCTCAATTTAAGTGTCACTTTTGACCTGACATCTTCAACCCGTTTTACATGCAGGAGATTCAGTCCAACTTTCCTTTTCTCTCAGTGTGCTGCTCTGCATGCAGCCCTCATGTCTCTTCTGTGTGATGGTAAGTCTGTTTCCTGCGCTTCTGCTCATCACCAGTAGAGGGCACTGCCAAATCTAACTGAGCTGAAGCCCATTCTGTCTCTCCCCTCTTTGCTTGACTCGGTTTTATCAGTCTCTAAGGTCACATTTAAAACAAAAAGACACATGAATGGTGAGTTGTAGAAGAGTTTAAACATAGTTTTTACTGGGAGTGTGAATATAGACCCACAACCATGCATGATGTACCACTGTTGTCTTAAGAAAAGCTAATGGCTGCAGTTCAGGGGATTTTTATATTCCCATTTTGAGAAAAAAACAGCAGGAACTATCAAAATCCATGCAGAAATCCACAGTGGTAGGAAAACAAATTGAGTGCAAAGTCAAAGTATTACAGTAATACAATGTTAAAATACTGCAGTGGTGGAAAACACTCAGAAAATACTCAGATTCTTTACTTAACTGGTAATATCCCAATGTAAAAATACTCTCTTACAAAGTAAAAGTCCTGTATTCAAACTTGCACTGAAGTATTATCAGCAAAATATACTTAAAAGTACTCTGTCACCTTTCAGAGTGTTGTATTAGTTTAAATATCATGATCATAATATTATTGGAATTCTATTATTGATGCCTTAACATGTAAGCAGCATTTAATGTTGTAGATGTATTTTCCTCTTAAATGTAGTGAGTTGAAGTACAAAGTAGCATAAAATGGAAATACTCAAGTAAAGTACAAATACCTAAGTACAGTACTTGAGTAAATGTAATTAGTTACTTTCCATACTGCGAAAAAGTGGAGTGTAGTGTAGATTAAACTAAAGCAATGCATCATATTTTATGAGCTCTTCTCATGTTTTGCATGTAAATCCTCATTCTGCAGAGTAACTGCAGGGATATTAAGTGGAGAAAAAAGGACAATATTTCCCTTCAAAATGGGATACAGTGAAAACTCAAGTCTCGTAAAATGGAAATACTCAAGTTAAGAGCCAGTAATGCAAACTTAAACTTTAATGCAGTACTTGTATGACCTCCCACCTCTGTAAATACGTCAAGTAAACACAAAAATACATGTTGCTCAAACTGAAAGAGCACATGCATTTGGATATAAGAATGTTAAAGAAATTAAGCTGTTTGTTATTGCTGGTGTGGTTCTGTTAAGATAAATTATAAGCTGAAATAATGAGATTGATGTGACTTTAGTTGTAACGTTAACTTCACCTGGCTGCTCTGACCTTCAACATCTGAAGCGCTTAAGCTCGCCAACAGAGCGATCCTATTCCGATTCGAAGTGATGATGGAAGCGGGGAAAGACGTATGGGCTGCTTGTTTGACTAAGAGAAAAGAGAGAAAGGAATCTAAAAAATAAAAAAGTATATTAAGAAAAGGATGGATGAAGGGGCAGGGAGAGACGGGAAGAGGTGGGAGTAAAGAGAGAGAGAGAGAGAGAGGGAGAGAAGAATAAAGGAGTCTTTACATGTCTGTGGAACCAGCAGCTCGCAGCACTTTCACATAATTTAAGACATATGGATGTTATTAGGACGGCCGTGTCTCTGTGTGTGTGTGTGTGTAAGAGTCTGGTAGTGTGTGTGTGTCTTTAAGCCTGTGTCTTTGCGCTGCAGGCTACAGAAGACAGTCACGTTTTTGTGGTGCAGCAAAATGACTGTTGTACTGAACAATCTCCCCCCCAGCACCACCACCACCCCCACCACCACCACCCCAGTCCTGTGTGGAACTTGGAACGTCCCAGAGTGACACTGCATTAAAAAACTATGTTTGATTGGCAGCCAGGCCGTGCAGGGAGATGCCATACGCATGTGTGTGTCTGAGTGTGTGTGTGCGTCTGACCTGTAGTTACCTTTCAGAGTCTTGGCGTCCCGTCCGCCTGCACACACTGACGACTGACTGACTCACTGGTCCTACAGTAGCTCAACCCTGCTGCTCTGACTCTATTTGTGTGTGTGTGTGTGTGTGTAGGAAGAGGCAAAGTACTCACCCAAATTGACCAATTATGCATAATCCAGCGCAGACGGGTTAAATAGCACAAATTCACAACGTTACACAACCTCCTCTGGCTCAAACAATATTTTGCCCAATCACCTTTCCAGGGTTCGCACAGCTTTTTAAGAGTAAAATTCAAGCACTTTCAAGGTACCTAAACCAATAATTTCCAGACTCTCGAAGCCTTTATCATCACATCTAAATGTGTTACTATAAATGACAGGAGACAAAAAAGAAAAATGACGACGGGATCGTTTCATTTCAAATATTCAAAGATTTTTGGTTTACATGAGTGATTATATTGAAGCTTTTTTTTTTCAAGGAGTATATTTGAATTCAAGCATATTCCTAACCTTGAAAACATAACGGTTAAAATTAAGCATTTTCCAAACTTTCAAGAATTTGTACGAACCTTGCATTTCGGTCTCTTCTTTTTTCTCTTTTTTCTGATGATTCTGAAACATGTTTGTTTAGGTTTTTTGAAGTCAAAAGTTGATTGATTGAAAACTAATTAAATCAAGTGACTAATTAACCAACCGATTTACTGATGAAGAAACCTGTAAAATGAATGAATGACTAGGTCACCAACTAAATCTCTAACAGACGTAAAAACAGCTTATCAAACTTTATTATTAAGTGAAAAACTGACCACATAACCACACGAATAACTGACTAAATAACTCAATAAATGACTGATGGACTAAGTAATCAGTCAAATTACTTCAACGACAGGATTATTTAACCAACTAAATAAACAAATGAGACAGAAGTAGACATCTGCTTTTGGGGCCATCTGCAGCAAACATGCATCCTTGTATTAACGTGTAACCATAGCAACCCCAATGGGACAATCAGTGTAATTTTGAAAATACTAGAAGACGGTTTAAAGAAACATCATTCCTCCAAGTTTCATCCAAATCCAGTAAATGGTCTCCAAACACCCCTGAAACTCATCCTCATACGCCTAACCCTCAATGGATGAACCAACAGTGAGCAATCGATCACACGTCATTAACTTATCGTCCAAACTCACTAACAAAACAAAAGAACGGCCATGACAGCCTCTTGTTTTTGACTGAGATTTGACTAGATCAGACTGTTTTGAGGTCAGATAGTGTATGTAATCCCCTGCGGTCGGAGTTGGAGAGCAGGTCATGTAAGCTGATCTGTGACCAGCGGCCCCAAGGGCGCGGCAGCAGAGGAAATGTAGCACCGCTAACATCTTGGAGCTCTCTGTGATCTGCTCTAACCACTCCCTAACACACACACACACACACACACACACACACACACACACACACACAAACACACAGCATATACAGTATATACCCATACAGTGCATACACGTAATTCACACATGCACACTTTAGCGCATACGGCACCAGCTCAGTGGACTATTGTTCATTCATCCTGAGGGCGACGGAGGGAGGGAAGCAGGGTTTGGAGGAATGATGAGAAAGAGGGAAGAGGGCAACAGCGGAGAATGAAAATGAGAGGAAAATTAGGTAGAGGACAAAATAAGAGTACCCAACTGATGGTTTGGTGGCTAAGACATCGACCTCAGGAACCACATGTACCCTCACTGGCCTCGGTTCAAATCCCACTAGAAGCTCCTTTCTTCCCTCTCAGCCTCCATTATGTCTCAATGAAGAGAAGCAGGAACACTTTGTCTTTATAACCATATTACTTCAGTGTGTTATAACATGGTAAATATATTCCCAGTACACAATAAAGTCATTTTCTTTGTGCATGACGTGCTTAAAAAGCTACAAATCCAGCAGAAGTTCAGTTCTAGTACAAACACAGTATGGTGTACTCTCACTACTTCCAAAAGGTTAATTCTGAACAGATGCCACTCTAAAAAAGTGTTATCGAGGAGATTCAGCATGTAATTTTTACAACATCTCGTCATAGTCGCTAAAATTAAAGTGTACATTGTGTTAAGCGTAGTTTAGTGTATCTGCACGGTTATAAAAAGTAGAAGGAAAGTCATAAAATGAACCCACAGCGATAAAATAAATTGAGAAAAACCACAGACAAGATGCAATTATGAGTTTGTGCAGGTTAGAAAATAAGAAAGGAGCTCATAAAAAACACTTCAAGTACTTCAAAATAAACAAAAATGGATAAAGAAACTAATACGGCAAAACAAATCTACATGCAAATGCTCAACCCACATCTTAACTACCATTTCCAAAACGATTGTAAGGCTCTTAAAGTGAATGGACCAGCCACTGATCATTAGACAGAAGTTTTCATGTCTAATATAAAATTTGCTTGTTCAAATGTTCCAGTCTCATTTCATTGGGCAGAAAATGTAAACCATGTGTACCAGTCGCTGAACTTGCTCTACAATGTGCTGCATTGCCTTCCTGCGATAACTGATCGAATGAAACCTGGCATTGTAACTTCCGCGACACTTAATTTGAAGAATTAGACACTCCTGTATGGTCTGAACACTGTATTCTTTTAAAACTCATTGCTAAAAAGCTCAACTGTTTGCTGGAAAGTTGACATTTCAGAGAGTTTTACGCCCAACTTCTTCTGTTCTGTTCAACATTTAGACCAAATTGTGACTGTTTTAAGAAGGGCTCAAAAGGTTAAATGCATAAGAATGTTTTGTCCACATAAAGCTAAGTGTAAGTGACTGATTCATATTAATATAAAAGCCCTATTCTAGTCCAGTCCGCTCACTTTTCTCCTCTCCTCTCCAGTGTTTTACACTTCTAAATAATTTCCAAGACCGTTTTAAGGGCAGTTTTGGAGGTTAAATCAGATGGAATGTTATTTGTCCAAACAACACTGACGACTGGTGACTGATTCATACTAAGAAATACTACGAGCAGCCAGGAAAGACTTAACTCTCCCCCTCCTCTCGCTTGCTCTTTCTGCCTGTCATTCTAGTTCTGCTGACTACAGGGGAAATAAGCTCCACAATGTATAAGTCTCTGTATTGGGGGGTGAATAAGAAATGGGGAACACAGAAAATGAATAAGAATGAGCGCACGATGGAAAGTCTTGTCTAGGTATAATTCAAGAGTGAGAAGAGCGTTGTAGAGATATGACAGGAGAGAGAAAGAAGGAAAATATTAGGACATTTCTGGATCAACTGGAGCTTTTGGAGGTTTGTTCATCATTGAAATGCCCACGTGTCATTGCTCAATCCATTTAAGAGTTTGTCAATAAATCATGCCTATAAGCATTTTTTGACCTGATGATGGCCGCCACACCAACAGTCAGAGGCTCACCAAAGTTATTACGCTTCATCCCAAGGGAGAAACGAATGGCTGTACCAAATTTCATGGCAATCCATCCAATACTTGTCGAGACATTTCACTAAAAAACACAAATGTGAAGCTCGTGGTGGCGTTAGATAAAAGTCAGGGGATCACCAAAATCAGTAGGATTCATCCTTGAAGCACTGTGGAAGTCTGTACTAAATATCATGGTAATACATCTAAATAGTTATTGAGGTATTTCAGTCTGGACCAATGTGGTGGACTGACCGACACACCAACTTTGCTATCCAATGAGCCACACCGCTAGCATGGCTAAAAATAATATATATCCTTTTCAGTTATCCAAATATGTGTACCAAATTTGGTTAAGATTGGATCAAATTTGTCGGAGAGGTGAAAGTGTGCAAACAAACCTAATTGGAAGCCACCAACAGACCAAAGACAGACAGACAAGCAAATGGGACTGAAGAACCTACTTGGTGGAGTTAATAAATGTAAATATTACAGCAGAATGAACTTGTCCTTCCTGCCATCTGTTCACACACCCTGTCAGTCAGGATTTGCCACGCTCAGAGGTTTCCTAAAGATATTCTGCTTGTGTGGGTGTTGTGTGAGAGACATATACCGTATACAGTCTGTTTGCTTAATCAGTGCTTTTGTCCTCTGCTTGGACTTGCACTGGTTCAGACAAATTTCTCTGTGCGTTATGTCTGTGTACCAAGTCTTAGATTTTATGATCTTTATCTGTGTCTGTACGGTATGTGTCGTGAACAGACAGGTGCAGTCACATTCTGACACCTGCATGTCTCCTACTTTGTCTTTCCAGGTGTTTGCCAAAGTGTTCAGCCACGAGGCCTTGGAGTCCTACCTCCCGAAAATCCAGCAGGTCATCCAGGAGAGCCTCCGAGTATGGAGCTCCAACCCTGAGCCCATCAATGTCTACAGGTACAGCGGGGGTCCTAGCGTAGAAATGCATTCACAAGAAATAGAAATGTCATTGTTATTGCGCTTAGAAATTGGGCGTAGTATCATTATCGTACTGCAGGTAGAAGTGTCATCATAGTGGGTCGGAATATTGAACAAACATTATTACACATAGAAACACCAATACAGTGTATAGAAACCTCATGATGGTAGAAACATCACAAGTAGTAATGTCATCGCTACAGAAGAAACACAACCTATGGAAAAATGTATATTACGAGTTGAAACGTTGACAGAAAGATCACCACTAAAGGCAGAAAAGTTGCTGCGGCAGGTAGAAACACTGTTATTATGATCAATCTCTGCAAGCAACAATATCATCATAAAAATGAAAGACATCCCAGTTGCTTTTAGAAAACACAACTGCTTAAAAGTCTTGGCTTCGGGTACAAGAGGCATCATGGGCAGAAACATTGTAATTCGAGGTAGTAGCGATATTGTTGTGTTGAAACACCATTGTTGTTGTAGGTTAGCATACGTTGCAGAGGTCATTATCAGTTTCTATCCACAACAATAAAGTGAAACAGTGAAGCGCGGGTAGAAACATCTAATCTGCAAGAGCTGTGTAACACAGGTTCCTGCTTAGAATTGTGGTGCATTATGAAGAAGGGGCGTAAATGCAAGTGAGGATTTATCACTGGATGTGACTGAGGTCCTGATTGGTTGTCTTTCCACAGGGAGAGCCAGAGATTGTCGTTCACCATGGCGGTGAGGGTGCTGCTGGGATTCAGGGTGTCAGAGGAGGAGATGAGGCATCTGTTCTCAACCTTCCAGGACTTTGTTGACAACCTGTTCAGCCTGCCTATAGACCTGCCGTTTAGTGGCTACAGGAAGGTATGTGTTGACATCCTCTACTTCTTGTTGTAGTTTCTAATACATTGTATTTTACCTACTTGGGTAGACCTTTGGTGCATAATGAACACCTTAATTGTGCTTTCACCCTATTTTTTACTTCACTTTCTATAAGTGAAGCACTGAAGCTAGTGTTAACTTTCCTTTGAATGTGTTTGCAGGGTATCCGTGCACGAGACACCCTCCAGAAAAGCATAGAGAAGGCCATCAGGGAGAAGCCGCTGTGTTCCCAGGGCAAGGACTACAGCGACGCGCTGGACGTCCTGATGGAGAGCGCCAAAGAGAACGGCACCGAGCTCACCATGCAGGAACTGAAGGTAACACAACTGTGCGCAAAAATCACATTAGGAAAAGATGTGCAAACATATGCCATCAATCACACATGGGAGCGTTAACACATACAGTACAGATACACACCAAGTCTGATGCGTATGTGTTCAAACATACACACATAAGCAACACACTCAGTGTTTACCTAGTAAAGTGCTGCCAAAGGGAACCTGTCTTGGCTGACTGAACACGCACACAAACACACATCAGCAATTATCATAATTTCTCCAACAAATCACCTTGGGATCATAAGCAATGAAAGTAACTTAAGATACGCATCTGAATGTAACATATGACTACAGAGATGCTAAGCTGATGCCCATAGGCAGACAGTAACAGTATAAGACACACACACACTCACGGACAGGCACACCCTCTATTTACCTATTAAAGTAATTCTGAGGAATTCTGTGGAAACTCAACTCTCTCTGCCTCTCTCCTGCTCTCTGTGGTTTCTGGGTTAAGTCCAGGGCCAAAAATAAGTCAACACTCCCCCTGCTAGGGGTCTGAAAGGCCTCCTGTACGCACACACTCACATATATATAAATACACACAAAAAGTGAACTGGGGAGCCCCTGTCGCAGAGGCCCAGGCTGAAGCACTCTCCTGCAGTTTTCTAACGCACACATATATAACACACAGGTAGGGTGAGGCAGAGATGTGTTTTGACACAGATGATGGCAGATGAGAGGTTTAATGAGAGTCGTGCTGCCCAGTCTCAGTGTTATTTATTCCACTACCTTAATAATGGGCCCGGCATGGCGCGCTAAATGTTGTTATTGGATACGTACTTCGTATTTCCAAACACACTACTTTTCATGAATTAAAAACAACATACTTTTATTATGTATTGGCTTTCGGCATTTCTTCTTTTGGCCCTGTGTCGTTACGAAACAAATGGCAAGCTTGAGGTGTGGGGCGGTGGATTTGTTCCCAAAGTAAGGTCCCAGGTTGAGTTTGCTCACAATTTGGCTTAATACTTATTGACAAAAAAGATTTCACATTTTGAAAAGAATAAATCAAAATGCCACTGAAAACTCTATTAAATGCAGGGTGAGAAAATCCATTTTCTTCAATCATAAATTCTGAATTTTGTATTGCTACCACCTCAAAAACTGTAATCGTGGCTATGGCTGGGCATTTGGCTAATATCCAGCCTCACCCTTCAGCACATAATACTACCATCTATATTTCCACTCTCTGGCCCCTTTATTCAAGTGACAAGCAATTAGCCCATCAGGAGCTGAGGGAGAATCCAGTTGGCTTGCCCACAAAGTAAAGACAAATCAACTCATACGCCCTCAGTACAGTTCTGCACACTTTACTTTCCATATCAGTCGCTGGCATTTCCCAACTCCGGTCGAGTAGTGAATAGTAATTGTGTGTTTACAGGCTGTATATAGAAACTTTTATATTGTCTAAACCATTTGTGGAGAAGAGAGAGAATTGCTCATCCTATATTTTATTATTATTATTATTTGGGTCACTGATATAGTGGAGTGTTAGGAGTCTAAAAAGATCTTAAAATGAAACAATCTGAGGAGGATCTTTGGTTGAACTGCTCACAGCTCTTAGACATAGAAAACTTGTGAAGAGGGTTTATAAGTAGGCATTGCTCATCACAAGCCAAAAGGTTAAGCACCAGTGCACTGATACACCATCTCGCATCTCTATCATCCCACAGGAGTCGACCATCGAGCTGATCTTTGCCGCCTTTGCCACCACGGCCAGCGCCAGCACCTCACTCATCATGCAGCTCCTCCGCCACCCTCCCGTCCTGGAGCGCCTGAGGGAGGAGCTGAGAGCCAGGGGTCTCCTCCACAATGGCTGCCTCTGCCCCGAAGGAGAGCTGAGGCTGGACACCATCGTGAGCCTCAAGTACCTGGACTGTGTCATTAAGGAGGTGCTGAGACTCTTTACGCCCGTCTCAGGGGCCTACCGAACCGCAATGCAGACCTTTGAACTTGACGTGAGTAGCCCAGTAATAGTTCCCGACTGAATACTGTAGCCACTTAATGATTCATATCTCTCTAATTTCTGTGTCTGTGTTATCATGCGTAAATTGATGATGAAGACATTCAGGTTTCAACTGCAATTTCTGTTTTTGTTCTATCCAACGGTAGTGGTGCTCTTAATTCATTAAGAATAAGCACCTAGTCCTACTACAGGGAACTACCCAAACAATCATGGTCTCAACAAAGAAACCACCATCTCATTTCAAAAGAATGGTTCATTAGAAGAACATAGTCTTCTAAGATCTTTATGAAGAACTTACAAAGAAAAAAGATGAGCTTTGAAAATCTGATCAAACTACAGAAAACTACCCCAAAACACAAGGTTTATTGGCACATTTACCAAGGACAAAATTCCATCCCAACTGATTCTCACGTGTATTCAGAACTGGTATGAACCCTGGTATGAATGAGAAAATCTCTGGTCTTACAAGCTGATATTGCAAAGTGAGACAACTTTTCCGGCATTGATTACACCAAAGAAATCTACTTGCAGTCATAATTGCACCCTTACAAATCTCTGTCTTTTGGTCTCCAGGGAGTCCAGATTCCAAAGGGCTGGAGTGTGATGTACAGCATTCGGGACACCCACGACACCTCAGCTGTCTTCAAGGATGTGGATGCCTTTGACCCTGACCGCTTCAGCCAGGAGCGGGGAGAAGACAAAGAGGGACGCTTCCACTACCTGCCCTTTGGCGGTGGTGTCCGGTCCTGCCTGGGCAAGCAGCTCGCCACCCTCTTCCTTCGCATCCTGGCTATTGAGCTGGCCAGCACAAGTCGTTTCGAGCTGGCCACTCGGCAGTTCCCCCGCGTGGTCACAGTACCTGTGGTCCACCCTGTTGACGGGCTGAAGGTCAAGTTCTACGGCTTAGACTCCAACCAGAACGAGATCATGGCCAAGTCGGAAGAGCTGCTGGGAGCAACTGTTTGAAGGGCAGAGAGTTGACGAGTAGGGGGGGTGAGTGATCGAAGAAGTCTTTAGGGAGAAGACTGAAGGAAGGAAAGAAAGAATTTCAGAGTTATTTTTTCTTCTCCACCTTTGCTCTGCCAAGTTGGAGGTTCCTTTTCAGACTAAAAGAAAAGCAGAAGGCTTCTTCTCTTGTTACAACTGATTATGATCGGGACTTTCCTCTGAGAAAGGAAGAAGCTGCCAAAAAAGTTCTTAATTATGCTCTATTCTGTGTATTTTTTTAAAGAAATATACAAACAAAATGTATGTACAAAAAAGCTATGTAATATAATTTGATAGAGAATGTGGGTAGTGCACAATGGGAGAAAGAGAAGTATGGTGGTACCTTTGGTGAAATGAAGTGTTGAAATTAGAAAAGTAAAGACGGTTGTGGAAGGAAGGCGAGATGGATGAAACAGGGTATAGGATGAAAGAATATGATATTTTAGCATTTTGCTTGTGCTTAATCAAATGCAGTGAACCATTTCAGTTGTCTAGCAGGGTAAAAGATATGGATGTATAGACTGAAAGTTCTAGATCTTCTGGTCAAAATTGGTAAATTTTGAGCCAAAATTCTTCACAGTGCCACCCAGATTCAACTCACGTTTTCTGCTTATTTGAAAAAGATTTGAAAGAATGACAGAAATCAGTAGTGGCTTTGTGTTTTCCATCAAAGATCCATCAAGATTCAAATTGTTTACTAGCTTACAGATGCGGTCAAAGGGATCACAGCACATTGGGTAGCAGGTTGTGGCACAGATAGACTGTGTTGCTGAGCTTGTCAGATTGGCTCTGCACCATTTCTTCAAGCCAACTGTACCATGATGCAGTACATACTTTGACCGGCTTAAATCAGTACTGCTAATTAGGGTCAAGTATCAATTCAGGCAGTGAAGGAAAGGGCTGTGCTTAGAAGTGAGGGATGTACTTCTGGTGGGGAAGATATACTGGCTGCATATTTTAAGGGGCAGAACACATAACATTTTGAATTGATGTAAATGGGCAATTGGTTCAATTTCGTATGACCTCCTTTATTGCTGTTTTTTTCACAAAGCTGCACCTTCTCTTTAGGATCCAATATTGCTTCCATTCATGCATCGTACAGTAGAATAAGACCAAGTAGATAAGAACAAAACCATAGAAAGGAAAGTTTTTATCCAGGTGATCTTAGTGCTTGAATAAAACAAGAGTGCAATTAAAATTACAGTGACGAAGAGAGGAACAAGGGAGTTTTTAGATTAAGTAACTGTTTAGGGTGTTTCTTGAGGAGGTAAATCCTTGCTGGAAGATTGATGCCATCATTATGGCTGTTACATTTTCCAACCTTAAAATCTGTTCCTTCTTGGCGTTCCAAATTATAAACCCTAAAATGACAAAATGCAAACTGCACTCAAAAAAAAAAAAAAAAAAAAAGGATTTAGAAGCTATGCCATGCTACCGTTATGTTTATCTCTAGTGAAAACCTTGCATTACTCTCTTCTTCAGTCTCTGCCACAGGTTGCCCACCAGCATTGACTCAAAATGTTGCCCATATATATATAAATATATAGCATATCCCAGTAATCTTGGTGGTGTGTGAACTCAGGTGCAGAGTAGACATTGTGGTGAATAACAAATAAGCCTTTGCTTCTTGATATTTAACTCTGACTGACCGCACATAAATAATGTCACTTACTCACTGTTTAAGAGCTGGACCGATTACTTTTTGAAAAGCTGTCAATTACTTTGCTTCCTGTCCACATAAACAAAAAGATATCAGGGGTTTCCAATAACGCTTGCTCTCACTTGACGCATTACCTTCTGCAACCATTTTGTATCACCCCCCAAGGAAGCAATTTTGGTGGTTCAAGCAGAATCAACCAACAGGAATTCCCAATTGGCATCTCACAAGATAAAAGTAACTGAATCAAGGTCAAACAGTAATGAGGTCCAGGTCTGCTATGTAAACTCTCTGAACCTGTGCTTAGATACATAAACTACACTTTCAAGTTGCATTGAGATTGTGCTCTCTCAGACGGTGACTTTATCCCACAACGAGGAGACGAGAAAGAACTCGCTCTCACGAAGCAGCACAACTTCCTGAGCTGGAGGAAAAGACAGAGGGCTAAGGTGGAGGTGGAGGTGGAGAGGAGAAGACCTACATACATGCTGCTTGAGTGTTGCTTTGTCATTCTGTGTTTGTTTATTTGTGTGCTGTTTGTATTTTCCCATCTCCTTGGGGCAGCCATTTTGAGTTCTGTGGAGAAGGTGACATTCTGTCTTGCTGCTCATCCAATCAACGCTAAGAATGCAAAACAAAATAAATTCCATGGTTTAAGCAACTTTATTAGCTAAAAGAGATTTATTGTTTGAGGTGATTGCACAATCAGAACTCTCAGAGCTTTGTGTGTTCCATAATTGGAGAGGAAGATTACTTTTTCTTATTTCCCACATATGGAAAGCTTCTGCAACGGAACTCTGGGACTTGTTAGCGGAACTCTTGGACATTCTGGAATCCTCGAACAGAGTTCTAAGTTCCAAACCGAAGCTTGAGAGACAAGGACCAATGAGGTTTCAGGGGAGGGCAGGGTCACGCTCAGAGGGCTTTTCTTATTGGACAATCCTGTTGTCCAGTAATCCAGATGGATTCTGCCTGTGCTAGACATTGTTCACTCTTTCTACCAACCACACCACTGATTTCTTCATGATAAAAAAATATTAAAATAGAATTTGTTTTGCTGCTTTTCTTGTGTACATTTTCTAATTGAGAGTTCTAGATTGCAATAGTTTGTATCGAGTGAGATTTGCTATTTCTTTCCCTTTTTTATATATATATAATTTAGCTGATTAAAATATTTGCATTTTGTGAAAGCAAAAAGAGCATTAATAGGTTATAGTGTATATTAATTTGTACAATATTCATTTCTTTAGCAAGCCATGGGGGAAATCAGCTATTTACGTCTACTAATAACCTAATATTAATGTTATTGTACAATTAATATTGTTGTTATAAGATATTTGAAATGCTATTTTTTATTCTATTACAGATTTAGAGTTTTTAGCCTAAATGAGAAGGTTTTTGGTAAATATTGGATGTATTTAGAATGCTATGTATTTCAGTTATATTGTAAACAGTGTTTAAAATGTTAATATTGTTGATTTGATTACTGTAATAATTATTATTTGTTTTGTTATTCAGACTTATTATCACTGCATTGTATTTGATATTAATTATGGAAAACAGAAAGCACTTGCGAGGTATGTCTATTTTTTAAGTGCCATGCGACTACACTTCCCCGTCCTCTCACCTGTTGGTTTCTCTGAACCTGTCTTATGTCATTCTGTACATAATATTTGTATTTCTTTTTACAGGAAAAAAATGTTCATTTAGTTTAAATATGAATGTCTTGTTCTACTTTCTTCCTTTCCCTTTTTGTTACCGTGATTGTTAAATGTACTCCTGTAATAAAATATAAAGTAAAAAGATATCTGAATAGTGAATTTTGTACGTTTCCCTTCCATCAAGCTAGCTAAAGAGAAAATACCACAATTTTGTTTTTAATGTATAAAGGTGGCTTTACAAACTTTTCTTTTTGGGGTGAAGTGACAGTGCAGCAACTGTGCAACAACTCCAGAGAAAATTAAACTGACTTGGCTACATTGGTAAAAGGAGATTGATTCAAGGAGCACCAACCAATAGCAATAGATTCTACACTCAGCATTACCTTGTGTCATGGCTGTATTCTGATAAAGTAAAAACACATAAAGGTGTTAACGCAGTGATGATCCAGATATCCAAACCACTTCCAGAATTGGTAAAGCATGCATAAATACTGAAGTGTGAAAGCAACTTTGTGTGTTTTTATAAACCACATGAAACAAGCATGAACCAAAATAAAAGCGTGTTGCACAAGCACATCCAACATGCAAATCAAACAGATGGCAGGCAGCGTTTATATGCTAATGAGCTTGGAGTACTGAAAGCACTAACATGTAAATCAGCATGGTCAGAAAACTTGTGTCTAAATAAACTGTTAATAGCAGTAAACGCTGCAGAGACACACCATTCCATCAACACTATTTTTTATAATACACCTGCTAAGGTCACAACAATATCTGCACATGATAACCACAGTATTATTAAGGTATAGCTACAGTTAGGCAGCTAAAATACTGTGCTAATGTTTAACAAAAGATTGTTGCCATATTTTTAAAAAGCCAGTGCTAATCTCTGGTCTGAGGCAGGACACAGTCTGGTTTCTGATGTTCAGGTTGAACATGTTAAAATGCAGTGATGTAAATCCTTCAGAAAGGTACAAAATTCCAAGGGAGACTGAGCTGATAAAACCCACATACTAATACCAACTGCAGACATGTAAGGGCCTATAACTCTCGTGGATACTCTCGTCTAAAGACTACTATGATTTCTTAGCATAGAGTGGACGGATACCCCACAGTAATCCCAGCAAGTATAGTTTCAAAGCGCTACTTATTAAAAGATGTCCTTTCTGCATTTTTGAGGACAGGTGCATCAGAAAAGCCACAATAGGATCTGGTCTATAAACTAACAGGTTTACTCCTCCTTATATAGTGAATGTCATTTGATTAATAGCCAGCAATGACTGGCACATCAATAAGTCTCTAGAAAGAACGAAATACAAAAAAGGTGACATCATTTTAGGAAAATAGGATCAAAGTAGACCACAGACTTGATTAAATCACACCTAAATCTTTTGTGAAAAATAGCTCTGCCTATTGCTTAAAATAAAACAACATTGGGAAGCAATGCACAGCTGAAAATGAAACCAAACGGTAACTGTTTTTTGTTGTAAAAGTTATAGAACTCTTCAAAATGAGTCTTACTATGAGACTAGGCCTCGCCATGTGGGGTACACACAGGAACTGGTGGTCTGGTTTAGACTCTCAGCACACTGACTGACTGATGTCTCAATGCCTCCATATCTGTTTTTATTTCCCAGCCAGCAGATCGCTGTGGTTTGTGAACATCAAGAAGAAACAGGCCGTGATGTTTGCTGGGAGTTTTCCTTTAGCTTGATGGAAGACAGAAACAGAGACAGAAAGAGGGAAAGCTATTACAATGAGGACAGATGTAAAAAACTACACACACACACACACTTCAAAGACATGGTTTGAAAGTGCGCACACACACACACACACACACACACACACACACACACACCCATGGATAAAAGAATACACAGAAACGCACACGAGACATTTTGGAAATAAATGATAACATAGACACATGAATATTTGACTGAAGGAAACAATGGCTTAACAATTTGGACACACACACACACACACACACACACACACACAGCTTGTGGGAAGAACAAGGAGTTCACTTCTGTAGTTGTAGTTGTGCCGCCAGGACAGACTGTTTGCCACACTAAGTACTCCAAGATGAACCACTTCAAGGGAGCCCTATGTGTGTTTGTGTGTGTGTGTGTGTGTGTGTGTGTGTGTGTGTGTGTGTGTGTGTGTGTGTGTGTTTCACCATGTCCTGTTGGTTGTTGTGTGTGTGGACATGACTTGAAGGTTTTCATGAATGGAGTGAATGAGGTTCTGAGTGGCCTCTTTTTACCCTTTTAGCTGTTAAATATATATATTCTGTATTAGCATGTCTGCTGTACGGTGTATAAGTGTGCTGCATAAGCGTAATGTGTATTTACAGGAAGCAGAGAACTTTTTCACTGGACGACATGCTTCCAATAGTAAAATTAACTTGTGAAAGATAAACCTTCTTCTCTAATCTTCTGCACCTGGAAGCTATCCTCCTTAAATTTCCAAAACTAGCCTTCCTGCGCGAGCCTCCTAGAGCTTTCCATATAACCATGATTTTTACATGAATCATTTTTAAACACTTGTCTCTGAATCAAACTGAAAGTGGCAATAACAATAACATGTTATTTGTCATTTTTCAGGCAACTGTCATTTTCTGTAAAAATGGAAACATTTTGTCTTTGAACAAACATCCAAATGCTGTAGATTTTCTTTTTTTTAGACAGTCTTGATAAACTGTGTGAGTGTTTTTGGAAAGAGACATTTTTGTTCTACATTTGTGAGGTAAAAAGATGGAAAGAAAAACAAGGAACAAAGAAAAACAAAAGGAGAAAGGGGAGAAAGCAGAGAATTTGAGGATGAAAGACAGAGTCCTCTCAGCTGTGACTCTCATCTCTTCTGAAGGATTAAACCACGATCATTATCCACCGGACTGGATGCAGAAGCACACGGCTGAACCCTCGGCTGCAGGTACGAGGGATCATGAGAAATACGGAGAACAGACAATAACCAATCAGCACGCAGACTGAGTCAACAGAATCCGACTGCTGTGGGAGCAGATGTGTGACGGCCCATCTCAGGACAAGATGATGAGGTGAAGATAAAAGAGAGAAAAATCAGAGAGCAGAAACTGAATAATGCTAAACACAAATTTCATGCTGGACTCCGATTTAATCCAAATTCCGTGACTCTGAGCAGTTTACTGTAAATTGGATTAGTGAAAATTAGAAACTTTAAAAATGCAATCCACATAGAGATGAATGCAGAAGATGATAGAGATTTCACCTTTTATTTTCCCCTATGTATTATTTGTCCCTCCAGTTGCTTCTCAGTCTTAAATTCTATAAATCTTAAATGTATTTGAATTACAGGGATGAAACTTTATGTTGCTTTACAAGAAGTCTGTTTACAATCCTGCAGCCCTCCCGCCTGTTCTGCACTGGTTTTCCTTTATTTTTAGGGATGGCAATATTGGTATGTTGGTCTGTCACTAATTTGGTCCAAACTAAAATATCTCAACAACTGTTTGATGGATTCCCATGAACTTTTGTACTGATATTCATATTTCTTAGACAATGTATCCTTCTGACTTCTGGTGATCCCCTGACTTTTCCATTAAGGCCACCCTGACGTTTACATTTGGGCTTTTTAGTAAAATGTCTCGACCTGTACTGGATAGAGTGCCATGAAATTTGGTTCAAACATCCATGCCCCCCTCAGGATGAAGGATCAGGCATCCCATTGGCCTCAGCTGTACTTTCTGTTTAGCGCTAATTAGCTAATATTAGCATGCTAACATGTTAAACTAATATGATGAGCATGGTGAACATTACCTGCTAAACATCAGCATGTTAGCATTTGTCATTGTGAGCATGTTACTATGCTGACTATATGTTATTATGTTACTATACTATAGTATAACTCAAAGTCAAGCTTCACAGAGTCGCTAGCGTGGTTGTAGACTAAGGTCTTGTTTTTATTTAATATTTCATTTGTATTCTATTTTTTGTTTGGGGGGACAATTATATGCTATAGTTGACTAAAAACCAACTGACAAAATTGTCAATATATAGACTATGTGCTGTTTATTAATGGAGTTAATGCTGCAATTAACATGTATTTGACTGATGTGACCATATTCAGTAAATAGCTAGTTTGAGACTAACTAGTGCACACTAAGAGCTTAGTAATGGCATTATGAAGAGTTGGTGTGACTTAGCAGACAGGTCGTAGCCTGCAAGTGTGTGTTGGTCTAGTATTAGTATGCTGAAGTGCAGGAAAGAATTACATGGAAGTTTAAGGAGGTGTCAGCAGTTTCAATTGTGTACATGAGGCCTGCGGCAAAACTGCTGTTGAAAGTTTATAAAGTGACACACGTTGAGGGAAAATGGGTTTTCATGTCATCTAGTTTCATTTTTGCATCTCAATGCAAACACTGTTTCCCGTAAGAGAACCTGAGTGGTTTTTCATCTGAAAGAAAGTGAGTATGCAGCCGGAAGCAGCAGAAACTGTTGGCACCGAGCTGCCAGCAGTAGGAGGAAATGTCAATCTCACACGAATCGGTACATCAAAGAACAAAAAGTAATTATACTTTATGACATTTCAAAATCAAAGAGTGGAAGATTGAGTGTTTGGAGGACAGTGTACGCTGTAAGAAAGAAAGAGAAAAAAATCATAGTTGTATAAATGCAGTGTGCTAAAACTGCAATAAAGTGCATATGTGTACATGCACTTTATTTGTTTAATTCATTGTCTGATATGGCTTAGCCTACAGGTGTGTCCTACAAGTGTCAGTATTACCTGGAAGGCAGAAAAGTCTGTTGGTAAATCACCACGTGTTTCGGTATGCATGAGGTGTGTGATTTTCCTCATTGCAGTAATGTGGGGTTTCCCTGCAGGATGGCCTGTCAAACGTGTGTGAACTGCTCCTGGTTTGTAATTTCTTTATTACAAACCAGGAGTTGACGCTACCTCCAACGGGCAGCACACATCTGCACGTCCTGCTGCAGTTTGTGGATGACAAACTTCCAAGGAAAACATGAATGACAACCCAATGCTGGTACTTCGAGAAATTATTTTAAGGAATATGACATGTTGCTGTTTTTCCCAGCCTTTACCAATAGAGCTGAAAGTCCTTTCGCAATCAATATCAAAGGAAATGAGCAGAGATGGAAGCTATTTGGAAGTTTGCCTTCTTAGGCCAGTCAAAAAACACACAGTTCCAAGATTTTTCATGTCAAGGACATTCAAGTTCATTCATGTAATATTTTGATCCAGAAATTCCCATCTGCGAAGGCTGCACCCTACGTCCGTCCATCCATCTGTCCATCCATCACTCCACAGTCTGTGTACAGCCAGATATACACAGAATGAAACTCAGCCACAAGGTGCTTTATTTCTCTAGATTTCCAGATAAATTCTGCTGCATAAAATCTGGATATTGCCAGTTCTCAAATGAGAATATATCTTGAGAGAAACCGTAAAAGAAAGAGGTCCAATTCCTAAGCCAAAAAACACTTTAATCGACGTGAGGTTTTCATTTAAAAAAATTATTTTTTTTACCAGTTACATCTTAGTTTAGCTTGTTAGCATGCTAACATTTGCTAATTAGCACAAAGTACAGCTGAGGCTAATAGGAGTTTCATTAGTTTTGAAGGTATTTGGTCATATACCAAAGTATATATTTCAATGTTGACCTTATGATGGTGCTACATAAAAAGTTATGGGATCACAAAGATCCAATAGTCATTGGGACATTTCAGTCACCAAAGTGGTGGACTGACCGACCGATCAACCGAACAACCAAATGACCAACATTGCCATCCCTAGAGCTACACTGCTAGCATGGCTAAAAGTTATTAAATCAAGGATTTTCTCCAGTCAGCAATGACAAGGATTGTTTTTAATGTCAGCACCCTTAAAAAGATACATAAAGAGGATTTTGATGCAAAAAAAACACCCATTGCTCTGTTCTCTCATGATAGAGAAATTTAAGTGTGTGTCGTTTTGCTGAGGACAACAGGAAGCCCTGCCAATGACCCCCAAGTCCCCAAACTGTCTATATCAAATTGGCAACACATATCATAAAGTTACTTTCGCTTTGACCCGGGTCACATACTGAAGTAGTGTTCTGTTAAAACCTCCTTGTTTATTTAACCCTTTTTTTCCAGTAGAGGAAGACAAGAAAAGAAAGTGAGAGAAAAGGTGTGACTCATTGAGAATCAGAAGAAAGACAGAGGGAAGAAACAGTTGCATAACATGATTGGCACAATAAAGACAAACAAAACTAAAAGACAGAATATGAGAAAAAGGAGAAAGAAGAATGTGGGCGAGAGAGAAAGAATAAAAGGAAGCCGCATTTGATGAAACATCGAAACAAGGAAATGTGAAAGAATAAGTGACAAGGGGCGAGGTGATGATGGGAAGATAAAATCATAGATGAGCTGTGGGGATTACCACAGGTGTGTGTAGGGTCATGAACTTCAGGTGAACTCATAATGATGCGTCTAAAGCCCAGCAGGTGCAGGAGTCAAACTGGGTTCAATGAACAAGCACAGACACATACTTATGTTTGTATTTCTGTACTTGGGAGGACCTGCAGTGACACAATGCATATCCTATCCCATAACCATCACAGCTATATGTCTAATCCAAGTCCTTACTCTAACCTTTACCCTAAAACGAAGCCTTAACCCATGTGAAAAAGCGAGGGCTGGCCAAAATGTCCCCACTTTCCAAAAACGTCCTCAAAATGCCTAACATTCACATTGGTCCCCACAAAGACAGAAGTACAAGAAACAAACACACACACACAGCTTGAACAACACATAAAAAATGTAGTCACTCTGTGTGTGAAGTGAATCCGAGACTTGCTCATCCTTTGATGCGAAACCCACATGACCTTACATGAAAGCAGTCATCTCACTATTACAACACTCAACACAATTTTCTTATAGTGCCAAACAGCGCCACCTAGTTCCCAAATTGTAAGGTAAATATACAGGGAACATAGAATATAAAATGTGTAATTTACATTTTCATAAAAGTAATAAAATACAGTGTATCGTGAGTATAAATATGTGTATCATCAAATGAAATGCATTTTGTGGAAGAAGAAGGTGAATATTTTTAAATAAAAGATGACTAAATACGATCAAAGGAAGTATGTTTTTCATAAGCATCTATAAATATAAGATTATAAAATCTTATAAAACAGAGATGCAGTATATTTTCTTAAGATGGCAACTGGATGTGAAAAAAGCAAATGTGCTTTCTATTAAGAGTTTAACCCAAGAGAGGCTGATTTTAAATTATTGATGAAGATGGTAATGAAGTCAGTATCAGGTTCAGACAGTCTATGACATCACTCTATTGATCACTGGCACAAGGTCTGTGTGTTGGTACAGTTTCAGCATATTCCCTTACACGTCCATGTAGTTATGTATCCTGTATTTACAGATATCTATCAAATACGAATTAAATCCAAGAAAAAAAAGTTAAATTTCACAATATATTTGAGTTATTACCTCACTATGAGTAATGTGTTGCTGTTTTAGGTGATCGTATTTTGGGCAAACACCTATCAAGATTTTCATCAGATTTTTAGACGTATTAAAATGTTAACAAACAAAAATTATGAGGAATCCAGACAATTTCATTAAGGCATTATAGTCAAACAAGTTCAGAAAATTGGATTGCAGTAACTGTAATGAAGACTCTGAGACCAGGAAAGGGCCACAGTGGAGCTACATCACAAGACCGCTGTAATCCCAGATGTTACCTAGTGTAATATCACTATATGGTATCAATATATCATCGAGCTCTGGCTTCTTTTATTTTCTTTTACTGTCACTGGAAGAGCATAACTGGTGTACTGGTTCATGCTAACCCTCCTAAATCCCACCGCCTCTGTGTGGGTGCCACCAAACAGTTAAAATGGTTTACTGGAACTCAGGACCAAGCTGGAGGCACCGCTTACAATTTAACTGCAGTTTAGTTTTATGTTAAGAATAGGATTAATCCCAGTCCTGGAGTGAACACACAAACTTTTCCAGCTATGATCAGGAAGACACCTCCTGAACATCACAGGAAGACAACACTGACTGGCTCCTGTCTGATATTTATTACTAAAAAGCAGATGTAAACTTAACTTGGTCTAAGATCAAAACAGAACTGGACTAGACCAGAAAGCTGGATCCTCTGAATGCCGGATGACGGAAAAGGGGTCTCTTATTGATCTTACTGTACAGCATAGGCTTAGGATCAATGATGACAACTTGACATGCCAGTTAAAAGAAACGTGAACTCTTCAACTTAATGCTTTTTCTCATCTTTCTGTAACCCCAAACCATAAGAGGGGAGTATAAAGGTATCCATAACCAATAGAGCTGATTGATAAGGGAAAGCTGAACCTCATATAAATTTACCAGTCACATATCACCAGGGAGATGAGGGCAGCGCTGACCAATAAAAGCGATTGATTGATATATTGTACAATAAAGTAAATATGCTCTTTTTTAAGACATCCGGTTGCATTTTGGATGAAAAATAAAACAGATTTTAATGAAATCTAAAATGAGGAAGGGTTGAGAGAAGAGAGAAGACAGAAGGAAGGTGAAGAGAAGGATGGAGGATGATAGAAAGAAGAACAAGAAAAGAGATAATGGGAAGAGAAAAGGGAAAGAAAAGGGGAAGGAAAGTGAAGAGTGAGGTGAAGATAAATATTGTAGGTGTGACAGCATGTGAGGAAAAAGAGGAGATAAAGACTAGGATGTCAGACTGAAGTGAAGGAAAATGGTGGAAAACAAAAGGGAGAAAGAAAGAGAAAACAGAAAATGAGATAAAATTGTGGTGAAGGAAAGGGGATCAAGAGCTGGGCAGGTTTTGATGAAGCAAGGATGGCAGAAGAAATCAAAGACAGTAAAAGAGGACAGCAAAAAGGGGGAGTAAAATTAACAAAAAGGACTTCAGGAGAAGGAGAGGAAGAGGAGGAGGAGAAAGGATGGACAAAACAAATGAAGAGTCTCAGGAACTGGGAGGAAGAGAAAAGGGAAGGATGAAAAGAAAGGCAAAGAAGAAGAGAAGCAAACGTGACAGGATGGAAGAAAGAAGCAGACAGAGAAGAAGAAATGAAGGAAAGATGGAAAGAGGATGATGAAAGGGAGCAAAAAACAATATAAGGAGATAATAGAGGGGAAAAAAGAGTAAAATATAGGAAAAAAAGAGAAGTTGGAGGAGGTGTGTATCAGATTTGTGTCTTGGCCCTGCTAGCTAACCTCCTCTATCAGCCCATTAACATCTAAATTGTTGAGGAAAACTCCATTTCTTTATCAGTGCCATCACGCACACACACTGACTATTTTGACTACACTTGCCCTCCAGTTCTTGGTGCTCTTATCTGCTTTTATGAAGGAACAATGGCTTCTTTCAGCCGTCTGCCCTCCCTCTCTGTCCAACTCTCTCTTTCCTCTCTCCTTCTCCCCTCGTCTTCCTCAGCCTCTCTCCATCCTCGGAATGCAGATTTCCGACCACAGGGTTTGAAGTCGGGCTGGAGGGGAGCTAATTATTATGGAAAAGAGAACAAGACACGGAGGGAGGGAGGAAAAAGAGATAGATAATCGGGAGGGGGAGGAAGAGACAGACAGATGTAGAGGGGGGAGACAAGGAGAAGAGCAGCGCTGTTGTTCATTAGCAGAGGAAAGAAACAAACACACAGAGAAGTGAAGAGTTCATTTCCCATACTTTATATGTCCTTTAAAGGGCTGGTGGGCAGCTGGGGCTTATCCCAGCATGCTCTGGGCACGAGGCAGGGAAACATCTCAGGTTCTGATCCACCTGACTTGTACGTCTTTGTGGAAGTAAAGCACAGACAGCAGGAATTAGTCCTATCCACTGAGAAGTCTAGAGGTCTAGGCTCAAAAACACAAAACCGACTTGGTTAAGGCTGGGGAAATATCATGGTTTGAGTTACAACATAACTACGGGCATTTTCGAGCCTACATAGTTAAGTCTGGTTGAATCGGACTCTGGTTGAGTTTTCCTTCTTGGTACGATTTGTTTGGGCAAATCTGAACACAGAAATTGTGCATGGGTGCAGACATAAACAACCGCACCGAGACCCTTTAGAGGAAGTGGTCTCGGTCTGGTCGCAAAGAAATTCTGGAGCGGTTTGTTTGCGGTGGGAACGTGATCTGACCCAACTGCAGCTTTGAGCTGGACAGCTCGGGGTGCGCTTTGCATACTGGGATGCGGATGAGCAGAATCAACAGCTGCTAGCAGCTAGATGAAGAATGAATCGAGGTCTGAACATGGACTAGCAACAAAGTATGTTATCCTCTTGATATTTGTGCAGATAGGAACTTGTTTAGGACCTTCTTCCTGCCTTTACTTTCTCACTCCTGTCACATCTAACCAATGAGCGAAGTGAACGTTCTCACGCGGCTTTAAATGATGCATTTTGGTTTGAAAACGCCCGAAGAGTCTGTCCAACACAAAGTGAGACAGAAGAAGAGAAAATATTCCCTCCATCAACTATACATGACCAGTAACAAAACGAAACCCAGCCTTATAAATGTGAGTTTGTCATGTGCTGACACTTGAAGAGTTCATTTACAAAACCCGGCATTTCCCATATAGTGCTAATATCCAGGCGGCCCGCCCAAGTAAATTAACAGAAGCCAAGTACATTTTTTAATTCATTTTGGGCTCTTTGATGCATGAAGCTGGTGATTCTCATCAACATAGACTTCAAGCAGTCAAGATCTTAATGCTGCCAAGTGCTGAAAGCTTGTCATTGAGCTACATGTTCATAATTTCACTGCATCTGTGCCGCTCGTAGCGTCCGTGCCAACACAAACTGAATGGAGAGACAGTTTGAATGGTAGCCTCAGTAATGAGGAGGAAGTAGTTAGCTAATGTCACTGCGCTGCCATTAGCTAATACAGTACTTACTATGGTATGGCTGAAAGTCATTCTGTTGAGTTTGACAGTCTCTCATAAAGACAAAAATAGTTTTAGATGAGATATTAGATGAGAAGATCAATGCCACTATCATATTGGTATGCTAAATATGAAGCTACAGCCAGCAGCTAGTCAGCTTAGCTTAACATAAAGGCTGGAAACAGCAGGAATACAGCTAGTCTGGCTCTGTCCAAACATAACAAAATGTGCCTACCAGCACCTCTGACATTGTTTGAGGTTCTTATGTCCCTGTTTCAATTGCTTGCAGTTAGTTTGGTAACATATTAAAGCCAAGGAGGCTGCAGAAGATGAGTATGCGGCTGTAGCTATATCCTGGAAACAGTGCGCACCAGGGCAGACCCAGTAGGTACTCAAAAAAGTCTCAGTAGAAAAGCTACGTTCATTCATCTTTTGCCACAGCAGCATCAGTATTTAGTATTGTAAGTAATTAAGTAAGTAAGTCAATAAATAAATAAATAATAAGATATAATAAAAACAAATTAAAAATACAAAAGGAAAAAAAGGGGAAAAATGAAAAACTGTGTGCAGATTCTACCCAGTATTCTTTTCAAAATGCCACGTATCAACTAAGCTCTGCCAACCTTTTAAATCTCATGGATTCTTATTCCTACTGTCACTAAATCCCAGAAGGATCCCTGCCCCCCCCTTTAAAAATCTAAAATCCCAGATCTTGTCCATGTATTGTTGGAGAAGAAATCGAGGGGGTAAAATATTATTGTTGTCATATTGTTGGATGGGGAGCAGAGCGGGTATGATGGTCTTTAATGTAGTAACTGGGATGTTGGTTTGTGTCCCAGACCTCTGCTGAAGTTCATCTGATGCCACGAGAGACTGGAGGGGGCTTAAGATGCTGGAAAGCTGGCGAACGACGAACACACACACACACACATATATATACACACATATATGTAAATACATGGAAAATCACAGTAGCACATCACTGAAAAAAAAACAGATTTAAACACTCGTGCATGGGCACACACATACACACTAAATACACAAAGACAAACATATACTATGTGTTTGTCTTTATATCGTATGCACACACACACACACACACACACACACACACATGTGCATGGGGGATTTATACACGCAAACACACACATCCATCAGGGAGTGTGTTCTCCCAGAAGTCATCACTCTTTTTGCAGGCTGACCAGTTATGCAAATTAGCGGTGTTGAAGGGAGAGAAGCTGCCCTGCGATTGGTCCATTAGTTGAGATGGAGTCCTGGTAATGACTCACAGTGGAAGAGAGGGAGAGAGAGAGATGAAGTACAAGACAGTAAAAAGGAAGAATATAGGGTCAAAGAAACGGAGAAAGAGGTGGTTTGACGGAGGTCAAACAATTGAACCGAGAAGAAGAGAAAAGCAACGTGGAAAGGGGAGAGAGAACGGCTTTCGGTAAGACAAAAGAGAGGACACGAGGAAATATGAGACAAGAAAGAATGATGAGGAAAAAGTTAGTTAACTTAGAGAAAGACAAGGTAAAAAAAAAAAAAGAAATGGAAAAGTATAATGACAGAAAGAGTAAAGAGAGGGCAACAAAGAACAAGAAATGAAACGGAGAAGATGTCTGACCAGCTGCATATAAAGGCAGGTTTTTGGTTTTACAAGGAACCAAGTTACTGCCATTCATGTAGACAAGATTCTTGACTTTGGGTTTGGTCACACCCGAATTTACAACTGGAAAATGTTGGACGGAAATCAGTTGATTTCAATGGAATCACTGCAATCAGTAGATTCTCTCACAGAGGCAAAAAAGTACATTTGCTGGAGTTCAATGTTGGTGAACTTTCACACATGAGTTTGCACTGTTAGCCATGATGCAAACCATCCTGACAGAGCTGACTGTTAAGGGAACCAAGAAACCAACAAGTCCAAAATGGAGGAAGCTCTAATATTATAGCTGTCGCACGGATTGCAAGTATCACTTCATCAGCGACCTTCAAGCACCAGCTATTTCAATTGCAAATTATTTTTGGCCTGATCACTCCCAGTGACCTTGAGTTTATTTAGTGCAATAAAAGAATAAGTGCGATACAAGAAGGAGAGGTGGACAGTGAACAAGACAGAAGGTGAATAATAAGAGTTAAAGGTTAAAAAAAGATAGAAGGTGGAGGAGGTCTGAAAGAACGAGTGGAAAACGCAGTGAGAGAAAGTGAAAAGAATGAAAGAACGACAGAAACCATAATGAGCCAAACAGGGATCCCAGGCTCAGCTGTGCTTTGGTTTCTGCTGTCGGCAAACCACCGACGTGACCAAAACCAAACGATCCTCCTACTACCCCCCACCACCACCACCACCTCTCAACACACCACCCCTAAAATACATCCTCTCCCTCCCATTGAGCTCTGAGGGGGAGATATTTGTGGGGAGCGCCTGGTTTGAAAACAATGTACGTTCCAGTTCACTCCCCCGTCCCTGCTCAGAGACAAACAAGACTGTGGTCCCTTCCCCAGAGACTACTGTGTGTGTGTGTGTGTGTGTGTGTGTTTGTGACCTCTCAAAGTTTTCCACAATAATCAAAGATGCAATCAAAGATGGAATGACACAGAGAGAGACTTTCTCTAATGTTTCACAGTAGAAAAGCAGAAGTTCATGTTTGTGCTTTCATGCCAAATCAGTTTTGTTGCAGCGACCGCAGCCTTGTGAGATGCTGATCAGTCCAGATGCATCTTCAAACAGTATTAATGGTGACAGTTCAGCTTTTTATGGGCACCAATTAGCATTGAGGTTACCTGAAGGCAGCAGTGGCTTTATTTGAACATGTGATTTTGAAAGGGCAGGGTGAAAACACTGTTTGTCCGTAATGCACATTTACAGATCTTCTAGATCTTCTAGCAAACTCAAAAACAACTTTAAATGACTATAAACAGTTTTCCATCAGACACTTTCTTTCAGCCCAGTATCCTTAGAAATAATGTCCATGTTGGATGATTCTGCACCTCACAACTTGTGTCCAATGCCAACGTTCAGTGCGAACTTTGGGAAGTCGTGTGGCCTCTCATATAGCCCGACTTTGACTGGAGTTTACGTCCTGTCACAGACCTGCAATTAATGTTTGCATTTTTATTAAAACCTTCCCCTTTCCCTAACCTAAACCAAGTGTTTTAGTTGCCTATCCCAAGCCATTATTTAATTTAATTGCCAAAACCATGATCTTTCCCTAATCATAGCATAGTTGCCATGTGCAGATACTGTGAGAATTAAAAAAAAATGTTGGCATTGAATGTAATCCAGGGTTTTGCACAATCCACCAATACAGACATTCTTGTCTGTCTTTCTTTTTGCAGGGATCATATCAGAACTTCATCTCCTTGGTGCTAGAAAGCTAATAACTTGCATACAGTACATACAATCGAAGTGAAGCAACTGTGCATATCAGGAGCCGTTTCAAGGCCGCCCTCCAAGCTATATCATAGCTTAGAGCTGTTTCCATTATAGCAATAAATGTCACCTGCTGATCGAAAAGAAAAAAATTGAGGGTACTATCTGACTCTCTTAGATGCTCCACTGTGTTTACTAGCTACTACCTTTGCCAGCTGTCAGCTGTTAAATGCTGGGCAGGTAGTGTACAGTGGGCTCATCAGAGCTTTTTTTTGCTGAATAGCTGCCTGCTGAAACTGGAAATGGGACTGATGAGAGTGGAGTTACAGAACAGACTAAAAGGCTCTGCAGAGCTGAGGGGAACTGCAGGTTTAGGTGGTAATTCTCTGTGGATTCGGCACGACAAGCATCCCTTTTCACATTACTCTGGTATATTTATCTCTTGTTAATGTAAGGAATCCTCATTAATGCAGCTTTGAGAACTAGACAGCTTTGTGCAACTGATGAATTTCATTGTCTATCCAAGCTCTGAATGTGTATTACGTCTCAGCCATAGTCTGTCTTTGTCAAAGCAGCTCCAGGTGTCGACTGAACTGAGTTTTTGACCACATGTTGCTCCAAAGGTGAGCTCCAGTGTTCCACAGACAAAACCGCCAGTGTGATCCGTCACTCTTAAGGTGCCTTCAGACGAGGTGCTTTTAACAGGCGCCAGCTTGTTGCTGACCAGATCCAGTGGCTCATTTCCAGTTTCCTTTGAACCGTTGCGCATCCCTGTGAGTGATGTGACTTAATGTGGAACCAGTCCGCGAGTTGGAAGTTTGGAGATGCTCGGAGACGCGTTTGATATCCAACAACCAGTTGCCATGGGTGTAGCCAATGTGAGTTGGAGGAAACATGAAAACAGAGACTCAAAATACATACATCACATTTGTTTTGGAACTTCCCTTCTTTTCCTACGGACTACTTGCCTTGGAGGCGAGACATAGAGGAAGAGCCAGTGTCTGACTGTCATTTCACAGATTATAACAACAACAGTGATGCAGCAGTAACTACGAGACCTGTATCTATGGAGATCTGGATGTCTACTAAGCAAACAGTAGAGGGCTGGGCGGCGAGAACTGTGGCCAAGTCTGAAGACACCTCGAGAAGATTTGAGCTCAAGCATTGCATGATGCACACTAAAATGTTTTCAAGGTCACTTGAAGATAAGAGAAATTACGCAGAAAACAGCAGTGGAAAGACAATCGAAGGAATAATTACGTCGACTTGGAGGGATTTAAAGTGGCTTTGGACGTTTGAGGCCTGTTCACCAACATCTTCCAGAAATGTTGTGCATCAACGTGAAGTACAGGCATTATGAGGTGACGGTTACATCTCACTGAGCACTAATCAAACACACTGATAACACCTATAATTTCCACTTTTACAGATGGTCCCAGTCTGAATATTTGAGATGACTAGATGTCCATTTAAGACTGTATCTGTTGTTTCAGTGATCCCTGAATGTGACATTACTGAATCGCTGGTTGCTGGTAATGCCAAACTGTCACGCCTTCTAGCTGAATCTGTTTACAATTTGTAGACGGAGCAGAATTTACTCTGGGTACTATTGTGTTTCCTGCCAATAAAGCACACTGGAAATGAAAGCTAATTAAAAGACAGAAGAATAAAATGACAGAGACGGAGAAAATGAAAAGTGTCAACGAGGGTATGACCTGAAAGTTGGAAGCTGTGAGCTACAACAAACCCTGACGACGCAAGTTTCCAATTTACACTAATTATTACAAGATGAGAGAGAGAAGAAGAAAGGGGGTGTTCAGAGCACAGCGCTAGGAGGTGTGTGTTTATGTATGTGTGTGAGAGACGCAGGGGAAGTGTGTTAAATGTTTAAGGGGGCTGATGACACATTTGTTAGAACAGAGGCCCATAACGAACTAGAACAAAACAGAGAGAGGCAAAAAGAACGAAAGACTGAACAAGAGGAGAGATAAACAGGCACATGGACAGCCGAGGTACTCGCAGTGTGTCGTGATCAGATTGTAGGTTTAGTTTGACAATCATTTCTGAAATAATAAGAAGAAATTATACAAAGACTAACTATCGATAGCAACTCCACAAGGCTGTAACGGTTATTACACACCAGAAAACAAAACTGTTAAATGGTTCAAAAATGGAGAAATCGCCTTGTCAAAGAACATCTATTTATCTATGTTAACACTAGGAAAAAAGAAAGCTATTTTGACATAAAGTAATATATAATCATTGTTTCAACAGGATTGTAGTGACTATATTTTAGCACACAGCCAGGACCTGGTTATATGTAACCCAGGTGTTTAAAATTCAGCCCAGTTTTAATCAGATTGTCTATTAATCTTTTGAACTGCAGATCGTCAAATCAATGCTTACTGTGAACGTTTACTATTCTTATATCCTTACCACTAGTGGGGCAACTAATGTTACAGTTGGCCTAAGGGGGGCGCCAGAGACAGGCCATGTAGTTACTGAAATCAAGAGGGTTCATCCTCTGCATGGTGGCCATTTTAGGACATCTCAGACTCAGCTTGTCAGAGAAATATCTCAACATCTACCAAATGGATTGGCACAAATTTTGGTACAGACATTCACAGTTCCCAGACGAAGTATCCTAATTACTTTCGTGATCTCCAGACTTATATCATCTAGTACCACCAGCAGGTCTCGCTCAGAGTTAAATTTCTCGATAACTGCAGGATGGACTGCCATGGCAACAACTTTGATGATCCCCTGACTTAAAGTAAAAAAAAAAGCCTCAGCGGTAGTTTGTGTTTAGTGCTAATTAGCAACTGTTAGCAACATGTCACTGTGAGCATGATAGCATACTGATGTTAGCATTTAGCTCAAAGCGCCATCGATCCTAATTACAGCCTCACAGAGCTGCTAGCATTTCTGTAGATTCTTGTTTCACTTCAAACAGATGCTGGAGCTTCAATCATACAGGACTTTCTTCACTGGACCTCTGCAGGAGTGCTCAGTCCTTGGAAACATAAAATTGCTTTAAGTAAAGAAAGTTCAGGACGGCAACTCGAACCCATCACTTAACTGTCGCCTTCCTCGGGGTACATTTCTTTTCACATTTGATTTGACAAAATGATAAATATATACTATGATCGTGACCTGATGAGCACAATACACTGCAGTTGCACACATGTGCATCTCTAAACAAATTAAGAATGCAGTGAAACAAGAGCGAGCCAGCTGAAGGAAGAAACGGGTAACACAAGGACACAATCAATAAGAGGATGGATGATGATGATGATGATCATTACGATGAAAGCTGAATGTCCACTAGGAATGTTGATGCCACCGGCCTCTTTCTCATCATCGTCATTTTTTTTTTTCCAATGGAAACAGTATGCTGTTATTATTTCGACAGTAGACCCTGTCCCAGCTTGCATCAGTGTGTGTTTGTGTGCCTTCAATTTTGCTATTTTCACAGGGATACTAACAGGATTTAGCTGAGCCATTTGACCATTAAGCTAATTATCCTCTGTCTCCACACACACACACACACACACACACACACACACCAACCTCCAATCAGCATTCCGATATTCGATCCCCTCCACCTGACAGCTTCCAGCTCCTTGTCCGGAAAACCGACCCTCACACACACACACACACACACACAGAAGCTGAGACGTTCCCGGCTATTTTCCTAGACTGGCATTCTGAGCCCATTCCCAATTATCCTAACTACCCCGAAAAACGCACGCGTGAATACACACATGTAGGCAAACAGACACATAAATACATGCACTCACACACACACACTGTTGGAAGCCTCTTGCAGGCCGGGCTAAAGCCTGGGTGGACATTCGGTTTGTGTCCAAAAGCAAATTAACATAACTGATACAGTTAAAATGTCAACAAACATTCACAATGGAGCCTTTTATAAATCACAGCGTGAGAGAGAAAGGAGGAAAGAAAGGGGACAAAGAAGAAAGTGAAAAATATAGAAAAAAGTTAGAGACAAATTAGTCTAAAAAAAAACCCCCAAAAAAACAAACTAACGTATTAAAGTGGAGAGAAGTAGCCTACACAGCACTAGGAATTAAAGGGAGAGACGCCTGTGCAGAAAGAAAAGCCTGGTCACACCAGTATTTAAAATTTCACAGTGAAACCAATACATTTCAATGGAATCACAGCAATCAGTTAATCTGCGACTTCAAATTTGGTGAACTTGGACATGCAAATTTGCACCAATAGCAAGCTGTCTTGACAGTGACCTTTAAGGGGACAGAGAGCCACAGAGACCAAAATGGAGGACACTATTGTAGCTTATTAGCTGTGTTGCATCATCCACTTTCAATTAAACTCCTGTGTTGGAGTATAAACTGCTCCACAAAAGAGGAATGATTTGCAGATTCTTATGAGACAGCAGTTGATGGTATAAATATGTCTTTTTAATAAACTTTGTGAACTTTTTTCCCCCGTTAGCGACCAAGCTAATGAGTTTCCTAGCAGACAGTTAGCAAGCTTGTTAGCTCGGAGAGTTTTATTCTCTTTCTTCAAATACTCTTTAGTGAATGAAATTATGTACAATCCTGAAAACAAAATGCCGGGGGGGGGGCAGATGAATTTCACTGTGCCACTTTCTGGTGTGACGAGGCCTTAAGTCTTAAAAACTTCAAAAAAAATAAAGTGATTAAGTGGAGAGACGGCCATAGAGAAGATGAGACATTTGGTGAGAGCATAAAAAAAATGTAATGTCACAGAGAAATCAAACATAACGCATGGAAATGTGATTAAGAAGACTTAAAAGTTAGAGAATATGCTGAATTTTTGAAACAAAATAAGTCCTCATTGACACATAAACGTTTTTCTGCCTGATTTATATGGAAAAATGTTTTGAAGAAGATTAAATTAAAGGACAGAGTGTTCTATTAATCAAAGGGAAACATCTTGAAATAAGTAAAATGGTCGCTGTGCTTTCCTAAACAAACAGTGCGCCTGGTGATGAAGAGTCCTAACAGGGATGCACCATCTCACTCAGAGCTGCGTGGAGAATGGAGAAGAAATTACACCCTTAATATAGATAGAAATCCATTTGTGGTCTTAGCATGATCGACCCAACAAATGCTCCACTGCAAGACAAATCAAATGTGGCTTTGGAAACGTCTAAAAGGTCTGTAAAATATGTCTGCTACAACCTCCCTGAAGTGTAAAACCCCCATTTCTTTGCTTTCATGTTTAGATGAAAGCGGGAACTTGCCAACGTGCCACAGTCCCACTTTTTTTTGAGAAGCTTTCCATGTTGAATGGGGTGAGGCTTTTATTTTGAAATAGCTCATGAGGCCTCTTTATTTGTGTCAGGCAGGTGATGGAAACAGAAATCTAGCAAGAAAAGAAAGTAGACATATTTATCCTTGGTTCACATTGGACAGAGAACAGGTCACTGGTTAACGTACACACACCGTACACACACCCACCCACACACACACACACACACACGTACTGTATATGCTTACATTTAGAGGCAGCGGAGCGGCTATCAGAAGGAAACAGCTCAGACTTTCTCCTGCTGGCAAACAGCTTTTAAGCCAAACAAGATAATAAATTCATTTAGAGAAACAATGCTTCCACTGTGCTCTGCAGACCTAACAATGTCACTGAAACTGAGACTGAATGAGTTCTGTATCCAGGAGTCAAGTGTGTTTAAGTGTGAATTTGGGTTACAAGATAGAGAAGAGTGAGAGCACGACATGGGTACATTAAATTCTCTGTGTGTGTTTTTATGGGTATTTGAGTTTTGTTAAACTTTGACCCATTTAATCTAATTTGTTGATGCACAAATTTGACCACATTTCCCATAAACCCTGAAGCCTTTCCTTCCACATACGCCAAGCCCACATATTAGATGCTAATATATAGTTCATTATCGCAGGGCAAAGTATCAGCCAACAGATTTTTATCACTACTTCTGTGATGGAGCGTGTTACTATAGCAACCAGAGGCCATGCCTTGATAAGATTTGTCTACATTCTGTGAAGTAAATGACAGCATGCAATGAAATTATGGACTTTTGAAAGATGATTTTTTATGTTTTTGTTGGGAGAAAGAAGCGTCCTATTCGAAGACTAACAGGTCTTATTCACTGCCATTTTCAACAACTGGCTTCTGGAATTATTTCTTGATTGGGAAGCATTTTAAAACAGTTTCAAATACAAGAGAATAAGAGGGAAACTGATGAAGAAATGCACTTGCCTCAGGTTGTCTGCTAACCACTGATCAATCTGATTGGATTGGGATTGGGTATTTTGGAGCGACTGGCCCTACAGTCACCCTGCATATTCTTGCCAGGTATGTTTTTCTCAGTGAATAATCCCACCCGCCCTTGTCTACCATTGCAGGCACGACCATGAAGCGTGCCGAAAGGGTCTGGCTGCGACAGACTTTGTGTGGTTTGTGTTCACAGTAAAACGATACGTGTTTTTGATTGATGACTGTTTTCACTCTTCCTATTGGCCAATTATACCCACAGCTCGCTGTACACCCGGCATGTGGACGCACAGCAAAGTGGTTTAGAAAGTTGGTTTGTGATCGATTTCAGAAAGACACAGTTTCTCCTGATAATTTCTTTCACCTTCGTTTGAACCTGATGACAGTGAGTTACTCTCTCTCTCTCTTCACACACTCGCCTGGGTCAGTCAGTTCAAAAATAAATAAGTTGCGTAAATGGTGAACTATACTACATCAGAAGCCTGGCAAAATGAGTTAACATCCCATCATGCTTTGAGTGTGACATTCCTCCAGTTGAGCTCACGAATGTGTATAGTTGATGCGGTTTTTCATGTCTTTCCTTTATATAATACACTTCCTGTTTGTGTTTTGCTTAATTGTGGAGGTTACTTTAATTAGGAGTACATAACAAACAAGCCTATCAGATCCTCTCTATCGAATGAATTTATGATTTTCCATCTGTGATGTTTTTGACGATGAAAACTCCAAAATGTTCCAACGTCCAAATCACTTTTACTTTTCTTCTTTTTTTCTTCTCCTAATGTAGTGTTTGCACAAAAATGACCCATTTAACATTTTTACTAAAAGAAAAACTGTACTAAAAAGTGTTTCTTAATTATGATACCACATGTCTTTGTCTTATTTTCTGCAAATGTATATCCTTAGTCTGGCGCTGACCGGGTTAATTTGACCCAAGAAGTATAAATTAAATAATTTTTATTGCCAGCAAGTTGAAACACACACAGATACACACACATATACACCCTCACACTTGTAGGGTAGTGTTGGACATGACATAGGACCTCCATGGCCACATCATCACCTAATATTTTCACATCATACAGCCTGGAACAAGAGCTCCTCAAACGGAGGCTGATGACAGTAGGAACAAAAACGTGATGCTCGTAAGTACACGACACATAGATGGAAGGATCAGTGAGCAGGATCTGGATGAACTGGATCATAATGGCACAAAGAATAATGTCAACAAGCTGCTATTCTGCTACAGCTGCCAAAGAAAAACCTTACAGTGTCCTCTTGTACATGCTGGACATTTGGCCATACAATGCTTTTGTGATCCGGACGGCACCATGGAAAGCTGCAGAAGAGTGGGCTCTTTCTAGAGGTGTTAGGAAAGGTACTGGAAACACCTAACATACAGAGAAGACACCATGTACCTTGACACAAAGATGGAGAGTCGTTGATGTTGGATCCCCTAAAAGAGCCCGAGCACTGAGCCTTACCACTCAGCGTATCATTGTCTAGTACCAGGTGGACTGGGCTGTGCAAGCAAAGTAATTGTGTTTATGTAAGAGTTAAACAAGGAACCAGAAAAAAAGCATAAAGATGGCCAAGTTCAGCTGCTCCTAGGTGGGTGATCAAAGAGTAAGAAGTTGGGAGTATTAAACAGAAGGAGGGTAAACATGGAGGCAAATGAATGCTCAAAAATCCCTCTTTTATCAGTTCATCGCAGTAAACATGATTGTTAGCCTCCATGTGTGCTACTCTTAATGAACTTTTAATTTATATTCCTCATCATCTACTTTTTACTCTTGTCTCTTTGAACTCCGTCTGCATTCTTTGGCCCAATTTCCCCGGGGCATCAGAAGCTCATCTCGTTTTTATGTAATTAACCAAACAGAGCCACTTTGAACTCTGAATTGACCGACTTTAAATCATGCTGAAAGGCGCAAAACATTCAACTACTGGATGCATATTCGATACATGAGGTAATCTTTCCCTCAACCAAACCCTAAAGTCAGTTGCAAAACAGTTGCGACATGGTACAGTGGAAACAGGAGCTTTCATTTCCTTGCAAACACTTAGGAGACTAAACGCTGCACAAACACACCGAAACAGGGTCGAGTCACGCGGAGGTCAGAGTGTCAATACTCTGATCGCACCATCGTCCATTCAGCAGCAGCGTTTAATTAAGGGGCATAAGTGATTAATTATGGGATTGTAAATTGGTGTGATCAAGAAACAAGAAGAGACTCCATCTTTACTCGTACAACCTCCCAGTCCTTCAGAGACTGGACTCCTCCTCCTCCCTTGCCTCCCTTTGACTCCCTCCGTCCTCCTCTGCCTCCTTCCCGCCATCTCATCATCTTTCATCCAGATGCCATGTTGTTGATGAATTCAATCAAAAGCTCATTTGTCACTGTCGGGAAAACACACACCAAGACTGGGAGCATCCTGTGCTGTGACACATTGCGAAAACAATCGCTGGATGCTTTGTGTGCTTGGGCGTCCCGAGAAAACCTTTTGTCACGCACCTAAAATGTCGAGTTTTAATGGGAACTCAGAAGTAAACAAGGTTGTTCCTGTTGCATTTGTGATATAAAACACACTTTCCATCTCTGCCTCCGGTGACTTGGATTCCCCCCTTGACTCAGAAGGACAGCCAAAGGTTACCAGATGCTAAATAACACAATGCAAAGTTACATAACAGTTTACCAGATATGAGTCAGTGCATATTAACATCATGCAAATTTATATTCTAACTCTGCAAAGTTTATTCATACAGTCATGGCACAAGAAATATCCTGAAACTCATTATTGACATCTTGCATCGGCCTTTTTTTGGGGGGGGATGTAAATGTCTCAAACTCTTCAGGGAGTTTGGTTCAATCCACCAAGTCAACCAAGTGTCCAGTTTTGAATTGTAAAACGCAAATTTATTTTCTTGAGTTTCTTGAGGTACCTCAACTTGAATCTGACTTCAAAAATGCTTCCAAGTCCATTATTTCCATCCAATCCTTTGGACTCTGAGTGATTCAAATACCGACTGAGCACATGGAGCTACATGTACTGCAATACAAACACAAAACTGTGGTGAGAACAAGAAGTCTGTCTGTGACATAGACTTAACTTTAGCCCCATTAGCCAGTTTCTGAAATGTAATTTTCACTCATTAAGTTGGTGACAAATAGTTAACAGTCAGAAACAGAAGCACCGCAGGTCTGTCACAATATCTTCACATCATCACACTGCTCTAAGCTCTAGTAGTTGAGCTTTTTTCAATTAAAAACCTTGTGACGATTCTGCAAAACCCCAGATTACGTCCAATCTGAACGTTAACAATATATTAAGTTTTGCTTTCCCTCTTTGACTTGTGTTGTTGTTTGCGGCTAGAAGATAGAACCATGTCCTCTTTCTTCATGCGTGTTGTGTTGCAGCAATGCAACGAGCCAATCAAGGACCACGATGAAGCAAAACAGTGTGCTGTTTTAATCATGCATCAATATATAATAATCGTGCATCGTGCCTTGCGGTTTGCAGTGGGATTCAGCTGCACGTTGCGTAAAAGAATCATTCTCTCCACCACACCTGGTAACAAGTTGTGAGGACAACAACATTTGCTGAAATCAGTAGTTGATCAAAGATCTCTTAGTAACCAAAACAAAAGAGATCCAGCCTGAAAACCTCACAAGTTTGCTCACAACCCACGACTGTTTGACCTACAATAAGGATCAAACAGAATGAAACCCTTTTCTTATCACTATCATTTCAAAAAGGAAAAGATGATGATGAAATGACCGAAGTCTTGTTTCGAGGAAGAGATTTTGGAGAAGGGGACGATATGGGAGCGAGGGCGGAAAGTAGCGGACGGAGGAAAGAAGAGAGATGGAGAGAAAAGTCGATCCAGGTGTTTTTAATTACGACTGCTGAGAAAACGGCAAACGAAAAGAAAAATGAAAGAAAGAGGATTAAAGATAGAAAAAAAAAATCAATCCCTTGCAGAGAAGATTTTTCTGGTTTTGTATTTTTCAAATTATCATTCTGTGGTCTGCATGTGGGTGTGTGTGTGTGTGTGCACATGTGAGTGTTTAAATTTGTGTGTGCACTCTGCATAAACCAATCTGTATTAAAGTGACAAAAGGGCCAGCTGTGTGTGCGTGTGTGTGAGTGTATGTAGGTGTGTGTGTGCGTGTGTGTATGTAGGTGTGTGTGTGTGTGAGTGCGCGTGTGTGTTTGTGTATGTGTGTGAATTATGTGAAGTGTGAAGTGCTCAAGTGTGTTCTGTGAGTTAAATGTGTGCAAGTATGTGTGAAAAATGACAAACTAAGGACTAGCTCTCTCTCTCTCTCTCTCTCTGTGTGTGTGTGTGTGTGTGTGAGAGTGAGTGAGTGAGAGAGCAAGAGAGAGAGAGGAAGATGGATTAGTGATCTTGACCATGTGTTATAAGTCTCATTACTGTTCTAAGAGATGTTTTATCACACTGACACTAAACTACGACATTTAGCAAAGACAACCCACATCCCACCCACACACACACACACACACACACACACACAGATATCCTGGAAAGTTTTGAGGTGTTGAAAGGTTTTGAATTTGGTTTTACAGCAGCCATTAAAAGTAAAATAGAAGACGTACAGTGCATAAAATATGTAGATAGATTTTAAATTAAATGTGCAGTATCTTCATATACACACACAAACACACACAGGCACTAATGCATTTGCGCAATTTAACAAACTCGTGATGGAGCTCTATTTATCCCTCTGTCTCTTTCACATACACACACACACAGACATAGCAGATGACCTTAGCAACGGTCACTGAGTGTACAGACACAAAACACAACAAACTGATGTATGCTAACACACACACACACACACACACACACACACACATTTCATTAACAGATGTGTGTAGATATTAGCGTCGTCGGGTTCGGTAGCTAACAGCACTGCAGTGACGATACAGCGCATTAATCATAAAACACAACAACGGCGTGAACAGCAACGGTGACACAATTCTTATTTTGTATCATAGCTCATTGGTCTCCTTACCCAGCAGCCTGTCCTCAACAAAATGAGGACATTTCCTAAACCTAACCAAACCTCAGCAATAGCGCTGTCAGATTAGAAAACGCTTTTATTTTTGAACAGTGATTTGTAACTCTGTCGCTCTGCCAATAGGGGCATCAGATCAAAAAAACGCTTTGACAAACTACGTATTTTGTAGGTTAATTTGGAGACTAAGAGAAAGAACTGATAAGAGAGGAAGAAACAGGGAAAGAAACAGAGGGAGAGAGAAAGAGGAGAAGAAAAAAGATAATCAGAGAAAGACGAGTGAAGAGCCAGAGAGATCAAGGAAAAAGCGAACGAGGAGGAAGAGGAAAGAAAATAATTAGGGATAAAGGAGAAGAATTTAAAAGAGAGAGGAGTACAATAACACAAAAAGTGATAGAGACAGTGATGACTGGTGGTAAAGAGAGAAAAGAAAATGGAAAATAAAGCAAAGATGATACAGAGAGGGAGAGACAATGAGTGGGGAACAGCTAAGAAGGCCAAATATGAAGAATATCCAGTTGGAAAAAGAGACAAAACAACCAGCAGAAGAGAGAAAGATTAACTTAATTATGATGGAGAGACTGAGGGATTAAATATAATAGAGGTTGATGTATAAAAATAGATTAAAAAAGCAAAAAATGTCACAAGAATGATACAGCATATAAAATATGACAAAATCTATAACCTATTAAATCTAAACAAATATAATCCTTTACAAAATAGGACAGGAAGAGAAAGTTAGACCAAGCAATGGATCAAGAAAGAAAGAGACAAAACACAGTATTTTATTCACTCTGCGAATCACAAATGGCGACAGCAGCTCAGCTATTTCAGCTTTGAGCCAGTGGTCAAATTCAATTATCTTACGTATCAACAATACAGCTTTTTTTGGGGGGCTCCGTCACGGCTAATATTGATGTATTGTATTCCGGGATTTAACCCGATCCAAAACCACAGCGGCTGACTCAGGGATCCCTCAGGTGTCAGCTAGGACTAATACCTGGAATCAAAAACACATCTGTAACTCACAGACGCTTTGTTCTGACATTAGCTGAGCACAGAGCAGCGACCAGAGGGAGACATGGAATTACCATCAGCCACCGCACAAATCCATCTTTGTGTTTGATTAATGCTCAAAGAATCACTTACACATTCTTTCTACTAGTCTTTGCTGTTCTTAAAAGTAGTTAATTACTTTAACTGTTTGATGATTTTGTGCTACACCCTGAAGCTTGTACTATTACTTATTTGGTGTAGACTATTAGCAGCAGATGAAATCTGAATTTCAGATGTATGTTAATGCTGTACTCCTACTGTAATTCGGATATTTCCAACATTATTTGAAGATAAGATTAGACAAAATGAATATACCCCAAAAAAATGGGAATTTTCCCATAACCCATTCCCATAACTTCTGTGAACTTGACTTGACCCTAGCAAGCGATCTTGACAGTGCTGACCTTCAACGGAACAGAGATTAATTTACCGTTTCTGGACTCATTGTCCCGTTAGCGACCAAGCTAACTATCTTGCTAACTGACAGAAAGCTTGTTAGCTCAGAGAGCTTTTTCCCCCCTTCAGAAACTCTTTATTGAATTAAATGGTGAGAATAAAATACCGGAGGGGGAGTAAACGGCCAAGTACAGAGAAAACAGAGAAATGCTTGGAGAGCTATTGTGACTGACTAGCTACAGTAGTTTACCAACTTGCCCTGCGAGTAGTCACTGCATCACTAAGCCTCTAGAACCGAGTTTTCCGTGAAGACAGTTTAATTTTTACTGTGCCTTTTTCTGGTGTGACCGAGCTCTGGACTGTATCAGGGGTAAAGTTCCTGTACTGTGTTCCAGGATATAAACTGAGCCAAGATCATGACTTGATCCGGTGGCCTGAGCTGATTAATACCTGGAAGAAAAGCAGAGAACAGCAGGCCACCTATGTTGTTGTACAACAAAGGAGCCAACTGGAGCATAAAATAGAAAATTACAATCAGCAATCAGTTGTGAAATCTTGATTTCTTAATCTCTACCAATAATTATTTCCAAGATCTTGTCTTTTGCAAAATCTAAATGGCTACATTTTGGGATGCAGACACTATTCTGGCCTGAAGGCAAAAAGTCTTGTTTTCCTTCCCTCAATATAAGCCTCCCTGGGCTCTGCAACAGCTAATATTCCTGTATTGTATTCCAGGATATAGCCTGATCCAAAACCCACAGCGGCTGGCTGAGGATTCCCTCTGGCTTGTCTTTCTTTTTCTCATATTTTTTTTTTCTGTCCATCTTTGCTTCCAATGAAGACAAAGTGCACAAAAGACGTCTGATTGCAGGTCAGAGTAAGAAAGCTGAGGAAATCACCACCAGCCACCAAACATATGATGGTAAAATGTTGCCTGTGGGGGATAAAATCACAAAAATGTTGGTTGAAACAGTGGCTGGATGCGGGTAGTTTGAAGACAAGAATAGTTTTCTGCCCTCAAAGTAAATCTGTCTGGGCTTCGTCACAGCCAATATCACTGTATTCTATTCCAGGACATAGCCTGGTCCAAAACCACAGCAGCTGGCTGAGGATTCCCTCTGGCCTCAGGCATGGCTAATACCTGGAATGAGACACAGATCAGTTACTCTCTCTGTCTCAGCAGATCTCTTGTGGGATTTTGAAGGCCGATACTGATGGTTTTGGCCCGACGCCGCCAACAGCCGATATTTAAAACAGTATCTTTGAATTTAAACTTCCACTTCAACGCTTTTCATGCCAATATCTGCCACAAAATTACAAGTATTCAGTGGAAAAGCATCTGAAACAGCGTTTAGGCAATGGAAAAAAAAATATGATCTAACAATAATGAAATATGTTCATGCATACTTTTGTGGAACCTCATCAGAAACCATTTAAAACTGAAAATAGTGTCTAAACTTGTAAGATAAGTCAATACATCACCTCCACTTACACCTCCTCTGTCGTGGTATATCGTGAACAGAAACAAGGTAATAAATATAACACCTGCCACGTCCCAGGCCAGTTGCATACCACAAGATATTCCAGTGAAAACAGCAGTGTGTCAGAAACCACTCCCTCTTTCTCTCATTTACTATTCCATATGTTAAATACTCAACAAAATACCAGCACATTGAAACTGATCTATGTTCTTAACGGAGAAGCAGCAAAAACTCGGCAAATAAAAAGTTATAAATCTTAAGTCGTGTTGCAGACGGTAACTTAGAACAATTTCTCATTTGCTAACTGCTAACATAGCTACGTGCTAGTTTTAAGGTTTCACTCCTGCCGTGGATTGTACAGGGTCCAATCTGTTGATACATAAATTACATATATCAAGTATTCATGTAACCTTTTCATAGTATTAATAGTGTGTTGGTTCCTGCAGGCAGAACAGTGGGTTGAAAAAAGAAGAAACTGCAAACATTAAAGTCCAAGAATTAGATTAAAGTTCAACATGGTAATACAGTGTATGATGCAGAGATCACAGATATCTGACATGGACATACTTCTCAATGTGTTTCTTATGCTTTCACACGCTCTTTCTTTCTTTTTGTCTTTTAACCAGCTATTAGGGTGCGACCCACACTTTGTCCTTTGTTATCACACGCTCGCAGTTCCTCCCACATGTGTTTTCTATCTGTTGTCCTGGTCGTCTGCGCGTATCACAGACCGAGATCTCTGTTCACTCTTTGCATGACCCTCGCACTCTGAACAGAAGCAGGCTCACACACTCCACACACACACACACACACACACACACACACACACACACAGCTCGCCATACAGCCTACACTAAATACACAGACATGGCGTCACATGTTACAATACTTTTAAACCACAAATGCAATAAAAGCAGATTATGGTCATATTATTTTCAGATAATGTAATCCATTATTTCAAAAAATATATTAGAATGGCAATCTGAAGATCTTACGATTATATGAAGTGGTTTTGATATATTTTTTGTACATTTACATAAGTTATATCTTAAAACCACTATGTGTATGTTTTGAAACTGTCTTGCTTTTGGCGCCATCCACAGATCCCACTTACACTGCACCACCATTATCAGATTCTGTACTGCACTAACAGCTGATAAGAGACATGTGACTTTTTGTTGTTGCCTGTGTTACATACAGTCAAACTGCCAGACTTATAAAGTCAGAGAAAATATCCAAATTCATCACAAGGGTCTGAAAAAACTGTCATGACATTCCCATCAGCCTCAGCTCTAATTTTTGTTAAGAACTAATAAGCAAATGTTAGCATGCTAGCAAGCTAAACTAATATGTTGACAATCGTAACATTATACGGGCTACGGATCAGCATGTCAGCATTGTCACTGTGAGCATATTAACATTACCATTCAGCTGCAATTTTTTAATACACGAAGACTAAAGACGTAGTGGAGTGCAAAAAGAAAGTGTTTTCTGCTGCTGAACTTGGAATATTGCTTGAGGAGAAGACACGTTTGCTCACTGTAGGCATTCATGTATTCATCCCGCAAGAGGAAGGCTGCATGTGAGGGAATATATAATGTCCTCTAGTGCTGATTTTACACCTCCTTTTCTAAGACGTTAAATTTCAGACACAAGCTTCCTGTGCAGCAGCGGTCAGTATGCAGTGATAAATCAAGAGCAGATGCTATTTGGATTAATTTCCAACAGACACGCTTCAAAATACATGAGACCAAACACACAATTTTGGGTGATGCCGCTTTTCTTCTGTTTTACCAGTGCAAAACCTCAGTGCTGTCCTAAAAAACAAAACCTCATGTGACTGTTTAGCGCCTGAAAAAAGGTTGCAAATACTTCAAAAATATCCCCCTTAGTCTTGTTAAATTTGATGATAGTGTGTTAATGTGAAAAACTACAGATATATTAGCATATGTGGTAAAGTAGATAACTACAAACTACAGGTAATGTCAGGATACAGTGACTCACACAACACACCCGCGCAGCAAACACCTGAGCTGTACATACAGGGGGGATACAGAGAGAGGAAGTGGTGATGCCAACGCGGGAGATAGCATCTCAGCAACAGCGCGCATCATGAGGGTGCAGGTGAAAACAGTGTGTGAGGCCTGTTTGAAGATCTAAGTGTGTGTATCTACATCTATACGTGTGTGTGTGTCACAGAGTTGCTTGATGGGCTTTGTTATGGAACTAAATATTTATTTGGACACACACTATAAAACATGCATACACACACACACACACACACACACACACACGTGTCCACCGCCAGCATTATACATATACACACACATAACTGCTCACATACATGCATAAACAACACACACATGTATCCAGGCTCTGAACATGGCTGTACGGAGAGTAAACAGCGATGAAAGAAGAAACACAGAAGCAGCCGGAGGAGGAGGAGGAGGAGGAGGAGGAGGAGGGGATAAAAAGAGATGAAGAGGGGTAAAGAAAAGGAAGAAAGAAATAGTGTGAGATGGAGAAATGAGAGAGGGGAGGCAGGGAAGGAAGGGAAAAGTAGGGATGAAGGAAAAGGAGGAAGGAAAGAAGGAACAATGTTGGAGTGAACGAGGAAACAGTAAACGCTGAGTAACATTTATAGATCAGTACTTTTCAGGGTCACTCTGTTCACTGACCCCCAACACACACACACACACACACACACACACAAAACCCCCTCTCACTCCCTCGACCTATCTTTCTCTCTCTGCTTCCTTTCTGCCTGTATGATATACACACTCAGAACACACACACACACACACACTAATACACACACACTCGTACAGTGATATATGTGACCAGGAGTTGTCCATAAATTTTTAAGATGGAAAAATCTCTTTCTGTTGATTTTAACTTTGAAACAAGACACACTGGGTGGCTTCTGCTGAACGTGTGTGTGTGTGTGTGTGTGTGTGTGTGTGTGTGTGAGTGTGAGAGTGAGAGAGAGAGAGAGAGAGAGAGAGAGAGAGAGAGAAAAAGAGTATGGATGGTGAATGGGTGTCATGGATTCATCATGTTGTGGGGACAAACATCTGCTCACAGTCACAATATACAGTAGGTACTTAAGTCAGGTCCCCGCAATGTTAACCGTTTATTTTAGGGTTAAGGCTTTGGTCTCAGGAATAAGGTAACCATGGTAACATATATGCACGTCACCATGTGAGTGATACATCAGAAAGTGAAAAGGAGTTTAAAAAGAGGTGTGTTGTGCCCCAATGAAAAGTGAATGAAACAAGTGAAACGTAGCGACCACACAGGAGCTATCCTTCAGTAATATTACGCTACAGAACGCCTACTGCAGTTTTGACTAATGTTGATCCCTAATCAATGATTTCCTCCGAGCTTTTTTACGACCACCTGAGAAGATAAAGGAACAACGTCATGGAGATGATGAAGTTCCCTGTCAGTCCATATGACTTTAATTCAACAGCTTTTTTATGTTAGTTAGTATGCTAGTTCAACGTTAGAACTATGAATTTGGTCTAGCTACTACCAAGTATCATTACTTAATCATATTATATATTATTCTGGTAAACACTGTTTACATATACTACACTTGAAAGTGTCACTTTGTTACTCTTGTCTTGTAATTTTGAGTTTAATTGCTTATTTTTGTTATATATGCTTCTAATTATTTATTTTGTACTTGTTTCTATTCTTTTCTTTTCTGGGTTGCAGCCAGTTACATAGTCGGGGGTTTTTCTTAACCTCTCGCCTCAGTGACACACTCTGCCATGACGGCCGCAGAGTACGCACACACTCGGACACACCTCAACCTCGTTTACACAGCTGTGTGAAATGTGTGTGTGTGCTGCTGACACTGCTCTTGCTATCCGAAATAAAACGAGGGGGGGGGGGGCTAAAAGAACAACTATTTCTTTGTTAAAGATCTTAATCTTACAGTGGTGGAGAGAGAGAGATGGGTGAGTCAAACAATTTATTTCACTCATCAATCAATCAGATTTGCAGGGCGAGGGGAAAGTGTGTGTGGATGTGTTCAGTGTATAATTTGTCTTTGTAGAACATTGTATTGCATTGTGCTGATGTGTACTGTACATTGGAGTGTAAACGCTTCACACACACACGTGTTTGTTTATGAATGAAGTTTGTCTGGCTGCGTTCACGCTGATGGGGAAGGCAATTTATACAGCACCTTTCAAACACAGACGCACTTCCAAGTAAGGGGCTCAAGGCAAAGAAATGCATCAGAACAACAAACTAAAATAAAATAAAATCTAAATCAAAACGTGTAGAGAAATATCAAATTAAAATAATATAAAAATCGCCATAAATAACAGACATTGTCCCAATTAATAAAGGAAATAAAAGTGCAATGGAGAAAGTTAATCAATCAAGGGCGCATTCAATGGCGCTGGTTGGCTGCAGTATATGTCATAAGCCCCGCCCCCTCCATGTTAGCAGATGGGACAAACTAAAAAATTAAAAAGTATGCATCAAATAAACTTTTTCCCAAAGATGTTTTCTGTCATTTTAGGTAGTTCTTATCATCTCTGTTCACTTTTCTGATAAGTTTGGTTTTAATTCGTTATTTGATGCTATAAAAACGGGGTGTGACGTCATGATTGACAACTGTGAGCGTGCTCGTGATTGATTGGTTCGGACGGGACCTCGAGCCGCAGATCACTACTGAGAAGACTCTGGTTGCAAATGACGTCACCAGCGCAAGATGGCAGCTCCCGTATCCGGGGTATTTTGGCTTCATTTGTACAGTGGGAGGAAGTGGAGACGCGTCATCCATCTTTATATACAGTCTGTGGACCAGGCCTTTACAGATACTCTTTGTGTGTGAAGTGTTGTATACTTGTAATGTGGTGTGTATTGTGTTTGTATTTTTATGTGTTCTTGCTGGCGTGTTTGTGTGTGAAAGAAAACGTCTGTCTAGTGAGTTGTAGTGGCCAGTTGAACTTTTCAGCGTGGGTTTGAGATACAAATGATGTCGTGCTCTGGCTATGCAGTGGTTTCTACTTCAAATACACAGTTTGGACACGCCACACACACAAACACACACACACCAACACACGTCCAGAATGAGTTCTGACCAAAGTCTTTGTGTGTCCTCACCAAAGGCAGCCCTGACCATGAATCGGGAACGTAGTGGTTTAGACTGTGTGTCCATCCTGTATATGTGTGTATTTGTGAATTTCCGGTGTGTGTGTGCGAGTGATATGCGTGGATCTGAAGTGGTAATGTGTCAGTACATGACATCATGTTGTGTAATGAGAGTAAGCTGGCTGCTCTGCGTGGGAATCAGATCCGTTTCACTCCTGTGGGAACCGGAGGAAGATCGAAAATATGGATTACAAATAACCACGCTTCCCAAAAATAAAATATTAGGAAATAATAAGCTTTCAAGGAATTGATTCGCAAATTTGTTGTTTTATAGTGTCAGCTAATGTTTTATGGATTCTTCCAAGGACAACAAAATATGCATATGGAAATGTTTTAAGCCAAAAATGTCCATAAAGCTCAGACAGTGATGACGACTCCAAATTGAAAGCGTTGTATTGTGTGTATTTTCTCTCACAGTAGCAAACATCAAATGTCAAAATAACGTGTGTTCACATCCGTATTTATCACACAGTTTTGTCACAGATACAAAAGAGAAACCAGCCTCAAGTGAATTTTGAAGCCTTCAGAAGAGTTCTGAACGTTGAAAAGAGTTTTCTCATCAAATATTTCAATTTGTCAGGTCATAAAGGCAAAAAAAACAAACTATTTCTTATAGTAGTAATATAGTAAATCACCCTGGATGAGTGTCAAATACATACTTAACATAGGTTTTAGAAGCCAAGTCTAGCATTTTTGAAGCAAATGTTGGAGGGAAAGGAAAATATTGACCATTTGACATTTTAAATTGAGGTACCAAAGCAGTAAAAAGGTGGTCATAACTCATGTGACGCCATAATGCCTCATTAATATCTGCAAGATATCCTCTCCACTTCCATTAGCAGGTGGTCTACGAAATCACAATCTAGCCAAAGTTTGTACATTAATAAAGAGGTGAACAGCTACTTTCTACAGCATGGAGAAGACAGAACAGGATGACGCTTGCTTATTCTGGATGTGCTTCAGCCTGAAGGGCTGACGATGAGTGACAGTGGGTAATTCACCAGGAAGGGAGGGGACGGTGAATCAGAGGAGGTTTGGCCACGCCGTTATTATTCTATGTGTGTGTCAGCTACCAGCACATACCAGTGGTACGGTGAGTGTACAAGCCCGGTCCATGTGACGGTTGCCTCTGTAACCACGCAGAAACTCTTCTACTGTCACCCTGCTCCTTTACTTCAGCTTTTAGAAAGGACCAAATCGAACCCGCAAGGTATAGGTAGGAAGAGGAAGAGGATGAGGGCAGAAATAGGAAAACGCAGGGAACACCAGACGAGAGGAAACAATAGGAGAGGATCAAGATGGAAGGGAGAGAAAGGAGGATGAATTAAGGGAAAGGCAAGATAAGAAAATGATGAGGTATGGAAAGAAAGAAGGATTAGGGGAGAGATAGAAGAAGGTGTAAGTAGGTGCAAAAGGAGAGATGGAAGAGAGAGGATGGACAAAAGTTACAGACTAAGGGCCAAAGTAAAAAAAAGAGGTGAAGAATTGCAGACAGAGAATCATGGAAGAAGTAAAAGGAAGAAAAGATGGGGTGATTCAGAGAGAAGAAAAGATTAAGAAAGAGGACTGGAGGAGGGAGGTGGGGTTCACTAACTCCACATCCAAATCATAGCCGCAGACACATGGATTCGGCCAAAACCTTAAAGGCATCTGAAGTGCTGTTATATAGTTCATAACAACTGCTTCTATCATTATTAATAATATGAAACCGCAAATTGGAATATGTTTTTCTGCCTTTTTCACCAACCTGACAATTGGTTGTACTCCACACAGACCAATAAAATCCAGCAAACTAGCTTGCACTTATTAAACGAGCACATGCACTCGTGCGCTGCAGAGGCCCAGGAATATGATTATGCACTTTAACAACCTGACAAATGAATAATATTCCATACAGGCTAATAAAAGATACCGTTCTCCTAGGAAAGGGGCAATCAATAACAAATAATAAATGTCAACAACTGTAATGAACATCACCACACAGTCTGCAGAGTTGAGGATTTTCCATTTTGCTCTGGTGAGGAGCAAAACTGCACATCTGAGAAAGTTATTTTTCCTCAGATAGCAAGAAAATGTTGATTTTCACATTTGCGATTATACTGTACAAGGGTTTAAGCAGGTTTTAAGGACTAATGAAATATAGCACTGTGTGATTCATCCATACACATCTAAATCCCTGGCTTACAAGTAGACAAACTGTATGTGCAATTTCTAGTAAATGTTTCCGATTAAATGTGTTTACATCAGTTCAGCTTGGCCCTACAGTATTTGTACATTTTGTATTTCCTTAGTATTAATTAGGTTTGCTGGCAACTTTGTGTTGAGGACTTAGAAAACAAGATGATGTTAGGTAACTATTCCTTAAACCACGTTTCTCATTTTATTTTTCAACATATTATATCTTTTGAGTTGTTGGAACGTAACTTTTGGAGGTGCTAGGCCAGCTGACTCCCCCTGCTTCCAGTTCTCTCATGTAGCTCTGGCTAACACACCAACAGTGGTATTTCCGAGTAATACTTGCCCTGATCCGGGACCATCAAATCTCCTGTGACTCGGGACATTTCAGTCGCTGAGCAGCTCATGAAATATGTCAGGGGAAGAATGTTGGAAATACAAACTCACCTGATGGTACAAGGTGAGAAAAAGACGACGCCAAGTACAAAGTAACAAAAGCTTTAGTGAGACACTCAGCGGCTGAAATGCGACCGTGACACACAGTATGATGTTTCTGGAAATATGCTTGTTGGTGTGGATCAGACACAAGTAATTGCTTATATTATTAAAAAAAAAAAACCTGAACCTCAAAGTAGCACCGTGCATTTTTCTCCTGTTTCTCTATTTTTAAATGAACACAAGGTTCCTGAAAGATGTGGAAAAGATGTAGGCCGGAGTCATTTCTTGGTCCACATCGCTGGAAGTGTTTATTATTTCATTGTCTTGCCGTGTACTCTGCTGGTGAAGTGAACAAGCCATGACTCTGTCAAACACAAACACGAACATGTAAACTTCAGCTTAGTCACTCAGTCCACTACGCCCGATTTCATTTCGAGCTTCCACACACAAACACACACACACACACACACACACACACACACACACACACACACACACTCTAGTGAGCAATGCTGTGGTCATTGGAACCACAGCTAAACATCCTGGTACCAGACCTCAGGTTTGCCTTGTTACTATGACAGCACAATTGTTACTCTGTCATGTCTATTATGGGATGGGAATGGGGGTGAATCTGGGGTTAAACCACACGTTTGTCTGTGTGTGTGTGTATGAGTGTGTGTGTGTGTGTGTTTGACTTTAGTGACCATCCGCCGCCACTGTTGCATAGTTTACGTGTTTTTCTGCATGTGTGTGTGTGACACACTGCAGATTACAGGTCTGCTCTGGGCTGGCTGTGAGGCGCGGTGACTCGTCACTGTATAAACACAAAGTAAACAAAGACATCTGACTTTTGGCTGCCCTTCCTCACAGTCATTTTACTGTGTAACAGTGTCATTCATCCTGCTTCGGTCGAAGGAGGCGGCTCGAGACCGTAAGGATTCCTGTACCGATTCCAGAAACATGAAGGCAGCGACAACCTGAGTAACCATCAGTCTCACCTGCTTTAACAGGTAAGTATGTAAGTCTGTTGACATGATTTATATAGCACTTCTAAAAACAGACGTTACAGGAGTGAAGTGAGAAAATAGAAGAGACAGCAATGTATTAAAAGATGAGTACAAAGTTTTAAAATCAAGAAAAAGAAAGAAGACAATACTTTTTAAATATGTGCACTTGTTCATCCATAAACAAGACTAAAGGTGTGTTCAGACAGAAAACTGAGCAAATATTCGCCTCATCAATCGCACAACTTTGACCGCCGGACCGTTCGTGCAGTCCATGTTAATTTACCCCAAATAGCCAATGTACCACCTGTACAGAGGTTAGCTGTAAGCCAGCAAGCAACGGACGTAACTGTGTACCTGTATGTTTACAAAGCAGATTCATAAAGTCCCAGGAATTTGAACTCACGCAGATTCATCTTCAGCTCAGTTTGCGCTACCCTGGGCGATTTCAGGCGTCTTTCCATTTACGTTTTACCTCTAAAATTTTGGAAAAAATGAATTACTCCTGTTTGTTGTGCTAGATGCAAAGTCAGGGGATCAACAAAGTGTTTAGGATTGGTCCGACAGTCCGACAGACCAACACTGCCGCTCCTAGAGCCACACCGCTAACATAGCTAAAAATGCCCTGCACACAACAGTCATTTATCCAAACGCACCCATAACTAATTTGGAGCCACTCTTTCAACAATTTAATTTGTTGCTATAATTGGCATGAAGCTCCTATTTATGTGTTTCACAATTATTCAGCTGAAGAGAATATTATTTTAGGGACAAGCCGAGTCTTTGTGACTCATTCTTTCACTCCACTTCGGTGCAAATGAAAACTACTAGTTGTAAAAATTGTAAAATATTAAAATGTATGGCTAATTTTGTCCCAATCTGTTTGAAATTTGAAAACATTTCCCATATTCCCAGTAGCAGACTGAGACCATGTCCACAGTAAGTAAGAAAGACACCAGTCCTTGTTTAGTAGTCCACACAGGAATATCTGAACTATCTAGAAGTGACTACACTAGCAAGATGGGAATTAAGCAGCTGGCTCAATTGACCTCTGCTTGGCCTGTAGGTGATCTCGAGACATGACAGATAAAGAGACACTAACAGAGACAGAGGAAGCAGGAAGGGTCATGTGTGTCTGCAGTGGGTGTTTAGAGTATGTGTTTGAGTGTAAGTGTACGTCTGTCTGTTTGTGTGTAGCACTGAAATGTTTAAAGAGGAGGGAGACTGTTCCTTTCCAGTGACATCAGTGCAGAGGAAGAGGCTGCTATAATAGTCCCATGGTGTCTTTAAACTCCTGCTGTGTGTGTGTGTGTGTGTGTGTGTGTGTGTGCAGGAATCCCTGCAGGTCAGCCAAAGGCTAGAGGAGCACTTGTCCTCATGTCTTCTCGTCTATCTCCTTCTTTTCTTTTCTTGCTTCACAGATACTTTGTCCTTTCTTTTTTTCTGTCTTTTTCCAGATAAAGAAAGATAAACAGAGCGAGGAGAGGACACTGATGAAAGTATAAGATGAGAAAGAGGCCAACAGCGAGGAAGACAGATAGGAAACGAGAAAGGGAGAAGTACACAAGACAGCGATACAGGCGGCAAAGTCGTGCCAAGTATGTGATTGGTCGGGCCCGATAATGGGGGCCTATACGTTCCAGTAATTGATTGGCTGTCTGATCCCGTTCCAGTCGCTGATTGGCTGTGATGGTGTCGCAGTCCAACAATAGTGTCATCCAGCGGGCAGGGAGAAGACTCCAAACCAGGAAGTGACCAGGGCGCCGCAATATTTCGGGTCAAAGCATCATGTACTGTCCCCACTGTTTACAGATGTTTTTGTATAATTACTAACAATGACAAGTGCCTGAAGTTCAGGGGGTGTGAGTACAGAGCACAATAACTGAACTAAAGCCAAACTGATTGGCAGTGAGAGTCAGTTGGCCATTCAGGCTTTCAGAGAAATGGTATTTATTCAGAGTTAGGCTACATGTTTCTTTTCAGGGCAACTTTTGTGATTAAATGTGACAGATCCAAACAGTGTCCCCACTTGACAGTTGAGAAATAGATTTCTGTGTCCAGGTCTGTGATCATACGTATTTCCAGTACAACATCAGAAACAATTCTTAGGAAAACAACAACAACAACAAAAAAATTACTTGTGCCATTATCTGTTTTTCCTTTCCCTTAAAAAGAACTTTGGGGGTTTGGATTGGCTGTGGGGGCTTTGCTGATTTAACATCCAGTCTGCTGGATACTGTTTGTCCAGTGTGAAAAACACCGTTTGCATTTCGCTCCAAAAGTGCACAAACACACATTGGTCACGCTGCATAGCGGTGCTTCAACTGACGCCCATACCACACACCAGGCACGCCGTACACACACAATACTTCATCAAGGTGTAGTAGCCACGATCCAGAGAGCAAATCTAATCAGCTGCTTTTCTGAAGAGCCGACGAGTGTTGAGGCTGGGAAATAGGACAGTGGTGCATCCTGTTAAGGTAACTGGTGTCATTTTATAATGTTTGATTAAGTCATTAAAGTTTTGTCGTTTCACTTCGCAGGACTTTTCCTTGGAAACTGACTCATACTTTAAGGATGTGGGCATTTGGCTCTCCTGGAAGGCAGACGTGGAGCTTCATTTGTCAAGATGGTCACGCTGGCCTGCATGTGAACAGTGCTGTGCTAGAATCACAAAGTATAGTGACACATTTATTCACAGGTGCATCACTGTTTCAAACCATAGTGGAATTGTTTGGTATTAGAGAGAAAATAGTAGTGAAGCCACGTGGAATAGTGTCATATCGAGCAGTTTGACGACGTTTTACAAAGCAGGTTGCTACAGCTATTTCAGGCTTTAACAGTTCTGTACATTTTTATTTAATCTATATAAATATTTGTGATATTTGAAAGGCTGTTGTGTAGTACTACACAAGAAACTACTTCATTTTTATGTTTTGTGCACTTGAGCTCAGTTTATGTATTTGTCCACATAAAATAATAAAGCAGAGACACAGAAGAAAACAACATTAGCGTGATATTATTAGGAAATCAGAGCAGCCATTTGATGATCTGATAAAATCCAGTCTAATCATTGCCAGACAATTCAGAGACATGCTGTAACAGCAGAACGCAGACCATGTAGCATATTCTCTACTATCAGTCCTTTAAAGCTGCAGCCAAACTGGCAAACATGTTCGTCTTGGCGAACAGAAGCGAAGAGAATTCCAGAAATGTTGTTTTGAGGGGAGCAGCTTGGGATAAATGGTAAGTAGCTAAGCCCTGGTTAGGACTGGTTTGGCCCTGCGGTGGAAACCATGCCGCTGGGGAGCATCCAGAAGACACAGTAGGACGCTGGCTTAAGTTGAGATGAAATTATTGGCAGGACAGAAGACGGCTATAAAATACAGATATGAAGATGTGTCCATGTTTCTGATGATTCGTCCATCTGAGACCGAGGCCAAGCAAGGGTTAGAGTGACATACGCCATAGAAACCCAAATATATAACTACACTTGGTATTCACGTGTTTAGCATGATTTGTCACTTTGGGGTTTTACTGTGGTTTGGGTTATTATTTTTTGTTATTGACAAATATAAATTTAACATACTAATATTTTGGTACCTTTGAAAGTTTAAACCATTGGCCGAAGTTGAAAGGAAACTATTGGCAGGCTAATAGACAGCACTGAAAAACTCTCTCTAATGATTTGTCCATCTGCCTAAAGAGGACATTCAAGGGTCAGTGCATGCTTTCACTGTTCTGTTCCATTTTATTGTACTGCGCCTCCTCTTCTGCTATATACGACTAACTTTTAAGAAAGACATGACCTCAGGAGACAACAGTTCAGTTACTAGAGGCTTAGTTAGAAGGTAGCATGTGATTCACCTCTTTATTTTACTGTGATTTCATCATCCAGTAACACCAGGCCTGTGTTCTGTTAAATGTTCTATTCTCCTGTAGTCTGAGATAACACAGTAGTGACATATCCAATGAATATTTTTCTTTTCTCGTTCTGGATTGAGTGTTGGGAAGGTCCTTCCAGGGAAATCTACTGTGGCAAATAGCATGTTTTAAAATTTCCACAGCAGCTACAGAAAGTCAAACTTCACCAGCAAAATATCCAAGGATCCAAGATATAAGAGTGCTGGAGTTCAGGTAAGGAACCATGTCATTTTGATTGGTCGCCAAACGTCTGTATTGTGTTCGATTGACAGGTGATCTGTCAGAAACACCACAGCAAAGAAAAAATTACAGCAACATACAAAAAGGGAACCTGCACAAAACATTTTTAGGGACAAAAACAACTTATTTTTCTAATCAATACTTGGAGTTACCTTCTAAGATACCTTCTAACGTTGTCTGATAAATGCCTTCTTGGTCAAAACATCAGTTTTGATGGAGGACTACAGCGACCATGTATGTTATTTGCGGTTGCACCTCTGAGCCTGACTTCTCTCCGGTGTGGACAAAGATTTATATCAGAATAGCCACAGCAGAAGCAAAACAGCTGCTCTCGGGCCAAGTCTGGACGCAAAGCAATGCGATCACGTAAAATCCAATCTGCAGAATCGGATCTCAAAAACAGCAGAGAGATGCCAAGTGTAACCATAGCTCTTAATTATCCCTTTAGTTTGGAGGTTAGAAGCTGACCAGTTCCCATTTGTCAGGATACACCATTAGTCAAAGGTTAGCTCACGTTAGGCTGCAACAAGCTGAAATATCAGCTAGATACAGGCAGACAGAGGTTACAGGCAGTGCAAATGAGTACAACCGGGATGAATACACACACACACTTAAAATAACTCCCATATCACTTAATTGAATGCTTAACACATGCTAGGATTCATTAGGGTTGAAATAACAGCCAACACTAAGAACAAACAGCGTGAAGTTGGACAATGTTTAGATGGAGCTGAAGCTGGCAGGCTGAGAGACAGCTATTAGACAGATAATGAAGATGTTGCTGTCTGTTTATCTTCTCAGTGACTTGGATTCTCCAACTGACTCAAAAGGACAGCCAAAGGTTACCAGATGCTACAGCGATGCTAGCTAGCGCGACGCTAAGTCGAAGGGACTCGGCAGCCAGCCATTCCAAGTGTGGCACGACTGGGTAACTTCTCAATGTTTTCATGTAGCGCTGCTTGGATTTCTGTCTCAAAAGCTCCCAGCAGCTCGATAAGCACAGTCCAGTCTACTGAGCAAGTTCCTGAGAGACTGCTTTCCTGATAGCAGATGTCTCAGTTCAGTGAAAATGCCAAGTTAAAAAAAAGAGAGCTTACTTGTGCCAAGCTAAAAACATCCTGGCAGAGGTGGATAAAGACTGTTTGACATCATCCTTCAGTTATCTTTCATTCATTTTTCTGATTTCTTCATGCCCATCCCAGAGTGCACAACCCTCCAGATGCTTGTTTCATGCACTTCTTGGACTACACATAGGAAAGGAAGTGTCTGGCATTGAGCAGCTGAAAACCGCTAGCCAGCTAGTTAGTTCACATGCTCGTTAGCTAGCTAGTGCAGCCATGTGTATTTGTATTTGTTGTCTGTCTGGTACTCTTTCTGAATTGACAAGAGCGGACGATAAAGTATCCCTGAACTGCAACATGGGAAGGCCCTGAGGATTACTAGCAAACCAGATGATGTTTCATCTAACTCTTGGTAAGGAAGCAAACGGTTATTAACCAAAACATCAAAGTATTCCTTTAATAGACTGAAATGCTATTGGAATTTGGTCCAGATATCGATGGTGCTCAGAGGATTATTCCTAATTGTCTAATTGTAGTCTGTTTACCTGTCAGTCAGGTCTCTGGCAGTGTTGCTATGGTTACCTGCAATTTAACACACCTTGCACAGATTTGGACTGGTGATTAAGTTGACTGGAAATATGTATGAAGTGTTAATGATGTGTCAACAATTAAAAACAAGTGTTTCCTTAGGCATGGTAATACGATTTTTACAGTATACACACGTGCACACACACACACACACACACAGAGCAAATAAAATGTAATCAGTTACAGTATTGTACACAACCTCTGTGATTAATCTCTCTCACACACACTTTAATTTTCCGTTACTCTGTCTTTCTTTTTTCCACATCCTTCTCTTTCTTTGTCTCACACACACACACACACACACACACACACACACACAGTCTCTTAACCTTTCCAACGATTATACACATTTAAAATCACACACTTTTCATTGTCTTGTACGAACCATATCCCCAAAACACACACACCTGCACACACAAACATGGCCTTTATCAAACACAACAGACCCTAATACATTCATGCAAGCACACACATACACACACACACACAGCTGGCCGGGACAGAGGTACACCAGTGACTTTTGGCCAACATCTGTATCACCGAGTTCAAGGAAAACACACACACACTCACACAGGCCAATCCCATGACAGCATAAGTACATACACACCCATGGAGGAACGTTGACAAACAACATGATTATAATGATGATGAGGTCTTTGTTCATGAACTCTGCAGGACCTGTGGCTGGCTACCGTTACTGTAACACACACACGCACACACACACACACACGGATAAAAAGGCTCTCCATCACACTTCAACACACAAACTGGCAAATACACACTTTCTCAACCCACACACACTCACACACGTGGCTGACTTCCTCCGTTTCACTGAGGTGACTTTTGCCCAACATCTCTATCACTGAGCTCAAGGAAAACACACACACACACACACACAGATAGAGTTTATGTTTGGTGTGTATGCTGCATGCCTTTGGTCAGCTCTGCTATTCAGCTGACTATTCATAGAAGACCACAAATTTATCACTCAGCACCGTGTGTGTCTGCATACGTGTGCATCAGCAAGAAATAGAAGATGTGTGTTCAAGTAAGCATTATTTTACTGATTGAGGAGAGAACAGGAATGGATGTGTGTGTGTGTGTGTGTGTGTTTACCCTGTAGTCTGTGTGTTTTCCAGTCTGTAATCATGATGTCAACCTAACCATCTGAACTTTAACAAATGTCCCACACTAACAAACAGATCAGAGAATCGCATTCCTACGGGACCTTGAATGCATCACAGTGACTATATGTTACACAGGGAGAGTGGCAGCCGCACATGAGCATACAAACACACTCATACCTGTGGTTTTGGGATCTCCTCTGGCTGTGGTTCAACCGGTGAACTTCCACTGACCTGCAGCTTTGGCTAGACAACTCATATACTTTACAATATTTTACTCTGAGTAATTACTTTTACTCGAGTAAGAAAATAACTCTCAGAAAAGCATTCTGAAAATTAATTTGGTGAGATTTGCATGATCTAATACTTCCCCATAAATGAACAGATTGCTTGGTTTGGTTTCATCCTCATATCATATAATATTTTACGGTTTTTTGTTCATGCTCAAATGTTGGGATGAGCAAAGAATACAAGAAATAAGTAGAGAACGAAGGATTCAAAGAGGAGGGAGACGGAATCAAAATGAAGAAAGAAAAGGACACAGCTAATGACAGGAAAGCTGACTCCTGCGGGTTGTGGGCTTTACTAATTAAGTTTCATAGTGGCAAGCTGAATCCCCTCAATGCCAATACACAACCCAGCTCACCCTGAACACAACCAAAATGATGGAGGGATCCTTATTAGCAAAGCGATATCAGAATTTAAGCCATTTCTTAGGATTTTAAGTAAATGTTCTCTCTGAAAAATGCTGACTAGCTATTTTAGAAATTACAGAATAAGCTGCAATGATCTTTTGGAAGTGGTATCGTGGGCCTTTTGGCCTATTAAAGTTATTCAGTTTATGTGAGCTTCCCACTCAAATGAATAAATGACAATTCTCAAAGCTGGAGCCTTGGAAGGATCAGAACAGAAGTGAGGCTATCAGGTGACAGCGGAGAGTTTGTCTGTGTCCGTACGTGCCCACGCTTCATCATAGTACTTAAGAACGCAGTATTTCGTGGCAAGCTGCCGTTTCATGGTTAAAGTGAAATAGCAAACAGATGAGATGAATAAAAACGAACGAACGGCAGTCATGCTGAGGACACACAAGAGAATTACTGAGCTGATTTACACCAGATTTGTCCTGGCAATCAGAGGTGAGCCCTGATCAGAGGTCTGGTTATGTCTTTTTCTTTTTTTGGTCCTTACCAAACTCTCCAGCCCTGTTTAGGCCTGGATATTGTAATTGTGATGGATTTTGCTTCACATCTCACAATATGTCAGTCTCACATTTTGATTTTTTATCTGCGGAAAAAATACACAATCGCACTTAGTTGAAATGTTCACCTCCCCAAGCAGGTGTAAGTCATTCCTTATTAAGTGTTGTCTTGGCTGAACAGTTAGAAAGATGAGTGAGGCTAATGATAGAAGTGCCATGATGAATTTAGTGGGAGCAAATATCCCATGACAGACATTTATGATGACATGAAGGCTCAGTATTGTGCTGTACTCACTTGAGATGGGAATGGCTACTGGTGCTACTTTGGTTGCTTGCAACAGAAACTTGAAACTGTTGATTTCGACTATTTAACACCAAGGTGGAGGATTTCCAGAGCCGTTTGCTGATGCAGTTACTATTTATGACTATATCTGTATAACCTCCATGTTAGCGGATGGGACATGGGCCAAACTGGAAAATCAAATTACACGTCAAATAATTTTTTTTCCCAAAGATGGTTTCTGTCATTTTAGGTAGTTCTTATCACGCTGATGTTTGTTCAAGTGTTCGTTTTTCTGATAAGTTTGGTTTTAATTAGTTATTTGATGCTATAAAAAGGGGGTGTGGCCCCAAATGACATCACCAGTGCAAGATGGCTGCTCCCGTATCCGGGATATTTTGGCTTCATTTTCGTACAGTAGGAGGAAGCGTCTTCCATCTTTATATACAGTCTGTGGTTCACACGTGATAACATATTACTGTCTCACTTCCTCCTTTTTAATATTAAAGCCTACTGTAGGTTATTTCCGTCACTTGTTAGTAGTGGCTTTCTCTCCCTAAACGCTGCGCTGGATGAAACGTCACTCTGATGATGTTTGGATTACAGTTGACTTAGTTAAGTTGCACCTGAAGTACAGGTGGTGCTGATGAACAAAGTGTCAAGTTTAGTGTGACACTAACTCCTTATAATGTTGAAGTTAGTGTCGACTTTACACTCAAAATTTAAATCAAACTAAACGATCAGCCGGCACAACAGGCTGCTGGAGAAGAAGGATATTATGACAAAGTGATTCGGCAGATCAAGAAATGTGTTTGCAGGGTTTTGTTGTTCTGCAGGCTTAATACAAACCTGACTAGTCAGTTCTTCCCGAGGTATCAGTTTGATTTTGTTTCCGAAATCCCTTTAGAATGAAACAGCCAACATAAGAGTCAGCGTGACGCAAAATGTGTTGCGTCTTCTCCTGCGGCTCGGTGAGATGTGCGAGCGTTTCATCAGCACCTCGAGGGTGTATGAAGGGTAAGAGGTCAACTTGTAACTGTGGAGGTCACGGGGTATCCGCCCACCTCATGAGGTATTACATGCTACTACTTTGGGAGATTTCATGACAAAAAAAAAATGTGTGCAGTCGTTCAACTATAATGACTGGGGATGACTTCTGTGAGCTGCTGACCTCTTCCAGGAACACAAGCCCACACACACACACACACACACACACAGAGAGGATGAAGAACAGTATATATAGTTACACATTACTGGTGTAACTATATAACAGTGAAGAAGCATGTGTGGATGGATAGGTGGAGGATGAGGGAAAATAAATACATACATATTCTAAGGCAACATAAAGCTCATGTAAACCTAAAGTCAGACAAGGTCATAATTTACAGCTTACATTGAGGTTCCTCTTCATAAACATCTTTAAACCCAAACCCATTAACTTGGATATAAAGCTCCATCTCTGCTGCTGCAGTCTTCTGTTTGTTTCTCCACCAGAGCGCAGGATCTGATTCGGCTCTTCAGGGCGAGTTTTTCTGTGTAAGACGTGGCTCGGACAGAAGAGGAGGGAGGCGGATGAACCTGAAAGCCTCTTACAAATTTAGGATTATCAACAGGCACTTCGTGTCCAAGGCAGTTAAATGAACTAGATCCCAAAAGGCCTGCTAAAAGGATTATTAAAGTCTAGTATCTCAGAGTCAGTACACCTGATCTGCAGCACCACAAGTAAAAGGCAGCACAAGTTAAGGCAATAGATCAGGTTTTAGGGAATTTGACTCATTTACGTACTTATCAATTCACATTTTCTGTGTCTCTGTCAATTTTTATGTCTTTGAAACGATGTCTTTTACAGATATAAGTACATACACGCCTAGCAATTATATTATAATTTGGAACTACTTCTACTGTTACTGGATTGGTTTAAAGGTAGGAAAATCAGCCTACCTGCACATCTAAAGCTCACTAATTAACATGTTATATCTTGTTTGTTTAATCTTTTAACAAAATGAAATGTAAAAAAATCACAATTTGAGGTTTTATGTGCAATTGCACTGAAAAACGGCTTTTCTGTGGTGAGAAATTAGCTCTATTTTTTCCCAATTTGTACTGTTACCTCTAGTTTTTTAATGGTAGTTCAATCATTTAGATTTTGATTTTATGACAGAGAGTTATGAAATCCAGTTTCATGTCTATTCGTCCCCCCTGAGCTGCGGAAAAGCGCATCAGCTGTATCGATGTTTGAAGAGACGTCTTTAAGTTTCGTTCCCTGAGTAAATACAGACAGAGGTGGAAAAATGACAACAAAAACCGGGAGGCACGCTGAGGGAGAAGGAAGGATGAGAGCTGCAAAACATATCAGAATGTACTCTTGGCTCAGAAATTGATTTTTTAGGAAAGGAAAGTCAGCCAATCAGCATGCTTTAAATATATTCCTACCACTTCCCCATGCTTCTTGCTCCTTGTCTGTCTTTCTATGTCTCTCTGCTTTTGTTTCTATTTTTTATTGCTCTTTTCGTCTTTCTTAATCCACTTTTCCTTTCTTTGTCTTTCTCTGTTATTCCTTTAGTCTGTTTCTGTGTGTGTGTGTGTGTGTGTGTGTGTGTGTGTGTGTGTGTGTGCTGTCATACAGTGTAAGTGATACAGATAGAGCGACCGCAGCCTATGATAACAGGATTACTGTACAGCCGTGTTTAATTTGAGCTCAGGGCAAATACATGCTGAGTGTGTGTGTGTGTGTGTGTGTGTGTGTGTGTGTGTGTGTGTGTGTGTCTCCTCTGTCTTTTTAGGTGGCCTCGATTCCAGTAAGTGCAGTGTCTGAATTGGCTTAGTACCCTGATTTACCTTTCTTCATGCACACACACACACACACACACACACACACACACACACACCCTTCATATTTGGATAACACCTCGATATCTTTGACCGGTTCACTTATTTTTAGAAGGGATCACGTCCAAGGAACATTTTTCTTTGTTTTAAGTTTCCTTTCTCTTTCTCTCTCTCACACACCCACACACACCCACACACACACCCACACACACACACACACACACGTGTAGAGAGATCAGCCACGCTGTCCAAAAAGAAGATGAGGGGAGAAATTTATCCTCCTGCTGCTGCCAAATACTCGAAGTCATGCAAACACAGTCGGTCCTCAGATACACACACACACACACACACACACACATGTTCCCTCTGTGCTGTGGTTGGGATTCTCAAATTAGCTGGTCAGCAGTCGGTCGTATCCAGGGGGTGGTTGTCGGTTGGATTCCCGTAACTGAAGCAATTTGGTCCTATTTTTTTTTTCTTTTAATGCTATCTACATTCTTTAAATAACCATGACTCTTGAGATTCTTTGCTCTCTCTTTGTTTCAGTCTCTCTGTCTCTCCACTTTCTGTTTGAGTGTTTATGTTTTGTTTTTCCGTGCAGTATCCTGTTTTCACCCAAATAAACCCACGGGGATAATTCTGTTTCGTATTATCTAAGCATCTATAATGTTGCCACAGATTGCAGTTTTAGGGATTCAAGTATTTCTTGGAGGCAGGGGTGCTTTGGAGAAACAAATAATTTAAGTCCAAGTCCATGAAAGTCCATGATCTTTGTGAATTAAACTTTTTAAAATGTTATTTAATAGTATTTACATTTTGACCAGATTGTCTTCTACGCCCTCCTTGCAGCTACATCATTCATCATTAGCTACATCTTTACACTTTGCTTGAAACTCCGACAAGTAAGAAAACCTCGTTGAAAATCACATTATGACACAAATTATTAAACAATTCAGCAAAAAACTCAGATCCACACACAACCTTGCTCAACAGCGTGTTGTGCAGTTCATTAAATCTGTCTAGACGGGGGTAGTTTGCTTTTAAATAACAATGTAATGTAACATGCTATTATATAATATTTCTGTTTTTAACGGCCCTTAACAAGCACAATCTCCCATAAACCCTAGACCACCGTGGATTAAAACTTTCCCAGCTTGGCAGAATGAGGCGAGTCCACGGGCGAGTCGAGGGGCCATGGCTAGTTCAGACATGTCTGTAATAACAGCAGGACAGCAGAGATCACAGCTAAAAAGTTGGAAAGGTGACTAGAGAAGAGAGCACTGGAGGAGAACGTGTTAAGCTGGATTTATGCTCCTGAGAAAGTAAATGTAAACATATCTGCGAACCTATGCAGAGAAAGGTTATATTTGTAAGCACATCCTAAATCTCAATGTGTCATGCGGACATTGACGTCAAGTTAGCTTGGTTGATTCAACCCCTGGCGGGAGGCGGGTCGGAAGCAGACAAGAAAAAAGCATGTAAATGTTCATTAAAAATCCACACAAGTAGAAAAGAATCAGTCAGCAAACGACGCCCTACATGCAGCCAGGGAAAGCACGTTTCAGCCTTTACAATAATGCAGGTTTATGTGGTAGTCTATATTCACTGCCGCTTTTGTTTTTGTTTTTTGTCTGCTAACAAATGAGTGGTTGGTTGACCTTTAAGATCACAAAGGTTTTAATGAGATTACACTGATTTGCAGAAGCTAGTGGAACAGCGGTTGGAGAGGTAATGGTGTTCGGACTTCCTTAGGTTGTTGTATGTTGTATAGATCATAAGTCCTCTAAGAAAACCATATAACTTCTTCTAAAATGTACAGCAAATGAACAGCAGGACTTCGGTATCTCCATCCGTTGCTCATCCGTCTTTTCTTTCTCATACTTTTAAACATATTTATTGAGGCTGTCTGTCACTCATGTCTATCTGAACCTTTTCAGTCTCTTTAAACTTCTCTCATGTACGGTACTTTCCTTTTTTTCCTTCCCTGTCTCGCTCTTCTTGCTCTCTGCTCTTTCACTCCTCTTTGAGTTACACAGAGCTTTTGGTCCTTACTAAGCAGTTTTCCAGAGGTTGTATTTGTGTGTGTGTGTGTGTGTGTGTGTGTGTTAGTGGTCGAAACCTCTCAGAAGGTGATGACAAGACCTCAAAACTCGGGGGCTTTTCTTTCAGGCCAGAATTTCTCTCTTTTACTTTTATTACTTCTTCTTTTCTTTCTGTCTCTCTCGTCCGCTTTCTCCTTCCCTCCCTCAGTCTGATCCAATTTAACACTCAATTTTTAAAAAAAGGGTCCATTGGCATGATGAAAAATTCAACGATGCTGCCCAAGCACGTCGTGGTACACATAAGACATCTGCTTGGAGAAAACTGTACAAGTAAATATCTGTCATCACAAAGAGCTCATCAGGTAAAAGCTTAAAGGAAAATATTTGGTAATTGAGGCCATTCTCACTGTCGGTCACGTTAACTTTGCACTCACTATCTCTGAGTCTGACAGAAAGTAAACTCAGAAATTAGCCCCCTGATTAGCTACTTCAAGGGGCAACTTGCCTGCAAACAAAACTAACCTGGATTTTCTTTACTTTAGGTGTTTTGCTGCATATTTACCTACTTATTTTTGAAGGAGAGGGTCTTTTGATTAATATACTGGCTCTGCAATTGTTTTTAATTGGTGTGTTAATAAGAAAAGAAAGGAAACGTCACCATATGGAAACAGATTGTAGATACAGGCTACATCCTATCAAATATAGAGATGTGATATTATTTATTACATGGTAATATTGTGAAGACAATGTTAGGAGAATAATGAGCATCATGTTAAATTTCACTTCATGTTTTAACCAACATTATCCACATTTAACTTCACTTTGAACTGAATGAAAAAATATTGTTCGGAATCGATCCTGACTGCAAATAAAACCAAAAATCTACCTCACACACACACACACACACACACACACACACACACACACACACACACAGCCTTCTTTCCCAATGGTCCGTGAGTTGTTGGAGACATAAAGAGATAATGAGCCATCAAATACTGTATATGATCCACTTTTCCAGAACCTTCTGTCTGACCACAGAAATCAGAGCGTAGAGATTTACGCACACATGAAACACACACACACACACACACACACACACACACACACACACACACACTTGCTCCATCCATAATCATCTCCCACTGTAACCCCACGTTGTGCCGTCTCATCTTTCTCTTTCTGTGTTTCGGAAAATCCATGCTGCTGTTAAGTGAGGCAGAACGAGGGAGTCGGGAGAAGGAGGAGGGGGAGAGGAGGAGGAGGAGAGAGAGGTGGGTGAAGAAAAAGACGAGACAGTGAGGTGAGGAGGGAAGAGGAAAGACGAAGAAACGTGCAGGAAGAAAACCAGGGAGTAGCAGAGTTAAAACAATGCTATAACAGGCAACTTTTCAGGGCAACTGTTGCCTTGATCAGCGGCAGACATCTTGTTTTGAGCCATCTGAGCAGATTTGACGTGTTGCTGCGATAGTTACTGATTGAGACACAAAACACAGCACTTGTCATTTGTTCAAATACCTTAAGAACCTTTAACGGCTGGGTAGTAGTATGACATTGATATTAGCCTCGCAAAAACCTTTTAACTGTGACAACGATTGTTTCTTAAACTTAAAGCTGCATTCATTTTTTTTTCTTTTTGGCCACTTGGGGGCAGCGGAACAAGCTGTAAACATTCAGATATTATCACCCAAAAAAGTTGTTGTGGCTAACTCGTTAGCAAACAGTCTATTTAAATGCTACTATGTTTGCCAGCTAGTCGCTAACTTTAAAGTACATGTAGAGAACAGTGGGTTTATCAGAGCTTTTCTGCTGATAACAACTGCTGCTGGAAACAAATTTACTTTTTTGATTTACCAAAAAACCAAAAGAGTGAGCTTAAAGGCACTGAAACGCTCTGTAGAACTGAGGGGAGCTGCAGATTTGGGTGAAAATGATCTGTGGTTTCGGCACTAAGAAGTGACCTTTTTCACATTACACACAGCCATTTGACCCATTGTCAATACAGAAATATTGAATAGTGCAGCTTTAAAGTTTGGTTAAGTTTAGGCATCTAAAACCACTTGGTTAAGGTTTCGGGAAAAAGAAACCTACGTTGACTGTTTCTGCTGTAAAAGTCAGACATGTTTCACACCTGCCCATAAACCCTGACCTCCTTCCACTGAGGTTTTTGGCACTAATAACACACAGCTTCTGCCTTTGCTCCTGTAAGATAAGAATCATCATTTACATGGCTACAACACAGTTCAAACAACCTATGGTGCCATTGTTCTAGTGAGGACAATCTCTGTAGACAGAATACAATTTATCTGCATTTGGTGGACATTCAGGGTTAAAGTCACCTAAAAATTCAGCTGCATGGATCAAGAAAAAATTGAAGAATGAGAAGAAAAGAGGAGAACATGGAGGAAGACAGTAAAGCAGAGGATTTAGAAGGAATGTAAGAAAGAAGAGAGGGATGGAGGAAGAAGCTGATAGAACCATTTAGAGGGAGGGGCGGGTGGAGGGGAAAAAGAGAAGTTTTGGATGAGCTAGTCGTTAGCGTGTGGCGCTAACAACAAAATGAATGTAATGGAATTAAACGGCTCAGAATCCAGAAGGGGTAGACTGACTCCAGTTCAATTAACTCACACACACAGACGGTCTGTTCAATGTCAACTGCCTTCAGCTCCACACAAAAATCTCTTTACACTTGACCATTTTACGTGTGTGTGTGTGTGTGTGTGTGTGTGTGTGTGTGTGTGGCATCTGAAGACAGTTTGGCAAGTCAAACCATTGGAGAGGGACAAGGCCAAGTAATAGGTCGCTGAGGGGACACACACACACCCACACCCACACACACTGAGAGGCTGAACATGAAACAGACGCACACATTGGCCAATTTGCAGGAGTCAATATCTTTGAATTCAGTGGACATTCAGTACATTCTTTCATAACCAGAGAGAGAGAGTACGAAAGAGAGGGGATGCTTTTTGCTGAGAAAACTGTTCAATATTCATTCGCTTTGGACATTTAACAAAACCTAGACAAGGACTTCTGTTGTTCTGGGATATCTTGTCATGAAAAATGGGTGGGGAGGCAAAGAAGATTAAGGGAAGAGGATAAGGAAACAAAGAGGAGGAGAGGAGAGGAGGCGAAAGCAAAGAAGACAGTATACAAGAGTAAAGAGGCAAAGAAAGGAGGGAAAGGAGAAGACAGAAGAAGTCCTGTGTGTGGTTAGGTTAAGGAAACAGCAGCACTTTGGTTAAGGTTAGGGAAAGATCATGTGACTTCTCCAATATTTAGCCACAATTATGACCTCTCTCTAACCTTAACCAAGCAAAATGGGTGCTTAAACACAACCATGAAACCGAAATACTTTTGCAAACATGTTCTCTGCAGATAAGTTCTTTAAAAACATTTTCTTATTATGTTGATAAAAAATGGAGTGGTTATAAATCCGGGCGTCATTACATTTCTGTTGCTAGAAACTGAGACATACACAGACATGTATGTCTAAGGTCCAACATTTTCAGGCATCTGTTAACGGTTGTAGAGGAAATATCAGTAATTAAACTTGGACAGTAAAACATTTGAATGTGATTATGAAGGAAGTGTGTATCTTATTGTTTTAATGGCTTTACTTCCTGTTTTGTTCCTGCTCTCTTTTTTATTGATCTTCTGTTCTCTTCCTTCCTCTGTCCGTCCATTAATCGATAACAAACACAATATTCATCTGGAAGCACTGAAAACGTGCCCACACGCATGCATGGACATGTACACACACACACACACACACTTCTCCCTCATTATTTGTGTTTACTTGCTATCTTTTCCGAACGGCACCGCTGGATCCTGCGATCAATAAAATCAGCAGAAAAAATGAAACTACACACAAAACAAAGCTTTTTTTTCAAAGACGCTGAGTTTTGCTTTTTGTGTGTGTGTGTTTTAATATGCTTGTTACATTGCAGTGCACGGGGTCAGTAACACTATAAACACATCATTGAGCTGAATGTTAGTGGGCTCAGACTTCTGACAAACATCGTGTGCATTTTTGTGTGTGTGTGTGTGTGTTTGCGTGCCTTTGCGGGTGTTATGTCCATGTGGGTTCTTGTTTGTGTGTGTGTCTGTGTGGACATGCGGTTTCGTGTGTGTGTGTGTGTGTGTGTGTGTGTTCCCTCCGTGCTCTCTGTTTGTTTGTCTGCAGTTTAAATGGGGGCACTGGGAGGTTTGTGAGAGGCAAGCTGGTTTACTGGTCTCTAAACAGAGTTAATGAAGAGAGGAGTCAACCAGAGGGCAGAGAGGAGAGGAGAGGAGAGGAGAGGAGAGGAGAAAGGAGACAACACAGAAGAGGAGGAGAAACAAAAAGAGACAAGATAAAGGAAAGGAAACAAGAGGAAGATGGGAATACGATGTGGAGAGAAGACTAAAAGAAACGAGGAACAGAAGAGAGGAGATCCGACAAGGAGGGAAGAGGAGAGGAGAGGAGAGAAGGAGGACAAGGAGAAAAGGAGACAAAGAGGGAAGACAGACGAAGAGCGGGAGAGAAACAAAGACGAAGAGAGGACAGGAGAGAAAGAGGGAGAAAGGAAAATAGAAAGAGGCAAGGAGAGAACGAAGGGGAGGAGAGGAGCAGGCAAAGGAGATAAGGAGATGAGGAAAAGGAGGGGAGAAGAGGAGAAAGAGACATGAAGAGACAAAGAGAGGGAAGGGATGAGGGGAAAGAAAAGGAGACAAGAGAGGAGAGGAGATTAAAAAGGGGAGGAGAGGAGGCATGGAGAGGAAAGGAAGGTAATAGAGGAGAGGAGAAGAGAGGAGGTGGGTAGACAGGAAGAGAGGAGAGGAGACAAGGAGGAGAGGAAAGTGGAGAAGGGGAGAAAAGAGAGGAACATAGAGAGATGCAAGGAGAGATGCGGGGAGGAAAGGAGACAAGGAGAGGACACAGTAAGAGGAGAAGAGGAGAGGAAGGAAGGAAGGAAGGAAGGAAGGAAGAGGAAAGGGAGAGAAGAGAGGATGAGGAGGGATGAAATGAATTGGGGAGGACACAATGATGATGGAGGAGGAATGAAAAAGAGGAGGCGGAAGAAATGAGAGGACAAGGGAAAGATAAAGGAGGAGACAGCGAAGGAAGTGAGAGGAGGAAGGAGCAGAAAGAGTGGAGGAATGCAAAGGGTAAACAGAGGAGGAGGGATGAAGGAGGTGGAAGGGAGGAAGACGAGGAGGAGGAGGAGAGGAATCTGAACTATTGGCACCGCAGTCTGTTGAAACCGTCCCGCCCGACATCACCAGTTGTTGTTTTCCGCACAGCGCTAACAGAGGGAATGACGTCGCAGTGTGAGGGAGGTCAGGAATCCCGTTAACACAAACCAGCAGACAGCCAGGGGGAACTCTGTCACCGTTTCATCAGAGAGCCTCCTCCTCCTCCTCCTCCTCCTCCTCCTCCACCACCTCCTCCTCCTGGCTTTACGTCCCCCGATGGCCCGTGAAACAGCCTACAAAAACAAACGGGGCCGCTTTCTGGTCAGAGCCATGGCTGACTGAAGGCCCTTCAAGGTCACAAAGGGCTGCTGATGCTGATGATCACCACTGCGTTCTTGCTTTTTGCTCTGAAACCCTCGACTCACTACTGTACTACTTTCTTAGACATGTAATGAAAGCCAGAAAGCGAAAGAATAAAATGAAATCCATAGTTATTTTTGAGGCTCCAGTAGTGTTTGTATTGAAATGTACAACATTAAACATGAGGAGAGAAAAAAACTTTAAAGGTTTGAAGGAAGCATTAAACTTCCTTTAGCCTTTAAAAATGTATGAAAATTGTGTGACTTTTGCTGTGTATTATTGATTACACAGTATATGAATATAGTATATTGACTGTTTTTCAGGTACAGGCCACCGTAACTCAGTGAAACCCCCCAACAATAACAGTAGATAAAGAGACTGAAATGAACGAATGTGGGTGCAAATTCAAACAAAATTGGACAATTCAGCCCATCCAGTTAAATAAAACCACCACTTTCGAAGAATACCTTCATGAGTGAAGATCTCTTTAGTAAGACACAAATCCATGAGGCCTTAGAGGCAGCGTTAAGACAGATTAGAGGGCTCTACATCCAGCTGGACCACCATGGAGTTGGCCTGATGGTCGCTCAAATCGTCCTGCGGTCTGAACGGGTTCAAAACTGGAGGCATCGACCCTCCACACCGCACCAGACCCGACGGAGCCCGACAGGACGTTGTTTTTTATCTTTACCAAAGGTGTTTGATTTGGTCGGTCCGGTCTGGCAGGGCTCTGGAGTCGAACTTGAGCCAAGACTCACCGAGGCGGGAATCTGTCAGCGATTCTGGCAGCACCCAGGACTCCACTTGGAAAAGCAAAAGAAAAATCATAGAAAATGAGAAAAAGTTTGTAACTGCAAACACTTCATCAAATGTACCCTTTGTAGTGATTTTACTTTCCACCAGACTTTGAAACACGGCTGCAGGGATTTGCTCCCATTCAGCCACAAGAGCATCAGTGAGGTGTAACCCCTGATGTTGGGTGATAAGGTCTGGCTCACAGTTGGTGCTGGATGGGGTTGAGGTCAGGGCTCTGTGCAGGCGGCCAGTCAAGATCTTCCACACCAAACTGGGAAAACCATTTCTTCATGGATGTAGCAATATAGCCTGGTTCAAGACCTCTGAACCGCTGCCTCACATCCCTGATTTTTCAGCGATTCCAGCTGGGCTGATGTTGTGCTTATCGACGTCATCTTCCTGTTTCAGAGCCACAAAAAATGGCAACAAGTGTGTATGCAGCTGAACAGGTTGCCGTAAGTTGAATTACAGAAATAACTCTTAAAGTAGCATACTGCCATGTCAACCAAATATGACATCGGTGGGATGGATGCATCACTTGCTACTGAGTATTCCCTGAGAGAAAACAGCTCATGAACTCAACATCCGACCAAAAAATGGAGTGAAAAAAATTCAAGTCTGATAATCAGGTTACTTGCATTGTGCATGGGACTATTGTCATGTTTAAGACAGGAAAGGGCCTTTCCCCAGACTGTCGCCACTAGGCTGGGAGCACGCTATAGTCCAAACTATCATAGTATGTTGCAGCATTAAGATTTCCCTTCGTTGGAACTAAGCCCCAGACCAGCACATAAAAGTGTGTGAACAAGGGGTGGCCACATACGTTTGGCCATATGCTTTATTTTGTCTTGGGCAAGTGGGACATTTTCGAATGTCTTCATTTTCACCGTTCTCTCATATTGGGACAGCCAGCCGGTCAAATCTGAACCATTGTCTGTTTTTCTTTATTTCCATCCATTTCTCTCTTTGCTCCAAATCTCTGTCTTGTGTCTTCATCGCTCGACCTCTTCACCGAGCCTCCTGTCCAAACGTCTCTCAACGTTTTCTCTCTAATTTTCTCTCGTCTTCGCTCCAACTCTCTGTCTTGGCCCTCTCTCTCTCTTTCTCTTTCTGATTTTCTAAGTCTCTCGCTCATTTCTGATTTCAGCTCCTATAGAGCGGGACTGCCAGTTCGAGGTGTTGAAGACATCCTGGAAGCCCGCCGGAGGCCAACGAACATGAACCCAAATCATGGCTCTAATGTGTGTTTGCATGCGTCTATTTCTGTGTGCATGTGTGTGTTAAGTCCATGTGTGTGTGTGTGTGTGTGTGTGTGTGTGTGTGTTCTGCAGCAGGGCGATCAGCTTTGAGCCAGAGGTTTAAGAGAGACAAGGAGGGCGGGAATTATGGGAAATGAAACCAAGTTGAACATGAAAAGAATGAAAAGCAAAGAAAGGTTTCAAAACTGAAAACGTGCCTGAGAGGTTCGCAAGGGACAAACTTCTTATGTTAAAAAAAAAAATCATATTTTTCATTATTTGATATGTAATTATCAGCTCTTTCCTCTCTCTCTCTCTCTCTCTCTCTCTCTCTCTCTCTTTCTGTTCCTATGTCTCTCTATCCCACAGTCTGTTGAACGATATTAATTGGCAGGAAGCAGAATTCAGTGTATATGGCCAATGTTTCTGTAAAGAGCCAGTTATTGCTTTAATTATCCGTCAATGGATTCAGCATCTGTCTGCACTAAAGACATGGCTCGCTGTGCTGGAACACTCAACACACACACACACACACAAACACACACACCCACACACACACACACACAGGTTTCCTACAAGTTCATTGTCCCTTAATGCTCGAGCATGCCAGTATTTCAGATTTTTGCCCTGCAAATGTACACACACGCTCACTTAGTGTACGACCCTCCAATAGCATATTTCATTCATGATGGTGAACACATGCACACATACCTTCTTCACCGTCTCTCTCTCTCAGTCTCTGACTCAAACACACACATATCCAGGCTCAGTATTTCGGTCATAAACAGATCATAAAGGCCTGTCTTTACTAATGACTCGGCTAAAGAGAGAAACAGATCTTCTGCACGGCCTGAATGCAGGCTGAGAGGCTCTTTACAGCCTGGCTTCTCCCTCCTCCATATTTTGTGGAAATGCTGCTGAGCGTTCCTGACGGCACTCAGAGCTTGGCGGGGTTTTTCATCGCCAAGTGCTATTTATTGGTGTATTTAAGCTTTTCAACTTGCAGGTTCAATGTGTACAGACGCGGGGAGTCACGGCCAGATTGCATCTGTTTCGAAGTGTGAGCTAAACAGAACAAGAGGTGGATAAAGTGGTTTTGGTTAAGCATTTGCCCTGCTGAAGGGGGCTTGAGCAAGACACCATACCTGCTAATTCTCCCATTTTTGTTAGGTGTCTACTGTATTTGAAGGTTACAATAGGGCTGCTCCCGATTAGCTGTTTTTCCCAGGACTCTTCCAAAATGTTCCCAACAACTTTTGAAGGATCTTTAAAACATCGACCAATCAATCTGCTTCTATTTTAGTTAATTATGGTGGTAATTTGTAATGTCTGACATTTGAATAACACTGTTTTGCATCCTGTTTTTTGTTACGTAGTTACATGATGGAGTAACAGCAGGGTAACAACTGTCAGAAGAAAAAAAACAAACTTTGGGGGTATTAGACTGAATCTAGGAGACCAGAGAACTCCCTCTTGCAGAAAAGTTACAATGAGTTTAATATTAGCTTAAAAATACTGTTACTGATTCTGTGAGACATTTTCAAATAAATAAAAGTCCATTATCAAAAACACTTTTTACGTATAGCTGCAGGAAAGTAGGCCTTGTGGGGAGGATAAGCCTTGAAAAGCAAATAAATCCTCTGCCAACTCACTCAGAGAAGAGTGTACTCCAAGACAGTTTTAAAGGGGTACTCCAGCAATTATACACATTACATTACACTTTCATAAAGTTGGGGGACTCACAAGAAAGAGATCTTTTTTTAAATGGTCATAATGAAAGCAGCAGAGACCTCGATATTCTGGCTTTTAGTCCCTAAAAGCTGCAAATATCCTGTAGGGCTATCCTACAATTCCAAGAAGTCTCACAGCAAAATTCGAGATAACTCTGATGACATCATTAGGGTTATTTTCTCAGACTTTAAATCTCCATTCATACACCTGTTTCCACAGGGTAAGCAGTGCTCTTTGTGACGAGTAAACTGATCCTCACGTTTAAAATAAAATGTAATAATCATGTAAATACGTTTTTGGCTTGATTTCTGTATTATCCAGTGGTCCAACCTGTATCTAAATGCTCTGCCATACATGAAACAGACGACAAACAAGTGACAACAACATGAGCAGAAAGAGAAGAGGCCCTTTAAAACTTTAAACCCAAGAAACAAGATGTCTCGCTCCCACAGTGTTTGACTGACAAGTGATTTCTGGGAAGTACAATGCAGAAACACACCGCAGCAAAGAGCACTTAGCAGCAAAGACAGATAAATTTAAGAAAAAAGCTCCATAATTACAGTAATTACACATCACATTAAATCATTACAGTCTGTCCTGCTTTGGTAGTTATGCAGCCACTACAGCTCTTTTTTTTTATGTTGTGACAAAGTGAGGGAGTCACATGATAATCCCAAACACATGTCTTTTTAAGCTTTTGGCAATGAATAAATATAAGTGGGTATCATTTATGGAGACACTGTTTCTCGGCTCTTCATTTGATAGTAAAGAGAGAGAAAAATAGGAGCATCACTTTTTGCCAGCGGGACTGATTACATAACGGCTCAGCGTCAGAGCCAAAAAAGGTTTTTACAAGTTTGTTGATTTCATTCATCATCACGGTGCACAAGATAGATGGAGGAGAGGAAAAGCCAGAGATGAAGAAGAAATATTAGAGAGGACAAAGAGTCCAAAAAAAGGCCCTCGCTTTTCGTCACTTCCCGGCACGTCTCTCTGTTTTCTACCCATCTTTCTGACTATTTCTGCCTCTTTCATTTTGCTTTTTGTCTCTTTTTCCCCCCTCCGTCAATTTCTCCCCTCCATGCCAGGCTGAGAGCTACTGTTGCCAAACATAATAATATTGTGGGACAGGACACACACACACACACACACACACACACACTGGGAGACAGAAGAGCATATAAATACTTCCACATTACTGGAATAGTTAAGGAGAGAGAAATGGATGGCTGAAGACGGAGGACAGACGGGTCGAGGTGTTCCAGAGGGCAAAGTGTGGATGGATGAAAGGAAAATGAAAGAGAAAAATAGACTCAAGTCGATGCAGCTCAGGCGAATAAGGACTTGTTCTTTTTATCCTTTCATAATGAAACTTTAGACATGATTAAAACGATCAATAACTTGCTGGATTATTAATATGTATTCACATGATCAAACAGGCTATTTGAAATGCCTTTAAAAGAGGAGAGTTGTTTTGAGTTTGTGTTAGGAACAATCATGCCAAGTTTTTGAATTGTTCTGGATATATATGCAGCAGCAGTACTTTATAAAAGTACAGATGTTATACTGTGTATGTAAAATACTGAAATATTTTAACATCGAGTCAAAAATGCATTTTTACCTGTGGCACCTTGCCTAAGGATAAATAAAAACAGCACCAAAGAGAAAAGGCCAGATAGAGGGATAAATGTAGGAGAGGGAATGAAGTAGCTTATTTATGAACATAAACAAGGCTGTTAACTAATCCTGCTAATTCACAGATGGCTGGTTGGGGAATGGAAGAAAGATATGAGGAATAAATGAGAGATGGATGAGACGGAAGAGACACAGATGAAGAGATCGAAAGACATGTAAATTTATAAGATGTAAATTTAGTTGGGGTGGATAGGTCAACAAATTGTCTGACTTTGACACGGGAGACTACTCTTCGCTTCTGGTTTCCTACCGACAGTGAATGTTAGTTTCTTTTAACCATGACCATGAGTGAAACCATGATGACGAAGATCCCCTAATCTTAAAAAACAGTAATTTTAACCTTAACCAAGTCTTTTTTGGTGCCTAAATCTAACCAAACCTTAATCATAACAGTGTAAGATCAGAAAACTTTTATAAGGGTGATTTGTAACAGTTTTGGAAATCACTGACAAATGATGTCGTCTTGACCATAGGGGCATCAAATCAGGAAATGCTTATCGTTTAATTCTGAGGACTTGTTGGAAAATTAGAAGTAGACAGGTGGTGTTGGCTGACAGGAGTGTGTGACCAGCTCCCATATAAATCTGAGCCACCATGGGTAAAGAAATCTGAAAAACTGAGATTGAGTGCACTCCTGCAGGTTTCTTAAAGATTATATATTAAAACAGGCAAATCTGTTTGTTTGCAGGCAGTCCTGCAAACTCTGTGACCCATAACCATTAAATATGTTAAACCCTGTTAGATATGTTAATTCAAATTACACTCAGCTTAAAATATCTACTCAGAAAGTGACATTCATGAATATGTCATTGTTAATTATACTTAAGAGCCCCCACACTGTGACTCTGTTTCCATACCTGGGCCTCATCCATGATGGGTGAGTCAAGATATATGATTAAAAAAATAGATGTATGACAGGAAAAAAAAGGTAGAATCCAAGTTGAAATCTCAAAGAGATTTCCCAAACTCTTGCCGGTTTATCTGCCACTTTGCTGCCAATTTATAACTCACACTGAAAGTGTGTGTACGTGTGTGTGTATTCACAGAGGAGGTCAAACAGTAGGGGAGCCTTTTATATCAAAGTCTAAGAGCCCGGGCTGGCTCTGCTAGGCACAATCACTCCCGCATGACCCTGTGTGTGTGTGTGTGTGTGTGTGTGTGTGTGTGTGTGTGTTGCAGTGCTTAAATCGTTCCAGTATGATCATATCAATGTCATCAGAAACTTGGGAGAGCTGGAGCACAAGCGAACACAATGTTCCATAAGTGAGTGTGTGCGTCCAAATGTCTGTCTGTCTGCAGGCATACGTGCCTCTGTGCCTGTGTTTTGTAATTGTGTGTGAATGTATGTGTGTATGTGTTATGCACGGGTTAGCATCTTTACATTTATCCATGTCTATATATGTGTGTGTGTGTGTGTGAGTGTGTGTGAGAGAGAGAGAGAGAGAGAGAGAGAAAGGGAGTGTGTACGTGTAAGTGCGGGCATCCAAAATTAACAACCCCGCTGTTTCCGAGGTCGGAGCGCAAAAAAAAGCTAAAGTCAGGATTATGGAAATTTCAGAGGCCGGAATTCCTCGGTTTGCTTCCAAACATCATTCACTCTTAGCGAGGTCAAGTCCATAAAACACACACACACACATAAACACACACACGCAGACAAAAGGGTAGTCAGTGTAACGTTGGTGAACCGTGTCAGTATAAATCTGATAGTCCCAACATAATACAACGACGGCCACAAAAATGTCAACAGTCTACTTAACCCCCCCTGGAACGGATGCGAAGGGGAACAGCCGAGAGAGAAAAGAAAAACGGAGCGACGGATAAACTGAGAGAAAGAACAAATGACTGCAAGGTGGCCAGAGCTAACGGAGAGCTGCAGTGAAGCAGAATGCAAAAACAGAATAAAAGAGGACAGTTTAGCATGAATGGACCAGAATACCTGTTACATGTTCACCTTCTGGTTTTGAAACTGAATGTTGATCACTGAAGACTAAAAAAAAAAAGTCTAGGCCTAATTTTGCCAGTCTTCAAATGCAGCTTGTTGGTAATAAAAAAAGCATGTTGGCAAGAAAGTAGTTAAAACTCTGGAGCCAATGTCAAAGTGTCAACAATGTCCATGTTTCTCTCCACCAGCGTGATGTATTATTTAGCTGAATTAAAAGATGAAAATATGCTTGTTAGCCCTGTTTACTTCCTGATTGTAAACCATAATGATTTGGATACTCTGCAAGCGTTGACAGTGAGACCCCCGGTACTCTGATGGAAAGCGGTTGATTGCTCACTCTGGGTTGGGAACAAGTTAAAGTATCTCGGGGAGTGAGGGTACAATAGATTGCGAGATCGACAGGTCGAATTGTGCAGCATTGTGCCAGACTGTCATGGCAAAGGAGAAGGTGAGCCTGAAGGCAAAGCTCTCAATTTCCCAGTTGATCTACTGGATCTACTTCCAGTTGAGCTTTGGGGATTGACCAAAAGAACGAGATCGCGGATGCAATCAACCAAAATGCGTTTCTTTCGCACGATGGTTGGGCTCAGCCTTAGAGATAGATAGGGTGAGGAGCTTGGAGACGCGGGTCTAGCTGGAAGTAAAATTGCTGCTCTTTCTCATTGAAAGAAACCAGTTAAGATGGTTTGAGGTATCCCTGTGGAGGTTTTGCGGGCACGTCCAACTGTGAGGAGACCCCAGGGTAGACCCAGAACAAAAAGGAGGAATTATTTATCCCATCTGGCCTGGGAACGTCCCAGGATCCCAAGCCAATTCCTCTGGCATTGGCTTGGGATCCTGGGACGTTCCCAGTAGGGCAAATGGTCTACTTTGAGAGTAGCTGCCACCACCATGATCCAGACCCCAGGTATGCTGCAGGAAAGGATGGATGGATTGAAGATTATTGAAAGTTATTTATTACAGTTTTATGCTTCCTTTTGTGGAGATTGGTTTGCCTTGACGTTGTTATCAGACACTCCACAGTCAAGCAATAAAACAAAACCTATAGGTGCAAGGTCTAATCCACACCCGAACCCACTGAGGCCACGTTCAGACTAAGCGAGGAAAGAAAACGCAACCTGGTCATTCGTTTTAATGAGACCACTGTGGAGGTCCTGACGCCAAAAAAAAAGTTGAGCCTGGCTTAAGTTTTGCCGCAATGCATCATAATCCAACAAGCCGCTGCGTTGGCCAATCAAATACACACAAGCACACATTTTGGTTGATTACTTTGTAACGTGAACGGGGAACTTCTGCTTTCCTGGTGATTGTTGCGACAGAGGATAAAATGATTGCCACCCTGAGTTGTAAAATCCTGTTTCATAGAATCACAGAAAGTCTTTAAACTCATGGATCTATTATTCAAGTCAGATCCAGATTAACGCTAATGCAGAGTACACAGTACACAGTGCACAGTGCTGTTTTTTGGTCTGAATGCCCAGTTACAGGCTTTCCACCATCCTGCTAACCTTTTCTCTTTGCTTCCATCGACACCTTTTGACCTGAAACTCAACTCTTTAGCTCCACTCTCGCAATAACTTCTCACCCTGCGACCCCATCCCACCTAACCCTCGGTCCTGTTCTGTCCTATCCCGTAAACCAAACCTTACCTCCTCCTCCTCCTCCTGCCCTCCTAACAGTGAACTCACCTCTTTCCCTCTCTCCAACCCCAAATTTCTCACCCTACCCCCGCCCCTCCTACCGCCAGCTGTAACCCTAAACTTACCTTTAAACATTGTTAGCCCCCCTCTCGCTCTCACACACCTCAGCTCACCCTGAGCCAGCCCAGTGGCCTGACCTTGCCTCCTCTCCATTTTAACTCTTCCATAACTTCACACGGAGCTGAACTTGTGCCCTGAACACCGCCTTTCTCACACACACACACACACACACACACACACACAGACTTGCACACTTGCACAAGCACACACACATAAATGAAGAAACATAAATGAGCTTCCGATCTTGTCTTCTTCTGTGCTCGTCACTGTCTGTCTGTGTGTGTGTGTGTGTGTGTGTGTGTGTGTGTGTGTGTGTGTAAATCGATCTGTCTTCATAAAAACGTCTCATAGGGGAGCTGTTACACAACATGTTACCTAAGAATACAGACAAAGGCTGCGTCTGAAATCAATCACTCCTGTACTAAATCTGTGGAAAACAGTGAGTCAGTTGGAAAAACCACAAAGCAACATCACACTCTATTCAGGCCATCCACTGGCCACTGTAGTTTTTAGCAAACATTACTCAAACAAGAGTAAACAGGGCATTTTTTTGGGGACTATTTTCAGCGCTGGACTGATCCACATTTGGTGATCAGGACAGTGTATTTGGGATTGAATCAAAATGAAAAGTGTGGCTCATTGATGTGTTTTTAATAGTTTTTGACAACAACTGACCTCTATGACACAGAGGAATAAAATATATTAGGCTTCAGATACACACACAATACTTTTTAGTAGGATCAATTCATTGTTGGTTTTGTCTTTACAGCACATTTGCTGAGTATTATAGGTGTCAAATGACGTGATTTGATGCTACGCAACATGGTCAGTGTGTGCTCCACTTAAGAGGAATAGTTTTTTAAATGCTCATGCCTCTCTTACAGCTGAAATTCATTCATAAATATTAACTTTTAAGCCTTTTGTAGGAGGCAAAAAAAAAGTCAGTTTTAAACAGACTTGGTGTATAAAGGCCTTAAATCCTTGTATGTGTCTTTAAATCTTAACAACACCTTCTACCCTCTTCCTCTTTCTGCTCTGCCTCTCCATCCTCCTCCCTTCCCAATATTCTCAGAAACAAGAATATCAAAAAAAACCTGATGCGTTTTTTGGCCCACAGAAGTACATCAGCTCACTTTCATTCTGACTTTTTTCCCCCCTCTTCTTCTTCTTCTTCTGTGGTCATTGGAAGGTCATACGCTCGTGAAACATCCGCTGGGTTTCTCTCCCAATTCACAACCATCCGCTCTCCAATATATTCTCACATTCTCTGCAGTTATCACATTCTCAGATGTTAGTCAAGAGGGCAAGAGGTCTTATGGATTCTGAGAATACCGAGGTGTCATGCACACACACACACACACACACACACACACACACACCACAGCGTCTGGCCAACCCTTGTTCTTTGGTTGACCCTTGCCTCTCTCTTCTCTGCTCTCACCCTGTAACCTAATGCTTATTTTCACATTGCACGCACACACAGGTAGAAAAACACAAATTCTCTTTACCCACCAAAATAGATATCCATGCAGTCTGTCTCACCTTAACAGGTTTTCTCTCTCTCTATTTTATCTGTCCCATTTGCACACACACATACACACTCATGAACACACACACACAGCCCCAGTGTGTGCTGACCTAGGAGTAACTCAGTGAAGTCAGCCAATAAAACACAGAGGAATCGTCGGCATGTAACTTGACATTCTAGTGGTTTGTTTGGATAACCTCTCGCTGCGCAGAACCAACACACACACACACACACACACACACACTCGCACTACAGCACAGTATTTTACATTTACGACTCTCTAGATCCTGCAGGACCCCACCGCCCCGCTCGGCCCCCAGCGTTGCCCTCTCGTCCACCCCGCCACACACACATATTTAGTCTACCAACCCTCTGTTTTCCCAGCAATTATCTCGAAACTAAACAATTACCCAAAAGCGGTAACTACAGACCAGAGTTATTGTGAAAGCCATACTTTTTTTTTTTTTAGCCACGTTAGCGGCGTCGCTCTAGGAATGGCAATGTCGGTCAGGTTATGAAATATCTCAACAACTATCGGATGGATTGCCATGGAATTATGAGCGGACATTCATGGTCCCCGGAGGTTTAATTGTAATTACTGTGAATACAACAGGTCAAATTGTCCAACACTTCAGATCGTTGCAGGACACTAAGATCCTTTTTGTTTAACCAGAGACAGAAAGTCTCGCTCTGAAATCTCGCGAGAGGTTGAGTTGAGGAAGACAAAAGGATCTTACTCTTTAACAAAACGGTCTGTCTCTGTAGGGATCCTTTCCATAATGTTTTCAGACACTTCAAATAACAATCTGAACCAGAGTCAGTGGCAAAAACAAGCACTTTTAGTGGACGTACTTTTCACAGGCGCAACTGCCTGCAAGGATTATGTTGCAGCCCGTTCGCGGATGCCGGCGGAGGCGATCTACTGGACCAATTCCAAAACTAATGGTAAGTATTAGTCATTTCGACCCCCAAATTTGTTAAAATAGCTTTATTGTACAGCTGTTATCTCAAACACACTTTTGATTGGATATTATTGTACTGGTACTGATGGGGTCAGTAGCCTCCAAGGGTCACAAGGTAAATCTGAGGGGATGGAAAATAAGAAAATATTTTTGCAACACAAATTTTGGACATTTTTGTAATCTTTGCTTTTTTTCTGAGTGAATTACTGGATAGTTTTACCTCTTCAGGCCTCTAGTGGACATTACTTTGCTTTAAAGGGTCACAAGCAAACTAAAAAGGTCAAAAATCAATGTACTAACCAGATCATGGCTGATTATTTCAATACTTTACATTACAAACTGATTTGTAAAATCTTTATTAATATTTTCCTTAACTCTTAATGAGACTCCAGATTTGACCTGAGACATGTTCTCAGTGTCGCTGCGATTTAAATATGTTGTTATCTTGTTTTCAGCTTCTACTTCAGAGTTTTGATGTGGTTCCATTTAGTGATTTTACAGTTGTTAGATAGCAATGAAGGGTTAAAGCTTCCTTCGCCTCTTATAAATAAATCATCACATGTAACGATTTCCCTAAATATTCCTCCTTAATTGCTGTGTGTATATGCACGTGTGTGTGTGTGCGTGTGCACATACTATTTGTGTTACCTTGCCTGTGTGTGTGTGTGTGTGTGTGTGTGTGTGTGTGAACTCCTGTTCCCCCTGCTGTGTGTTCCAGGTCTGTATTTATGAGTCTCTGGGCTCCCACTGAAAACCAAATCTTCTTTAACTTTTACCTCAACATGACCCTCAAACTTAGTCTGAGTGTGTATGGATAGGTGGTTGTGTGTGTGTGTGTGTGTGTGTGTGTGTGTGTGTGTGTGAACATGGTGCCGGCAGTGTCATCATTACCTCACCCTGACCTGTGTGTGTGTGTGTGTGAGAACAGAGTGAACTCCCCTCTTTTATGTGTGTGTGTGTGTGTGTGTGTGTGTGTGTGTACTTCTATGTAAGGACAGCGGATCAGGATTACCTTTGCCTCTCACCTAATCCTAACCTTGACCTCTCAACACAAACTCTCTTCCACAGTATAAAACACTGTAATGGTGGCGTTTTTCACTCCGTGCTTCAAAGGCACACACTGAGGTTTTAGGGAAACTGGCACATTAGTCATTTTACCTGTTAAGTTATGAGAACACAGACACCAAAATCATCCATGTGCACCTCATAGATCATCCGCTGCACCTCGACGTGCACCAGGACTACTCTAAATTTTGGGCCATGACTGTCATTTTTAGGTCCCAAAAGTTTCGTGACCCCAGACTGGATGTGAAAATTGTGTAAATGTGATACTTTGGGGTAAATAAATCTATCTTATAGATTTAGAGCAAGTCTTTGTAACCTTTGCTGAACAGTGGCCCTGCCACAAGTGGCAATTACGGGATAATGGCAAATGTTAAAGTGTAACAGCAGCACAGGTAGAGTCGTAAAGTCAGCAAACTGACTCTGCATTATCAGTTACACAACGATATCGATCTAAAGCTGGCTAATGTTAGCTAACATTGTATATCCACCATACTTTTAAGAGCAAACCATTGGCAGTATCAAAACCCAGAGTGTACTGAACTTAGAAATGTGTTGCTTGAATTCAACTTTTAATTTAGCAATTAAGGCATTATGGTAACTGCTAAAACATAGTGTAACAGTCGCACAAGTAGACTCAGTTACACAGCAATATGTAGCTAACAATGCTAACGTTATGTAGCAAAGCCCTCTCCATTGTAAACCCTCTGGCTGCCGCAACTGACACTCACTATCACAAACTGAATGAAAGAATGTAAACACAATTACTTTGGGGTATATTATTACATCACGATGGATGGACTGATAATGTACGTTACATAATGGACCTGGTTCAAGTGATGGAGGTGACAGATTACATCACAATGACAGAAGAGATTTAAAAAAAAAAAGAATACGAGCAGAGTGAGGAAGCTAATACAAGACGTACTATCGACTCAACCCTGAATTAACTGTTCATCTGCATACAAACAGTATAACCCACTACAGTATACTGGAGATAATTAGAGAACCTGAACAAAGTCTGTGTTTGAATGAACAACATACTGTTGTGTCCTAAAATGTACAAGATTTATGTAAAACTTACATTATGTTGCCTGAAAATGTTGAAATGTGACCTTGTTGTTTAGTAACTTTATTTATGTGCTGACAGAATTGTGTACTGTATTTGGAAGATTGTTTAGACCTACACTTTGTATTTGATCACTATTTTATATATATTAATTAAGTGTTAGATTAAAAGGTGAAATCCAACACTGAGCTATAAATCAACTCCTGAGATTCTGCATGAATCCAGATGGATCGTCTCGATTGTCCAATCAGACTTTTGAAAATAAGTTGCTCATTCAGTATTCCTACTTCTGCTTTTCTCTGTGCTATTTTCGACTCTGGTAATTACAGTCATCTTATTTTATTCCTAAATTCTAGTGCTCATGTGGAAGGACTGCATCATGGCTGCCTCCCTGTAGCTCTGCACTACAGCTATTACATGATAATTCTTACAGTTAGGCTTTAAATATCTCAAAAGACTAACATCTGTGAGGAGAGAATCATCTGTAATTTTAAAAATTTCGGAGCAATGCACGCCAGGCGGCGTTTCCTCATATACCGTTTCAGGAATAAAGAGCTTCACCTTCTCTCACAGTGTAAAATATCCTGCTCAACCTTGACCGGGGCTCCTCTGGTGCCGTGGTTAATGTTACTGTCTCCACCCTGGTCCTCTACTGGCTTCGGCTGTACTTTAATAACGGACAGTCTGACCACAGAGATTTCACAGATATCCGAACGTTGTCAACTGCTACCTTCACAGCTGTGTGTGTGTGTGTGTGTTGGTGGGTTTGCATGTGTTGTATTTCATTTGGCCTTTTTTGTCTTTGAACGACTGCACGTATGCCAGTTTTCCTGCATGTCTCAAAAAGCATGCAGCGTATGCTAAAGTGATCTAGTGACCCCTATGCCTCCTTTAGCTTTCTATGCATGTATCTGCCAGTGTGTGTGTGTGTGTGTGTGTGTGTGTGTGTGTGTGTGTAAACTCTCTATAACATCTCTAATACACTCTGACCACGGATGCTCCACAGATTGGCCCATTGTGTCATCTTCTCTTTCTGGTGGTAAAAAGCAGACGATCCTTCGCACACGAGGTGCACATTTAAGCCCTAAAACTCATCTAATTTTTGGCAGAACTTAGATTTCTGGAATGTGGAGCACTTTAATGTGACTGAGAAAAATATTTTCTTGCATATTCGCATTTCATCAAAGGACAGAGAGGAGCAGGGTTTAATGTCCTGTTTAAGAACAGATCCAAGGGTTGAGGGTAAAGGTCAGTTTAGGGGCTGGTCTTCCTTTGCCATGCTGCCAGATCTTACAGATCCTATATAAAACAAAACTCTAACTCATTAAATAATTGCTTCTGAATTGCGTTAATCATATGTGAACTTCAACATGTTCAAGAACTCATGTCTAATTTTGATTATAAACTAAAACACAAATCTTTATGAGGTCAGTTGACCAAAAGCGTCTACTACACTACATAATAATTAATGAAATATTTGAGTTTTTGAAGAAGGAAGGAGTCAAACCTCTCAGCTACCATCGCTCCAATTGGTTAATGTGGCATCCAGCTGAAATTAAAAAGGCCCTGAACTGACCGTTCTCTTACCTCGCAGTAACAACTGTTATTGTTCCTCAACTGGCAAAACTCACCGCTCACATTTTCAGAGAAGGCATTTGAGAAATTTCGCCCACCTGTGTTTCCTTAAGTAGTGATGTCTTGGCGAGGTGAGGCGGCTTTTTGAAACCGTGACATGAAAGCTCTCGGCTGAACCCGGCACAGATACAGACGCTGGCAGCTGCATGTATGGGTGTGTGTGTGTGTGTATATATATGTGTGTGCACGATGTGTTAATGCTCGTTTTATCAACAGTACTATTTTACAAGCACATGGACATGATAAACACCAGCGGGAACGTGTGTGTTCATGTGTTTGTATGTGTGCAACAACGCTATAAAGCAATGGAGGAATGTGCTTTCACTCTTTAATGAGGTTCATCAAAACAGGGAGGCGTCAAGGAACAAGTCTCTTCACACGCGAGGCGAAGAAACAAGAGAGAGAGAGGGATGATTTTAAATATAGGAACAATTGTAGATAGATAAATAGATATATAGATAGTTCACCATGTAAGCAAATTTGTATAAAAAAAATCATAAATTCGTTTTTTGGGCCTTTTGGGGGCAGAACTCCAAAACAAGCTGAACATCATACATCGTTTAACATCATAAGGCCTTTAAAAGTTGTTATGGTGAACAAACAGTTTCCCATTTCCACATATTGCAGACACGGAGCAACGTTAGCATTCATTTGGGAGTCATGTTTCTGGCGACCCGACTACCATAAGTTCAATTTACTCTTCTTCTAGCTCTGTTTCGCTCTCCACTAACTCCTAAAAAACTAACATTATCTGGGTCTTTAGCTGCTAAATGCTCCACTATGTTCCAGAGGTGGGACTAAGTCATCGTTTTCCAAGTCTCAAGTCAAGACTGAAAAGTCCCGAGTCAAGTCTCAAGTCAAGACTGACAAGTCCCAAGTCAAGACTGACAAGTCCCAAGTCAAGACTGACAAGTCCCGAGTCAAGTCCCCAGTCAAGACATACAAGTCCCCTGTCAAGTCTCAAGTCAAGACTGACAAGTCCCAAGTCAAGACTGACAAGTCTCAAGTCAAGACTGACAAGTCCCAAGTCAAGACTGACAAGTCCCGAGTCAAGTCCCCAGTCAAGACATACAAGTCCCCTGTCAAGTCTCAAGTCAAGACTGACAAGTCCCAAGTCAAGACTGACAAGTCTCAAGTCAAGACTGACAAGTCCCAAGTCAAGACTGACAAGTCCCGAGTCAAGTCCCCAGTCAAGACATACAAGTCCCCTGTCAAGTCTCAAGTCAAGACTGACAAGTCCCAAGTCAAGACTGACAAGTCCTAAGTCAAGTCTCAAGTCAAGACTGACAAGTCCCATGTCCTAAACTTTGAGTTTCGAGTCCTAAACAAGTCATTATGTGCTCTTCACCAAATGTAATGCCATTTTAACAACAGAGTAATAATACATTAAATATAAACAAATTATGAAGGCTTTTTAAAATTGTGCAACTGAACTTAATCATTAAAAAAGTGCCGACAGTGCACTTTATATAGCATTTATTTATATAGCACTTTATATTAACCAGCACCACAACAGAAGGAAGTTTGCATGTTTCTGTCCTTTTCTTGTTGCATTTAAATAACAGATTTTTTAATCTTTGGGCTCGGGTCAGTAAGGTATCAAGTATTTTCAAGTCAGGTTAGTGCTGGGCAGGTAGCATGCAGTGGGTTTATCAGAGATTTTTTGGCTGAAAACAGCTGCCTGCTGCTGGAGAGGGTGCTGATGAGAGCGGTGACACTGGACCAGACGGTGAAACTGTGGGCCGTAAAACCGAAACAATAATCCAAAATAGACAAAAAATGCTCCGTAAAGCTGAGGGGAACTGCACAGTTGGGTGATAATTCTCTGTGGGTATGTCACTACAAGCGACCCCTTTCACATTATATATATATATACACATATATGACCCACTGTTAATACATATACATTAAGTAGTGCTGCTTTAAAGAGAAAACTTACCTTTAGACGTCTTCACACCTGAAATAAAAGCATGAAAGGAAATATTATGTGATGTAGTTTATATGACTAAAGTAAAGTATTGCCATACTAATCTGCAAGAAACAGATGTGATAGTGACGTTTGTAAGGCAACAACGAGGGGAGAGGTGTTTCTCTTTAAGATTTCCATTTTTGGTAAAACTTAAGTTCACTAAAATAACCTTTTTTAATATAAAGTAATAAAGATGCATGTTAACTGTGGTGGACTGGCATTCTCCGACATTTTGTAGGATGTTTTCATACCAGACAAAAAAAGAAAAGCAGTTAAAGGTTTAAACACTGAAAACAAAGCGTAACATGTAGAACGACAAACAACCAAGTTAGCACAAACAAAAGAAAGAGATATTTGAAAGAGGTTGAAGGGCAGCGACGTAAACTGGGAACGCAACAAAAAATGTGGTGAGGACAGAAAAAGTGAGATGGAAGGCAGAAAGTCTATGAGGTTAACGGCAAGTGCAGTCAATAAAACAGAAGGTAAAGAAGAACAAAACAGCAGGATTTACAGGAACAGAGGAAGAAATGAAGGAGAAGAAGAAGAAAAATGAGATTAAGGACAAAGAAGACAGAGTGGAGATTTAGTGATCGAGCTAAAACTGAGGTTTTCTTTCCAAATCTGAAAAGTTTCTTCTTCTTGATTCCCCACGATGATGGTAAATCTTATATTCCACATTATACTGCCTGCAGTGTGTGTGTGTGTGTGTGTGTGTGTGTGTGTGTGTGTGCAGTGTATATAAATCCAGTGTGTTTTCTTTTGCTCTGCTCGAGTGGAATATTTTTCTAATGTTTTATTTCTGACTCCGACCATCACATGAGCAAGAACACACGCACACACACACACACACACACACACCCCATCAGAGACGAGCATATGGAAATGAAATCAAGCGGGAGACAGAGGGCTTGCAGAGGGGCCAGGGGACACAGACATTTATATACACTTAGAAAAACACACAGACCAAGGTCACTCATACTTTGATCTACAGTATATTCGTATTTTACCGCTGCTAACACATGCACTTGTTTGTACACAAATTACCTAAAATGCAGTACAGCATGTTCTTTCTCTCTCTCTTTGTCTCAATGCCGCCCAGCTTGCAAACAACCAAAAAACACACATTCGCTGGCAGACGAACCACGAAGGACGTCAAAACAAAATCACCAAAAACAGCACAAACATCTGTGTGTATGTGTGTGTGTGTATGTGTATGTGTGTGACCTCTCACACTTCTCATGAGTGACTTCATGGATGTTTACATACTGTAATATGTGTACAAGAGTTCATGAGTATAGAAAAACATGCATGTTTCTGCTTGTGTGTGTGTTCCCCATGAGCATCAGCACCAAAAACACCATCAATGCCAAAATCAAAACATCCAGGTTTCATAACAGTTTCAGGAAGACATCACAGGTTGTGACCTCCATCGCCTTTTCCTTATCTCTGGGCTGTGTGTGTGTGTGTGTGTGTGTGTGGAGTCACCAGATAATATCTCTGATCTTTTATCGCTCTGGTTTTATTGTAAACGGCTGCAGATTCACCTGCCAGACAACACGCTCATTCAGCCTCCGCAACCTTTTGGCCTCCACTTCACCCAGACAAGCTCCAGTGATTCAGCCAAAGAAAAAAAAGAAAGAAGATGATGATGAAGAAGAAGAAGATTAAATGTGAATGCCATACTTTTCAAAAGCAGACTGTCTTTAGCTCTAAACACTTCAAAAGCGCTGGAATGGTCCTGCATCTTCTGAATTTTTTGGCAAATGACGGATTCCTTTATCCAAAACAGCTCATCACACTATGAGGGCAGACATGTTTAACACAGGTGGCAACACAAGGGATACAAGCCTCAACTACAGTGGCCCGTAGAGGCAAAACATCACAGGAAACACATTTCTTTAAAGCAAAAACAAAGAATATATCGAATGATGTGCCAAGATTCTTGTGAATTTTGTCTCACAATAAGAAGAAAAAGACAGCAATTCACTTTGAAAATTAGAGAAACAATTTTTTATAAAATTTAGTCAATTTAAAGGAATAGTTCGACATTTTTGGGAAATACTGCTTTCGTGCTGAGAGTTAGATTAGAAGAGTGATACCACCCTCATGTCTGTACATTAACTACAAAGCTACAGTTAGCAGGCGATTAGCTTAGCGTAAAGGTAATTTCCTGTAAAACTACAACTAGATGTTTTTACATTTTTCTTTGTGTATAAATTAAACCAGCAAAGTCTAACATGTTAGTGAGTTAATTAGTGAGCTTTAGAGGTGGACTTTGTTATGTTTGGACTCCTGTTTCCAGTCTTTATGCTAAGCTAAGCTAATCCTCTTCTGGTTCTAGCTTCATATTTAGTGTACAGACATGAAAGTGGTATCAATCTTCTCATCCATCTCTTGGCAAGAGATAGAATAAGTGTACTTCCCAAAATTTCAAACAATTTCTTTGACGAGTTAAAATCACATTTTGTGTCTCAGACTTCTTGTGCAGCTCTGGTGAGGACTACAGATCTGATCCAGGCTCTCAACTCGTAATCAAATGATGCATTACTGCAGTTCAAAGCTGATTTGATTTGTCATGAGGTCGTTTTCAGTTCATCAAGGCACAAAAGGCGTATTTATGTTGGTGACCCGTTGCAGGCTCATTCACATGCTGTTATGCCGTCGTAAATGTCTGCAGATCCGCTGAGAAAACAAAACGCCTGTTAGGATTTCAGCGCTGCTTTGAGCTCCTCCCTGATTCAATCTGCCTTGTTTGCTGCAGATTCCTTTGACTGATACAAGTGGGAATATGCTTTATACACAATAAACATCTTTTTTATTTAGTCTACCGGCTTGTTGGTGTTGTTGAGAGATGTTTTGTTAATGTGAGGCTTCAGCAGGAAGTCATCATCAGGGCTGAAAGTTTATTTTAGGGGTTGAGTTTGTGTGTGTTGTCTGATGTGGATCAGATCGCTATGGCGTTCTTTGTAGGTAACCTTAACTTGTAAACTGTTTTTACTGTGCACAGGTCGAGGTAGTGTCTTCGTCAGCATACCTCATCAACAGTGAGGATATTAGGCTGGATCGATAAGGCAGCTAAGAACCTTGACGATCAGTTGGAGAAAATGCCACAAAAATGGTTCCTTAAACTTTTGTAACTTGATGATGGAAGTGTATCTCTGGGAGCAATCGATGCACTGATCCCCATGTTCAGCAACAACTTTTTTCAGGGATGTGTGTGAATCCATTTTGGCCTAACCTACATTAAAAAAAGATAAAAGAAAGTTCTGTTTGTTTGTTTTTTTACAACTTTGACATTATATTTATAGTTTTGGCCGTCATTCTCATAAATTTTGATAACATAATGGTCACCTTATTGCTGACTTCTGGGGACGTTTCAATTGCTATAAAATATCAGTTTTTGCGTAGGTTTTCCACGGGTCTGTTTCGAATCAGGTCCAACATTTTTAATGTGACCTCTATTTCTGGTGCGTTTACTTACAGTTTCACCTCAAACCAGTGAATTTAGGCTGTGTCCGAAATCATTCACTCATTCCCTACTCACTATCTAGGGAGTTCTATGTAGAAAACTTTATAGTGAGCTCATCTGCAAAATGAAAAAAAATAAAGTTTTTGCGCTGCTTTCTCTCCTCTCGTCCGTCTGATATTTATCTTTCAGCGCAATGCATGATGGTATACAGTGCTTGGTTAGTGACCATAGGTTGTAGACTTCTTTTCAAGATGCATTGTGGGATACTTTGAGTCCACTATATCCTCCTGAGAACTGAGGAAAAAAAGTATCTTTCAATTTAACTTTTTTTGTTATTTCCTGCCTCTTTGGAGCTAAAACAACAACTCACAATTTAGAATTTTTTAAAAATATTTTTATTTTAGATTTTACAGCATGTCCACTGCAGTGGACAATAGAACGGTTTTACTGTAAAAAAAAAAAAAAACAGCGACACTTCAAAATCAAAATAGGCTGACAAGAAAACAAGAATGTCAATCCATTTTCTAATGAAACTCACTAAATAAAAAAACATTTGGCCTGTATCTTTTGTTAACCTGCTGAACAGAATTTCTGTATTATATCGTACACAAGGCCTTCTTTTGTTTTTATTTAAAGACTGTCATCACTGTACTGGGAAAAGTATTGAATTTGACTCGAATTTTCACAGGTGTTCAGGTTCTCTCAACAGTCAGAAGGCCTGGGTAGCAAAGTTTTGAATGTGTTAGCTCCTCCTCCTGTTCATTGTTCTCCTCCTCCTCTTCCTCTTTCTTTTCTTCATTCACTAAATTCTTAGCTATGGTACTCCAGGAAGCAGTTTCTCTTCTTTGTAATGCAGAGGAACATCTTGCAACTGATGCATCGCATGTATGTTTTGCCCTTGCAACCTTGGTTTCGGCACCTCTCCGCATGGTTGCAGTCTACCATCTCTGGCATGTGCCTGGCCCCATATTTTCTTAATGATGCTTCTGGTTGTGGAATCCTCTTTTTGATGGGTGGCTCGTACTCTTCTTCGCTCTCCTCACTGTCGTCTACTCTCTTGTCAGTGTCGTCAGGTTCTAGGTAGTTCAGCAGCTCATTTGCCAGATGCAGTTTGAAGTCCAGGATTGTTGTTTTGATGTTTTTTGCTGATCGGTTATAGGGTATAATAACTACAAAATGGCAAACTCCACTTTATAGTGGACTATGTAATGAGTAGTGAATGATTTCGGACACAGCCTTAGATTATGGGCTCTATTTTCTTGGCGGTGCAACAACCATCACAAGCAGAACTCCAACTGTTTGGTATTTTCCTGACCTTGAAATTTGCTTTGCCCAATCTGTCTGGTCATTTTGCAGCTTGCACACTGAGCCTTTACATCAGTTCTTGCCGGTCTGGGCGAATTTGCATCTAATCATGCCTTTCCTTTAACTTCGTATGCCATCGCGCTGCCTCTAAAATTCACCTAAAGTTAGTTAAAATTGTCTGTTTCTGTTGCAAAAATCCTGTTGCAGCTTCCTGAGATCTCAGCAGTTCACACGGTGACTAAAATGTTATCATGACCAAAGGCGATGATGGCCAGAGCTACAAATATAGTGAATTGTTCAAGAAATTCCATTAAAGCCACAAATATGCTTCTTTCTCAACATGATAGCATATTGTCAGGAAACCTTTCCATTCTTCGCTGAAACCTGGTCTCAGATAGCGGCCTCTGTTGTGGCAGCAGCTCAGATAAGATGGCTGACGTTGTTAAGGACAATCGAAACAATCTGACCTTCACTGGCAGGAGTTCATGAACTGGAAGGAGCGTCTTATCAGTATGGCTTCCCGTCTCTGCCTGTTCAGAAAACATATATTCACTTTGTTGCCCAAATAACTTTTTTTTTTAAAGTTTCGTTAGATCTCAGTTTGCAGAAAAGTGACGAAATGTTTTTGAGTCGAACCCAAACTGTCAGAAAAACTGTTTTATTCCTCCTTTATTTCACTGTCTATTCTATATTAATCCCATATATATTCCATCTTTTCATATATTCTGCACATATATCACTCGCTCTTTTTCCATCTTCACTCTGACACCTCAGAGTATCATTCTTACACAGCAGCCTCACTGTGAACTCTCCGCTGGCAGGGGAATGACTCAGGTGTTTTTCCATTTATATATATATATATATATATATATATATGTGTGTGTGTGTGTGTGTGTGTGTTATCACTCAGCTTGTGAGTATGATTTGTGCAAAGGAAGCATGTGTATAGAGTGTGTTTGTGTGCGACAATACAGTCCTGTTTGTTTGCAAGGGGGAGTGTGGAAATGTGTGTGTGTGAGTGTGAGAGTGTGAGAGTGTGAGAGAGAGAGAGAGTCAGGTGTCAAGTTTACCCCCCGATCGACCCAACCTGGGAATGATCTAGTCTCAGCGGGGGAAGCCAAAACTGCTCCCCTATATGTGTGTGTGTGTGTGTGTGTGTGTGAAGGTGTGTTATGTGTTCTATGTGTGTGTGTGTCTAACCCAGGGATGACTCACAAACCATCTGGAGGCCAGATGCAGGTTAGAAAAACTACTCTCTCTCCTCCCTCCCTCCCTCCAGTTGCTGTTAGTTCCCTTAGTTAACCCATGAACTTTGACCTCTATGCTGTGTGAGTGTGTGTGTGAGCTTGGGCTTGTGCGTGTGTGTGTGTCTTCCTGGTTGAGTAAACGGCGAGGTCGCGACCTTGCTCAGAGGTGGTTGAACTCTCCCTCTGTGACCTCTGGAGTTCAAGTTCACTAGTTGACCCTGTTCCCACTCAAACAGCCTCCATCTTTCTCCACCTTCCTTCCTCTTCTCCCTCTTTCTCAGCTCCACCTCCCCGCCACCTCGTACAGTGATTAACTCGAGGAAACTAGACCCTAAAATGTGCTACAGGCTTGTCTCCGAGTCTGAACAAGAGTAAAAACTTTAGGTGAGACGAAGATTGTCCTATTATTCTCAATGTTATCTATGTTTTTATCTAACCGTTATTATTAAAATAAAAATGGGATGAGACCCCCAAAATAGGTTGCAGGCCTGTATACACTACAGGGGAGTAAAAATGATCTGTTAGGTCATGTGGGACATAAAGGTGAGAAAGCTTATCTAAGTGTTAATAAATGTATTTTTGCACTCTTCTTACATCCTTTTCTGTCTGATCTCTGATGATTTGGACGAAGATGAGCAGGTACTTTGTCACCAAAATGATTATGCAGAAAGTACAAAAAGCTGGCAAAAAATGAGAGACATTTTTAATACCATGTTTGTGAGAATGTAAGAGACGTATTGCCAGAAGAAACAGCTTAACATAAATGCACACATTTAAGTTCCATAGCAGAGGTATAGTGGTGTGTATGCACAGGTGTACGATGTAAACCCACCTCTCGGCAGGGGGATTTACCAAATACATACCTAAAAATAACCACAGATATCACAGTTACCATGGGAGGTAGTTAAACCCTTAGCGCCCGATTCACGCAATTAGCGTAAGAACTTTGTGGAGTCATAACTCATATAAAATATCATTATCTCCAATCTCCATCCCAAATAAACATCCATAAATCCACTTAGAAATCATAGAAAAAAAGCTGCATCTAATAACTCCAGAACTTGCCTGAGAATCATCACATTTTTAAGTTTTCTTCAGTATCAAAGTACTTTGTTGATTTGTATCTGTACGTCCATGGGCGCATTGCGGACAGGAACTGCTAACAGCTAATTCAGCATACTTTTTACGGTGCCAAGTTGCAAAAATCTAAACTAATTTAGGCTAAAAGAAGTAATATGTAAGGGTAATATGAAACACACCAAGGCTCATTATCAAAGTGCATTACTGTTGGGTTGTTAAATCTATAACAATACATCATATAAGTTCACGAGACCAGGGTTCACAGATAATATGAGATAATTGTATCTATTCGACTGCTTCTGGGAGACACATTGTAGAAACTTAATGAGGATAATGTCTTAAGTGCAGCCACAATGTTTCCGCAACATAAAAACAAAGACGATCTTTCACAGTGGTAACACACTGGCCGCTGCAGGCCATTCTTTGTAGATGAAACACATGTTTATTTGCTGTCAAATATTTCTCCAACAACACCAACCCCAAGCCTTACCAGTAAATCATCAAAATAATTATGTGTGTGTGTGTGTATATGTGTGTCTACCCCTACCAGTAAACCAGTAAAACATCACCGTAACAAGACAACAGAGCTGGAATTCTGTCTATTGTTCAGCCAAATGTTCTGATTTCGCCCCCAGAGAGGTCGAGTTTGTGCATGGGCTGGCGAGCGTTTACACACTTAGATTTGAACATCATTTTTGGACTGTTTTGTGTGTGTGTGTGTGTGTGTGTGTGAGTGTGCGTGTGCGTGAGTGTGTGTGCTTATTAATAATGAGGTCAGACAGGAAACGACTGGCTCTCAGTTCCTGATTGGAGCAGAAAGTTGTTGGGTATCAGCAGACAGTTTGTAAAGAATATCAAGAAGAATATCATTTTTTATTTGGTCATTAGACAAGAGAGGGAAAGTAAGAATAAAACAAAGAATGAATAAATGTCCTCCCTAACTGTCACGGGAAGAAAGAAAGAGGACAAACGAGGACAAGAAGGCAAAAACCTTTTACTCAGAAACATTTCTAAACCTTCTGTCTTGTGTTGAAAAACCACTTTCCTCTGATAATCTAAACAGGTACAAACTTTCCAACTTCCCTGCAAACGTTGCACATTAACTTGTTGTCATCACCATCCATAAGTGCTCCACAGGGTGCTTTTATTTTGAAGGAAGGATCAGAGGGGAAACGCGGCAGATGGATAGTATTCATCAATATGCATGAACTTTGGTTTTTCTCTCTGTGAGCATATACAAACAAAGGCTGAAGCGGAAACAAACCACAGACTACAGCCAGACTCTAGTTGAGTGCGTTACAGTTACCTGCTGTTAGGAGGATGTTTGCCTCTATGGACACTATTCAGAATTTTTTGGGGAAATTGTTCTGTTTTAAATGACAGAATAGAGAGAGAGAGATAGTGGATACACAAACACCTCAACCAGCTAAGCCAGTGGCACATCCAGATGTTTAGCTGAAGAACAAAGCCAAAAAGGAGACTATAATTTTAGGATTTTAGGAGTATTTTCTCCAAAAACAACAAAAATTAAGCCTCATGTCTAAATAACTCTCTCTAACTACACGACAATAAATGCCTGAAACCCGAAAGAAGCAACAAACTGCAACACAACTTGGCCATAATGTGAAGACAGAGTAACATAATGGCAACAAACTCAACTGTGAACACATCTGAGCACCAGAGAACATAAATGTAATGTAAACACATCATAATATGCAGTAAAAACAAACATAATGCAACGTATCTGGAACACAGCTCTCACTTCTTCCCTCCATGACTGACGGGAGCTGCGGCGTTTCATGGGAATTATGGGAATAAATCAATAAAAAAAACATTTTCTTCACAGTAACGAGGACAAAACTGATGTTTTTACTTTACTGTAGAATCATGATGTTCGCTTACAGCTAAATGGCGGCCGCTGTGTTTAATATTACTGTAAACGTAATAAATCATATGATTAAATGAGAGGTACAGTCATCGGTACTTCTGTTTCTTAACGCTGGGATCTCTCTGACATTTCCATGAACCAGCTCTTGATGTTCCTCAGATGAACAGAGGAGAGGACGAGGGGAAGGATGAAAGATGGGTTCAGAATAGAAACAATAGAAATGTGCCGGGCAGATGTCTCCCTCTGACTTTCTGTTTCCCCTCTTTCCCAACACTCATGTTGAAACTGGGGGAAATCTCTCCAGTGTGTTTGCAGTATTTTCCCACAGAGAGACAAGGATGCTCCATTACATCCAAGCTATAGCCAACACTCCCAATGTTTGAGTGGTGATTTCATATCCGTTTAACACACTCTGTGGTGTTAAAATTAGGTTGTGACGTTCTGTTTCGCTTTCAGGACATGATGTTAATGGCGGTAAAGTCGTGTTGAAACGGATGACTTTGCCTGAGTGTGTGTCTGTGGGCAACACCAGCGCAACTCACCGCTACTGTGCACGTCCAAGATGGAAAATTACTGTCTTGTTGCGACACTATGAGTAGAAAACAGGATGTACTGAGGGCGAGAGAAGATGACAGTGAGGTGGCATGAAGGACAGCAAGCAAAGGAGAGGAAAACATGATTGTGGTAGGGAGAGAGGGAAGAATTTAAGGTGGTATCAAGGAGGAATTGGAGGAAGATTAAGACACTAAAGCGATTACGGTGGTTTCGAGGTGGAAGGACAGAAAATTTAGATGCATTAAAGGTGAAACCAGAGGATATTAAAGTGGCACAGAAAAAAAGAAAAGGAAGGAACTAAGGTGGGATAATATGGAACAGGGAAAAAAAGCATAAAGGAAGAATGGGACAGGTTAATGTGATGCAGAGGAGAGAAAGAAGAACTTAAGGTGGTATGAATGAAAGTAGTGGTTTGCTAATGATCACAAAAGGAGGAATCAACGTAATTTTGGAGGAAAGGGAAGAAATTAAGATGGTTGGGTACACAGTGAAGCTATCCTCAACATTCCAGACTTTTTGGGATCACTACTGACTTGTAAGGATTCTGTAAATTGTTATTCCAAACCGTAAGTTTTGCCATCTTTCTGAGGCTATACCCTAAATTTAGGGTGTGGGTTATTTCCTGATGTTTCAAGGTAATTCCTGAGCTTGTTACAGGGTTATTCCAGATTTTAGGGGGTTATTCTATTCCAGACTTTGGGGAGACATTCCAGGTTTTTGGGGGTTATTCCAGAATTTAGGGTTGTTTGTTTTTGGTGTTATTTAACACTTAATTCCAGACTTTTATAGTTATCCGTGGCTTTTTGGGGTCATCCCAGACTTTATGGGATCAGTCAAGACTTTTAAGCATTTTGGGGGGAATTTGGGGGATTATTTCTGATATTTTTGGTGTTATTCCAGACTTTTCAGAGTTATTCCAGACTTTTAAGGATGTTGCTGTCTGTCTGGGTCTAGATATTTTCGGGGTTATTCTAGACCTTTCAGGGATAATTCAAGATTTTACCCCAAACAATGTTGGGGTTGTTTTCCAGGCATTTGGGGGTCCTTTCTGATATATATTTGGATTTATTCCAGACTTTAGCAGGGTTATTCCAGACTTCACTGGGTTATACCTCAGGAAAAAGACACTTACACACAGACACACACCCCCTGTAGGGATAAAGATGTGTAATGGTAACTGTCTAAATGTTCTGAACTCCAGCTAATTGGGGCAATTTGTAGTTTCTGCTTAGATCCTATAATGCACACACACACACACACACACACACACACTCAAAGGAAGGCTTCCAGATGGAAATTAGTGGTGTCAGCCTCTCTTCCTACCTGCTGTTACCTCCTATCTGAACAGAGGAGAGTCAGGAAATAGACTGTAATTATACTGTCCCCAGAGTGGAACACAAACATACACACACACACACACACACACACACACACACACACACACAGCTGATGATGTGACTGAGTGAGAGAAAGACACAAAGACAGCAGGAGACAGAGTGCAACTACTCATTCTGTATATTTGTTTTACCCCCAACACAGCAGCCCGGATCGTCTTTTGAAACACCGAGACATCAAGTTGTCGGGACAAATATCTCGACAACTATTGGATGGATTGCGATGAAATTTGGTACAGCTGTTAATTGTAATAACTTTGGTATAGCGCCATCATCGGGTCAAAAATTTCAGTTTATCCTAATACTTCAGTTTATGACCAATTACGTGCAAAACAGACATTCCCATCAGCCTCAGCTACACTTTGTGTTCAGCGCTAATTAGCAAATGTTTTCATGCTAACACACTAAACTAAAATGGTAAACATGCTAATCACCACAGCTGCTAATTATCAGCATCTTAGCAATGTCATTGTGAGCATTTTATATTAGCCGCTACTAGCATAACACACCTGAATCTATCACTGAACTGTCAGCGGTCAAGTTGCATTGTGGGTAATGTAGGCACCAGGTTTTGACAAGAAAGAAGAATAAAAATGATGATATCTCTGGTTCTGCTGCAGGAATCTTGGTCCTGTTTTAAAACTGTCCCTCATAAATTCAACAATGTTAAATGAGTGCTATGCTAAAGCGGTGGTAAGTACATATTAGATTACATATAACATTTCTCGTTAATTCAGAGAATATTGTTGAATAATTATTGTCTCCTAAATGTTGCATTTTTTTATTTTTCGCCCTAGATTTCTTCTAGCTTTTCATTCCATGGCTTTGGTATACTTTCAAATAATATATGCTGTGCCTTCATTTATTTCAGTCTTAGATAAAATCTTTCCTACTGCTGTAGTAAAACCTCATTTTATCTGAAGGTTTACACAATTCTTGACAGGTAGGGCGAGTTCCAGCCCTCAAAAACCCATTCAAAGAAAATAAAATACAAAACCAAAGCAGACATTTTATGTTTGGTCAAACAAGCGAGACACAACAACCAGATGCCGACACAGTTTCCCTTTTGTCTCTTTAACCAAACGAGCAGGAGGACAGACGGCGGTTTATTTCTCTCTGCCACGTTGTTTATTTGGCTGTTTGTGGGACACTAAACAAGCAATCTGTCGCTGGAGACGTTTTGTCCAACCACGTGCCTGCGCGGTTAACTGAAGCTAAACAAGCTCAGAACATGATCCAGGCGGCTCCGGCGCTCCCAGTAGGTGGTTTGGGACTTGATACTGTTCATTTGAAGCCAGACAGGAAGTTTTGTGAAAAGGGACATGTTGGGGAATTGAAATATACTTTGGTTTGACTCGGTGTTACAGCTCCCATCTGTGTCTGCTTTCCTACTTTATTAAATCCTTTTACATTTTTGACATTTAAATGGGTGGATTGCAACGGCTGCATCAGCTTTCAATTATAATATTTGTCCATTTTATTAAAATACATTTTTTGCTGGTCGCTTGTAGCACATTAGAAATTAAATGTATAGCCACAGAATTAAAAGCCTATTCAGTTTATGTGCTATTGAATCCTGATTGACACAAAGGAAGTGATGCGTTTACATACATATTTAGGCTTTTTAAAATAGAGTTTATAGTCGTGCGCCACCTACAAAAATCTGATTTCATCAACAACAAAAAACTGACTAATAAGATGTTATATTTCTGTATACACTGTTTGATTGAGAAGTGTTTTCTGGAAGTCAGTCAACACTTAGCTATTATTATTTTTTAAGACTTTAGAAAGCTCAATTCAGAGCCACAAAACAGATTGTACAACTGTTTTCATGTGCTGGGTAGTACTCCCCATTACGAGTTAACTGATCTTTATGTGTAAAATCAGCAAAGGTGAAGTCTGTTGTGATTGTTCTGAAATATAAAGTCAGACACACTAGCATTCTTTTTAAACATCTTGGCATCGAACACTTTTATGTTGTCTGCTCCTAGAAAAATAATCAGAAATTATAAACTACGGTAATATCAAGTCAGAATATTACACGATTAGAATACCTATAAAAATATCCAACCGTCGACACAACAATAGACATACAAAAGCATTGTTAGAGGAGGCCCTTGCTGATTCATGTCCATAAGATGTATGATGAAATAGCAGATAAGAAACATGAAAATAGGAGGTGAGCAATTTAAGTTTAATAGGTGGGGTTAAGGGAAAAGGAAATGAGGAAATGTCTCCTGGTCACTATTTGTATTTCTGAGTAAGACAACATGATTCATGCAACCTAAAACATAAACAGCTTGAGGGGAAACATTAAGTAAAACAGTCATGTTCTTTAGACTTATGCATGAAACTGATTAGGTCCCCATGTTGAAAAAAGCACTGCAACATAAAGCTCCAATGAACGCGTATGTTGTAATACTGTAATCAGCAGCCACGCCTGATCAGTTCCATCTCAAGATGTTTTAGTCATCGAAATCCTCCAAGAGAAAAAAAAAACTCCGGCTCGGAAGTGAAGCGTGCGTATGTGCATCTTTTCTTCATGATCTTCAGATTAAATCTGATCACCGTGAAGATGAAAATTGTGAACCTAAAACGTAACTTCTCTGTGTCTCTGAAAGCACGTTCTCACGCTCTTTTTTAGAGGTCAGGACTTGAGGAAGCTTTCTCTATAACCTATCGCTGACACACACTTTTAACTTATCCAAAAAAGGGTTTTTCATTTCTGTGTCGTAGTCTTTGAGAACCTGGCAGCAGCCTTCTGAAAACTTTCAAGAGGACATACGATTTCTGTTCAAATGAAACACGAATCCGTCCAAACTGCTCTGTTACTTATTCTTACTACAGCTTATGGAGCTGAGTGGAACGGCTTGCATGTAATTTTGAGAGAATTGGTTTAGTTCCCCGTTGGCTTGGACTAGCATTGCTAACAAATGTTAACGCCGAGCAGCTGCCAAATTCTCACAGAGGACCTTTTTGGACATCCTGTGAGGAATCTTGGTTAGTCATCAGGAAAAAATACTTCTTAAAACCCTTAACCTTTAAACTTCAGATCTGGCTGAACTTCACTTTCCCTTAATATTCCACTTTAATAGCTTCAAGGGTAAGAATAAGGGTGATCTGGTGGTTAAACAAACCATCTCACATCCCTTAAAAAAAGTATTGTAAATTTATTTATCCAGGGAAAGCTGACTGAGTGCAGACCTTCATGCACTTTTTCATCTCTCTGATTCAAAGACATATTTCACACCTATGAGCAGCCCAGAACAAACTACAGCTCTTTGCCGTTACATATAACAACACTGGAGATATTAAACACCTTGCTTAAGTGCACCTGAAGGGCTCAGGAATTGTTTAGGGAAGGCAAAGTGTTTTTAATTCACTTCCCTGTGTCGTTTAAGCATGCCCAAATGCCCCAAACGACATATGTTTATCCTTTAGCAGCTGTAGGAATTATGACTCTTGTCTGTTGGGAGAAAAGGTGACATTGTTGTAAAGCCAAGAGGGAGGGGATCAGGGTGGACGGACGGGTCAACAAAACATTAGACTTCCACACAGGAGACCACTGCTCTCTTCTTGTTTTGTACCAACAGTCAACGTTGGTTTCTTTTCTCCATCCTAAACCTGAAACCCACAACCGCCATTGACGATCTACCAAGACGACGAACCATCAGCTTTGTTGATGTAGTGTGAGCGTAGTGTAGTTTCCCCCAGTAAATTTTGGGTGTACTTTGCAGCTCATGCATGGCCGTCTATGGACAAACATCAGTTCTTTAGGGGATCAAAGTCTTGTCCTTTCATTAAAGGGTGGTTTCACCAAACAGCCAGCCCGAACTCTGCAACTATCCCTCTCTGGTTTTTGGGATATGCCGACGCCGAGGAAAAGGGCGGCTTACAAGTATATGAACCTCTCCCTGACCCCCACCTCCCCTTTCCCCTAAAACACAAAACACACACATATTCTGTTCTCCCCCATTATATAAAGCCCCGGATTGGTCCAAATCGACATTTTTCTCGGCCAATGAACTAGCCTCAGAAATGCGTATAAAATTCACATCAGCGTGAACTACGGGCTGATGGGATTCTCTGCAGCACTCTTCAAAAAAACCTCTCGTGTTCAAATGGGTTTCGCCCTCTCGCTAACCTTTCTTACCCTCTTTATTTCTCCTCCTTTATTTCTCCTCCTCCCTTTCTTTTCTCCCCGTTTCCAGCTTTCTTTTACCTCTCTTAACCCTTTCTCCCTCCTCCCCTACACTCCATTTATACCTTTCCCCATTCTCTTCTCCTTTCTCTGACTCTTTATCCCCTCCATTTCATCTTCTCTTTCATAATTCAGGCCAGTCTGTCATCGACCCGTCCATGTGATTCTCCTTTAATACTCCCGTCCTTCTCTTCTTGATCTCCCAATGTTTCTTTCCAGCCGGCGATTCCCTTTTAACAGCGAGCCAGTGGCCTTTCACAATCTGTTTCGCAGAGACGATAGAGAGACCCCGAGACAGGCTGAGGGAGAATGATTTAAAAGTCTAAAAGGAAAGATTGAAAGATACTAAACAGATATTGAGAGGAACAGATGATGGAAAGTGAGAGAAGCTGGAGTGTGAAAAGGAGAGAGGCTCTATTTTAGACAATGGTGGAAAGTAACAAAGTACATTTACTCACATACAAAGTTTCTTGTACTGTACTTTAGTTATTTCCATTTGATGCTTTTTTAGTCCACTACATCTTTTGACAGTTGTAGTTACTTTGCAGATTCCAACTTTTACAAATACAACATATGATCAGCTTATAAATGATGAAACATTATTACCTAATAGTATATAAAGTAGTTGAAATAAGAATGGTAAATGTCAACATACGTATGGGCCTCAAAAATCCAGGATTGGTCAGGCTCTATATATATATATATATATATAGTCCTGTGGTCAAGTCCACTGGTTCCTACTGAAGACTACTTTACTTATTTACTTACTTGTTATTTCCCAAAACAGCTGGGCACTGTAGTTTTTAGCAACAGGAGTAAATAGTGCATTTGTTGGGGACTATTTTCAGGTGCGGATTGATACACATTTGGGGCATCAGGACGGTGTATGTGGGATTGAGTCAAAATAAACTACAATGTGTGCGTTCACGGTAATGAAGGAAGAACAGTGGAAGTCTATGGCACAGAGCAATCAGGCTTTGGATACAGACAATACTTGTTAATAGGATCAATTCATTGCCAGTTTTGGTCTTTTCATGGGATTTGTTGACAATAACAAAAATATAGAATATTACCAGACTTATCACTTAATTACACTTGAATGTTATTACTTCCATACTTCTACTTAAGCACAATTTTGAGTGCAGAACGTTACATTGCAGTATTTGAGCTTTTACTTCACTTAAATATTTGAATACCTCTTCCACCACCCAATAAAGAAGCTAAAGAACTAACTTTACTTTTTATATATCATTTTTAACATAGTTACAAATGTTTAGAAAGACACTGAATTAGAGAGAGAGAAATATTAAAGAGAAATAAATGAAAGACAGACATGTATTAGCACATTGTTACTGCAGTGGCCAGTCAGTCTGGGAACCCATAATAACCCTTCAACACTAATGACAAAACCACACACACACACACACACACCCTCTGGCTCTCTCTAGATCTCTCATTCACCCATGTATCTCTCTCTCTCTATCAGTTTCTCTGTAGTTACTTTTCCATGGTCTTCTTTCTCTCACACACACACGTACACACCCAGTGTTGCTGTGTTGATGGTAAAACCATTCCATATCAGGGTAACTCAGAGGGGAAAAAGTCATTCCTTCTGACAGCCCCGTTAAGAGAAGAAATACCTCCACCACTAAAACTTGACTTGGGTTTCACTCGTGACACCATACCAGACTACATTTGATTTTCTGGGTTATTTCAAATGCAATCTGAAGCGCCAAAATGCTGTAAAAATCAGTCAGCGAGACAGCGACGCACGGTTGGTGTTTATCGTGTTTGGGACGCTGTTCAAGACGCCAAGAGTCTGATTCTTTAGCCTCATATTTCTCCATTAGCATGAAATCTATATTGTACTGGTTATTTTCACTCTGGCTTTTGAGTTGCATATAAATCACAGATGAAGAGTGGACCACCAACTCTGTGTTGAAAATACAGTGGACTTAAAGATATTGGCAGTCAGACCGGGAGAGTAACTCAGGTGCATGTGGACTTTGAATATTCATTAGCTGCCAGGCGTTCTTTCAGAAAATAAAAAATCTAATCTGATTGTGGTGTGGCTTTACAACCTTGGTTGCAACATGCAGGTATTCTAAACCAGAGGAAGCAATGTTTGTGGAGGCAGTAGGGATTTAGAGTCACTTTGGGTTTCAGTTTCTTGCTCAAGGACATTTACGCAAGGTTCAGACAGGCAGCTGCAGTCCAGCTTTTTTTTTTTTTTGCCAATACGAAGGAACTTTTTTATGAAGTCTGCACGCAAACACCCAGAATTCAATCCTCTCAGATCAGATTTAAACCACATTTATGGCTCGGCTAAAATTCCATGTATGAAAATGCAGCTCAGGTTGCATTTTAGCGTTTTTATTTAGTTATTTATTTGTCACTACCCACATTATGTCTATATTGGACGAGTTTCATTCACGTTTTTCAGGCGTTCGTCTGACTGTAGAGATATTATTTCATTTTGACCAACTTAACTGCTGATACTGCCAGCATATCACTCATGTTTTACACAGCCAAGTGTCTTTATAGGCTTCAACTCTATTTATTTCCCACTTATGCGCTAAAGTACATGATTGTGAGTTGGACTGCAACCTCTGTAGGAAGTCTTTTGCGTGCACAGCAGTAATGTGGCTGAACAGATCCAGTGTATGTAGACACTGACCCCAGGTGCAGACATTTCTGGCTGGAACACATTGCAGACCACAATACAAAGCATCAATCATCAGTGACTCCCATAAGAAGTTTAAAGCAACATCAGTTGTTTTTCTTGGCCATTTGGGGGCAGCAGAGCCGACACAACAATGACATACTCCACCTTTTAGCTCTGTTTTTGGTCTCCACCAACATCCTAAAGCCAATATCTGGCTCTTTAGCTGCTAAATGCTCCACAATGTTCACCAGCTAGTGGCTAACTTAGTATGAGATTGTGTGCTGTTTGATGAACCAGTTAGAGTTAATAAAAAAGGACTAGCCAATCACAGCCCACCTTAAACAAAATGAGGTGTTGCCAAGTGAAATTCAAGGACGGTTTAATGCTTTGACTTGTTTGCAGTTTGTTTCAGCTGAAAATGTCTGCACGTAGGGTGACGCAGGACTGAAGCTGCTGCAGTTGTGCTGCTTTTGCCTGCACAGCCAGTGTAGACAAGGTATCACATGACACAAACTGCGACAAGGAGAGCAGAGAACAACTAAAATGGAGAACCACTGAGAGAACAGCAATACCTGGCTGGACACCTCACTGTCAAGCATAATCACAGCAGCCTGAAAAAGTCACGTATCTTCTGAAGTAAGACAGCCTTAAACATGAGATTTATGAGACTGAACACAACACATCTGCCTGCTGTCTGAAAATACAGGAGCATCAGGATAATTATGGAACCTCAAATTAGTGCCGGAAAATTTCTATTGCAGGAAATAAAAATGCCACACTCATAATTTTACTTGGCTGTCTTTTTTTATTAATTTTATTGTCTGAGGACTTTATCCGAAGATCTTAATCTAGATGTTCTTTTGCCGTTTAGACTATAGAGAAAGTGCTCTATGTACAAATGTAAAAATATAATCTTTCATTGAAAATATCAAAAGTAGAAAAAGTGAAAAATGTTGAAGTGAGCCTTGTGTGCAGGAATCCTCAGTTGGGTTCCAGGGATCAATAAACAGTAATATGAGGGTCATGGATCATCAAAACTGGGCCGGTCTGGTTGGAAAACAGTAGATTTTAGTGACCACTTTTAAAAACAAGATTTAGTGTGACAGGAAAATAAATTCCCCTGTGATCACGAACCAGCAAGAAAACACAGTTTAGTTCCTAGAACCACCTTTCCATTCTAGACTGCAGACTTTGATATTTTTCATTTTCTCCATGAAAAAGAGATCACAGCGCTGGAAAGGTGGGCTGAAATGATCCTAATAATATTTTTATTGATCGTTTAACAGCGCAAGCCAGGGCTCAGCGATAGACCTGCAACGCTTGATCCAAGTTCCAAGGGTTTGTTATTAAGGATTTTCCGCCTTGAAACTGAAACAGCCGACATCTGTGAAATTAATAGGGTTAATATCTGTAGTATCTGTAAGAAAAATTAAAAAAAAATGTTAAAATGATGTTACAGATACGGCGGTGCTTGGGCTCAAAGCAAAAGAGCGATATGTTTTTTTTAAATGGAGCCAGTAGTGACATTGTCGTTAAGAGTTTTATATCTCACGCGAGGTCCAGGCCATCGTTTGTCGCGGATTCCAGGGTTTTGATATAAAATACAAAGAAACCAGCGCCACCACATCTGCTCGAAACATAGAGATCCGATATATTCTTTTCCATTTCTACTTCAAAAACTCAGAGTCTCATCCAGAGGCACTTGCAGCGAGTGAGAAGGCGCTGTAGGGGTGTGGAAACTTGCTCATGGGCACGTGGATGACTTAGGAGGACACACCCTCTGACCTCTGGATTGTGGGAAAAATTACAAGGGATATAATAAAATTTTATTTTGGTTTGAAATCAGTGCTTCACGGCAGTTTATGTGTGCTAAACATTACTGTCTCTGCTCTAATTCTCTTCTAGGTTAGGCAGCAGTTTCATTTAGTTGAATTTTAAGATTTATAGCAGATAAACTGTAGCAGCTGATGTCATAGCTGCTGGAAAGTGTATAAAATGGTCTATGTGGTTGTATGTAGGTTGAAAAAGCAGTTAAATCTTAATGTTTTAAATACTAGTGTGACGATACTGTTGTAGTAATATCTTCACACGTGGTTCATTCTTTGGTTTATGACCAAATAACTGAAAAACGATTCCCATCAGCCTCAGCTGTGCTTCACGTTTGCTAATTAGCAAATATTAGCATGTTAACACGCTGAACTAAGATCGTTAACATGGAAAATGTTGTACCTGCTCGACATCAGCATGTTGACGTTAGCATTTAGCTCAAAGCGCTAAGCTCAAAGTATTTCTGCATTTTTACCCAAGACAGACATTTTGTTTGACCAAACAATGCCTAATGAAAAAAAGGATTAAAATTTAAAATAATCAAATGTAGACAACTGTTTACCTCTCACAACGTGCCTTAAACACAAAAAAGGTTACAAATAAAGCTTTTCATATTAAGCAACTGGTCATTTTCTTAAGTCAACTATTTTTTGACGTTTATTCTGACTTTGCATTTAATGTGAAATATCTTAACCCATTTTTCCACCTGTTCTTATATAAGACAGCATTTATTTTACATTTGAACAAATAATTTCACATTCACACACAATTTCCTGGTACATGGGACATGGTACATGTTTCCAAAAACCATCTGTGCCTCGACTTCACATGCAACTTAACTTATCATATTTGATGGAAGCAATATGGCTCCTAATGAAGTGAATCACAAATATAAATAGTGATGTCAGTTGTCTGCTGCAGTGAAACCACACATGTACCTCTGTGTGCATACGTGTGTGTACATTTCCCGCCACTTTCCACAGTAAACAGACCAATAAAGCAGAAATTCCACGACAAAAAAAAAAAGAATGAATCATAAAAGTGGCTCCATGAGCAGCATTATGAATCATTTTATTGATCACACTGGGAATGTTACAACATCTTCCAGGGCTTTGATAATCCAGTGCAGTTCTTCTTTTGTAACTCTATACAGCAGCAGCAGTGTTCAGGGTACTTTGAGTTTCTTTCAGTTTCAGTTCTCCAGACATTTCTTTCCCTTTTTTTGTATTTAACTGTAGATTTGGCTTAATTTTAATGGGAATAGAAAGTTTGCACGAGTGGGTGAAAGAGAGAGAGAGCGGGAGAGTGTGTTTATGGCCCGAGGGGGAGAGATGAAACTGAAACTGAGCTTTAACTGACTAATTTTAACACGTGTCTCCTGTATGAAAGAGGTATTAGGAAGCATGTTTTCGGGGACAGTTTTATTTTTTTCCTCAGTTGAACTTGTTTGTGTTCAGGTACAGTTTTACCCGATCAGGCTGAATATTCTTGTTACACTTCCATAAGGTCATACATGCTTAGTTAGTAAAATTGTACTTTTTGTTCATATGTACATCCACAGTTACTTGTAAACGCCAACTGAGTGTCCTGGTGTTTGATCTCACACAATGTCCGAAGCTCACAAAGAGAACATCTCAGTCAGAAACAATACTCCAAATGAATGCTCATGCTAGTGAGTGAAGCTCATCTCAGTCAGAGACCTTTACACCAGGGAACAGGGAACCGACCGTTAACAGCAAATGGTTAAAATGGTCATACAGTCTCATAGTTTTGGTGTTAAGGGCTGTGTTGTGTTTGAGAGAGCTCTGTTCTGCTGGGAGAACTGATCCCTCTCTTTAACAAACACATACATGAACATTAGATCTTATAACAAATACCAGAAGCTTAATGCAATAGGAGGAGGTTATATCGAGTCAAACAGCTAATGTGTGAGCCGCTAATGGTGAAGCATGAATGAAGTGAGAGTATGACTTCAGTGCTCTGCCTGAACTAACACGACGATCCATATAAAAGACAACATTTTGATCCAACAAGAATCTTTCAAATTCACCTGCCCCTCAAGACTTTTATGCAAAACTGCAGACTGACAACTGTTGAACTTGAGAATTATGAAAAACACAAAAGCTTCTTCTTCTTGGTGAAAGCTGGAAGACAAGAGAGTGAACGGCAGCAAACAGCTTCTGGTGGCGTAAAAACGAGCTAACCACGCTAAACTAGTGCACAGAAACCAGCAGGAGGAGAGGAGACGAGAGGAGAGGGGAAGTAAAACCCCAAACTTAAAAACACAGGTATGATCCTTTAACCCCGTCCGGAGCTGCTGCTGCTGCAGCCACCAGCTCCTTGTTTTCTGGAGCTCGGAGGAAGCGACAGAGTGATTTTCCATGGCATCGCACGGCGGCGCGGCAGCCACTGGACTTGGCCCGCAGGTCTGCTCTGTGACGGTAAAGCCATGGGAACAGAACTGTAAAACACTGGCCTGGACACACTACTGACAACACACACTGCTATAAAAAAAAAAAGACCTTACAGGTATGTGTGTGAGTGAGTGAGTGTGTGTCAAATGGTAGAGGGAAAAAAGGAAATGAAAGAGCTGAAAGGTGGAAATATATAGAAAAGAGAGATTAACAAAGAAAAAAGTGTGTGTGTGTGTGTGTGGCTGTAAAACCCTATACAAGGTGCCAACGGCTGTGACCTTTGACCTGTTTTGAATGTTGCTGTATGTTGGAATGTGTATTAGCAGGATTTGGTGTTCCGGTGCCCCTGAGGGCGTGCAGTGTGTGTGTGTGTGTGTGTGTGTGTGTGTGTGTGTGTGTGTGCGTGACCTCAGACATGTGTTCGTGTTAACTGGCACCATTAAGCCTTAAGGGGATCATTAGTGGGCTCTGGGAGCTGCCTTTACTGTACATGGTAGGGGACCTTTTGCACGCACACACACACAAAGACACATGAATGGACTTAAACACACATTTGCTTCTCTTAGTCTGCATCAAAATGTTAGCTGAATGCCTGAAATATAAACGTACACACAGACACTGAGCGTTTCACCATGTATAGCCAGTTTACAGTAAGGTCCATATTTAACAGCCATAAGAAGCCATAGACATGCTACACAACAACGAGCCCTGCAGCCGGATTGGTCAAAAACACCCAAATTTCCTTTTAAAGTTTGGCAAGCTGAGCTTTTATCGTCTATTTCCAACTGCTGTGGTAAGCACAGAGCCAGTTACCCTTTGTTTTGGTACCTGGAGCAAACACATGAAAGATTTAATGGTCTCGTTTTACAGAAGGTGCCATTTTTAATGCCTGGTAATAAGTATAGGCCACAACACCTTTGTTTTTTAAAAGCTAAGGTTTTGCAGATGTTTAACTTAGATATAACCATGAATTCAACCTAATTTAAGTAGCTCATAACTACACCTTAAAATATAGACTTTGAAATGCTGTTTTAACAGTTATATGTAATCTAGACGATCTTAACTTAAAAATATTCAAATCACCAAACCAGTGCTAACTAGGAGGCTTCAGAGTGAATCTAATCATTTTTACACACTGACAATGTCACATATATACATACAGTATCTAGTTGTTCCAGCACTTCATTGAAGTTGGATCATACGTCAAACTGAAAAGGACCGAAACAGAAACATGACTCCAAATGGATGCTAATGTTGCTCTGTAAATACATACATAAATGTTTTCTGCTGTGGCCAAAACCTAAAATAAAAATCAATTAATGCAGATTTAAAGTTTTCTACAGCTGCCATTTTGCACCAGTATTCAACAATCACAGGTAGAAATCTACCTGTTAGACCTTGTTGTGTGCTGGCTTCACAAGGTATAGGTCGAGGTAAAGTGAATTCACCCGAATCTAAACTTGCAACACTTCACAACATGATGATAAGACTCTCAAACGGTCAGTTTAAATAAGACGCTCTGTTGTTGTTCGGTGCAAAAATCCAGGAAGAAATAAACGAGCACGAGGACAGGAGGCGACATGAGGAGCACTGAAAAGAGGAAGATGGAATGAGGATGAGTGTTGTGAGAGACAGAGGAGCATGATGGGAGGAAAAAGAAAAAGAAAAGGAGGAAGAGGTGGGGGGGTTAAACACGCTTACACACAGAGCCTCCTTTTGGGCAATTTAAGTGGTCTCTTTGTCCTCCTTCATGGTTCCCTTCCCTCCTTTTCTCTCTGTCCTTTCTTTCGCCCTTTTAACAGTAACCAGAGAGGCCAAGGACAACACTGGGAGAAAGAGAGAGAGAGAGAGAGAGATAGGAGGAGACACAGGAGAAAGAGAGCGAGAGAGAGAGAGACGGGGGGGGGGGGCTTAAAGAGCGGTGGTTAGGAGATAAAAACTGTCTCCTCGCTGTAAGAGAATCCCTTCTTCTTTTTGCTCCTCTTTTTTTCCAGATAAGGAAAAGAGCAGGTTTATCTCTTGATGCTCAATTGAGACTGGAGACCCTGTGTGTGTGTGTGTGTGTGTGTGTGTGTGTGTGTGTGTGTGTCGGGGAGACAGACGGGTTTCTCAGACCCCTGACGCCTATCATCCCCCTCTTCTTCTTGCTCTGTTTTCCGCCCATCCATTCATTCACAGTTTCACAAGACGAGGTCAGTCAGGCTCTTTTGGCAGGGCGTCCACACACACACACACACACACACACACACACACACACACACACACACACACACACACACACACACACACACGGGGTCGTCCCTCAGGTAGAGCTGTGTGTATGGGAAACAGACTGCTCAGGGTTCAGTGGAAGGTTGGCCCGCCTGATGCAACATGGAGAAGAGTGAAAAAAGAGAAAGAAAGAGGAAGACTTGGAGAAAAAAATGGGAAAAAAGAAAGTGTTGAAATTACCCGGGCTGTGCTCATCCCCGAGCGTACACAGGAGAATCTGAAGATGTGTGAATTTCCCTCTCCCATTTTCTCCCCCCTGGATTTCCATTTTTCATTTACTCTGCTGTTCATTTTCTAAACTGTTCTCTGGCTTCGGTTTTGCTTCTTCCACTTCATTCGGTTTCTGCACTGCAACCCCGGTTTCCCCACCGTTTGTTGTCTTGATCTTTTTTATTCTTTGTGGCTGGTACCCTTTATAATGAATGTACTATTTATTATTAGTGTTACAATTCCATTTAATCTGTTCAGTTGTCTTTCTTGCTTATTTTATGTTGTTTGGTTTTTTTTTTACCTCTATTTTAATATTACTACATATAAGATCACACTTCTCCTGCTCAGATGACCTAATTTACAGGGATCAATAAAGTGTTATTTTGTCTTATACATTTTGTATGATCAGAATACAAACCGCACTACACATAATACAGTCAGTTTACATCTATATTTGATGTCAAGTGTAACTTGATCATTTGAAACCGTCGTTATTCCTCCATTCTTATATTTAAAACTTCTTACACTTCAAGTTCATACGTGTAGAATTTCAATGTGATTATAGCTTCTTTCCAAATATTTTAATGGCATTAGGTTTTGGGGATTTTTAATATTTATTTTAGAAAGTAAAGTAGATAGTTGGTGTAGTCTATGTGTTACTTTCAGCCCATTAATCTAAGTTTCTCTGGGTTGGATTGCTGTTAGCCTGACAATCAGATTGAATTGCGATTTTGTTTAATTTCTCTCATTAGTCAGTCTGACATTGTGTTCATGTTGCAGCTGTCTTCTGTTAGGCGGTAGTGATTTTGTCATATGTGGGAAACACAGGTCAAGTGTTAGTTGCTAAAAACAGCTATCTTAAAGAGGAACTCATCAAAGTCTGTTTACAGGCTACTACCACATACTGTATGTGAACAAAAACTGCATGACATCTGATAAATTGCCTCAAGTGATGTCACTTGAGTCAGCGTCGGCTGGGGCTGAAGACTACAAGTTTGAAAATGAAAGAAATCTGTTGGTGTGGAGCTGGAAAGAAGTGAGATAACCAGACCTCTGCAGCCCGCTGCTCATCTCTGCTGCAGGGTAGCAGCTTGAGGCTACATTAGCCGCTACTAGCATAACACACCCAAACCTCCTACTGAACTGTTGGTGGTCGAGGTGCATTGTGGGTAGGCGCCAGGTTTTGACAAAGAAGAAGAATGCGTGGAATATAAAAAGACGATATTTCTGGGTCGGCTGCATCGAGCTGTGATTTTTGTGAATTTACAAATTCAGAAATGTTCTAATTCTACAGTCTACATATACAGCTTCAATACTGCCATTCTGAAAAGTGCTAAATTGAGTTTCTGACATTGTGACATTTGAGATTATGACACAGAAAAGATCAGCGAGAGGCTGAATAAGAAAGCAGGACAGATAACGTCCAGAGAAAAGAAATGTAAAAAGGTCTCTGATGTAACAGCAGTGAATCACCCAACAATTTATTCTAATAGGTTCTCAGGGATTTCTCCTGCCTCCTCTGGGGCCTCTTTTCTCTCCTTTACCACCCTGTCCTCCTTTTCACCTTCCTCTCCTACAGAATCCTTTCTGCTGAGTGGGAAGCTCCAGGCTGACCCAGACCCCCCCCCACACACTGTTCCCCTCTCCCCTTGCCCCGGTCAGAGCACCTCTCCTGGGACACACCAGGCAGCGAGGTGGGCCTCTCTGGCGGTCTGGACAGGGGATCTGGTTAGTAAAGCGGAATGTGTGGAGTGTAAATGAACACACACACACAGAGTAAAAACACATACCTGCACACACCTAAGCAAGCACACACACACACACACACAGTTACACAACAAAGTGAAACACACAAACACTCTCACTGTTGAAGCAGACAGGCCGATGAGGAGGAATGACACAGCGTCTCTTGTCTGTCACCGCTCCCCTTCTCATCCTTTTCCCCCCTCAGCTCATTCACTCTGCTCATCTCCGGGGAGGATGGAGGGATGGACTTTCACTGATAGGACACAAGTGAGAGGGTTTTGTTTACCTCGGGAGGGGAGGGAAGACAAAGGAGAGAGGGGAGAGAGAAACTGAGCGAAGTGGACGGAAAGGAAAGAAGAGTTTAAGACCTTATACACCGTCCATTTAATTTGCTATATGGGAAATTTGATGTTTCATGCAAATTTGAAAGCACTCTTTTGACAAAAATATCACTGTATGCTGTTGTATTAAGATTTCCCCTCAGACCACATACTTTGGGCCATATTTAGTAACATACTAACCTATAGATCTAATATACTGATATAAATATGATAATATAATTGCTATGAGCTGCAGTATAAAGTATATATTTGCAAATATGTGGAGTATTGGCCTGACTGACACTTTTCATATATTGTAAAATGCATTCAAGTACATTTTCTATGTTTTTTCAATACAGTGTATTTCTGAATGTAAGAAAAAAAATTTAATGTACAACCATATATTTCATATCATGTCAGGAAAAAGGCATAAAATACATGAGCAGTTCTACACATTCAAATGTATTTTTAAGAATACCAAACTGTATTTTTCAAAGAAAGAAAGAGTCTATGTCAGCTGTACAGGACTGTTATTCTACATTGGGTCACTTGATTGATTGTGTGTGTGTGTGTGTGTGTGTGTGTGTGTGTGTGTGTGTGTGTGTGTGTGGCCTCAAAATCAAGTGTGTGAGCGAGAGATTGACTCAGCTCTCTCATTAGCCAATCTACAACCTTCTGCCATTTCCTCAAATTAACCCTGTAAAAATATTGTATGTGTGTGTGTGTGTGTGTGTGTGTGTGTGTGTGTGTCATGCTCAGTGTCAGTCGCGCCCTGCTTGATCGATTGCCAACCTTTCAGTGCAAACATTCTGGTAAAATGCACTGTTTGTGTGTGCAGACACCTGTTCCACATGGCTTTTCTTCATGAGTGTGTGTGTGTGTGTGTGTGTGTGTGTGTGTGTGTGTGTGT
>VMKM01001105.1:0-177500 GCA_008360985.2 Macquaria ambigua
GTTTAAATCCAAGTCCTCACAACAATATGACTCATGGGACAAGTATTACTCTTGTTTTCTTTCCACCTGAGCTGCAGTTCATCTAACTGAGACGAATGAAGCACTTGTTCTCGTTGTCAATAATCTGATAACAAATAAATAAGGGGATGATTGAGCCCTCATCACAGGCGGAGGCAGCATGAGGTAGGCTAAAGACTGTTCGCCTACACTGCTGCTGTTCGCACTGTATCACAGGTGGGGAGATTCTTTCATGCTGATATCTGCAGCTATCTTGAAGCCGCAGTTCAAAGGAAATACCAAAATAGCAGGAGGGGTGTACACCTGTGTGAGTGAGTGTCTCTCTCGCTCACACGGTCTGATCAAAGATAAGGTGATTAAATATGAAATCAACTAATTTTCTTGTCCACCAATATGTGGATTACATGCTGTTTGAATGGCATTTTGGCTCTTAATTCACACTGACAGCATGCAATTGCACAATGAATTAAAGCATGAACCATATGACACTAGAGGGCAGTGTCACACTACTTCTCAGTCTACTTCTCAACTCTAAGATGAGTTTTATACTTTGATATATTGTTGCTGGATAGTCTGTACATTTTATGGATGCTGCATATTTCTCTCACCTGGAAATATTGCACCCTGGGTGCAAAATGAAGCTGTTTCATCCATTCACCGCGCAGCTGATCATGACATTTACTGATTTATTTTGGAGATATGGAGCTAAATCACTTGTTTACCCATCCCTGATTGCAAAAACACATCCCCACAACTTTGATGGTGCACTTTGGCAGGCCCCTCATCAAGATGCTCATATTATATTGTGAAGCCCACTCCTCACAGGGATAGCGTCATGTCCTTGTAATGCTGCTGGCATACAACACTGCATTGTAATGCCTGGATGACCCTCTGCCCCCATCCCCTTCAAAGCACTTCCTTCAGGGTGACATCAGCTGGGGTGCTGCTCCAAAAGGTGCCCTCTTTTTAGCAATCAAGTTTGGGCTTTTTACTGGAGCCGGCAAAGCCCTCTTAACCTCACCCGCCCTGGCTTCTCCAAAACAAAACTTTTTACCTACCACTTTGCAAGGCAAAATCCAAACAGCCTTGTCTCACTGGAGGTTTCTCTTTGTGTGGCATCTTCTTTGTGTTCTGCATTTATCAGCAGATTTTCCACCCTCCCTGCTTTTCTTTCCATCCACTTAAGAAATGATAAAGCAGCCAAATGTTGATAACAAAACAAAAGCACACGGGCAGGGATCCCTTTTACTGTATCCATGATACTATATTAAAAGCAGCTGCAGTGGAAAGAGCGTGATAAAGAGTTTGTACCTGCTCAGGTAGATACAGACAGGAACAATGGAAGATGCGGCCACAAACAGGATGCGTGGGATGGAAGTCAGACTAACATGGGGTGTTGTCATATGTGGGACTGAGCGAGTGTCTGTGTGTATGTGCGAGAGGAAGAGCTGGGGAGTGAATCTGTTGTCAGCTGGAAAAAAACAACCTTTTCACATGTAGGCATTATGAGCTTACGACTTCAAAGGAGGAAAATCTGATATCACACACAGGACACTACGATGCTTGCTTAAAAAGAAGCAGGATTCCTGTGATGGGTGTTGTTGATTTTGAGCTATTTCCGGGGGTTTGTGTATTTTCACATATTTCTGTGTGTGTGTTGTTCTTGTTGCGTGTCAGGGGATTCCCATGCAGGTCCTCTGATTGAAAATCCCTTTCCCAGGTATTCTGTCATCAACAAAGGCAACGACAGGGAATTTCAGAGATCAAAGTGGCCTCTTGTGTCTGACAACAGAGCCTCCCTCGCTCCGCCACCTCTGACCGCTGCAGTACTACAACCTACAACACAATTATCACGCGCTAGAATGAGTGAGTGAATGAACCTCACACGCAGAAACCTACTTTTTGATGTTAACATGTGGCCACTCACCAGTGGATCGCTTAGATCTCTGCTCCTGAGTTACTGAGGGAGATTATGGAATTAGATTTTATTTCCAAGTGAGTTTTACTGGCAATGAAATGCATCTGCTCTTTATCTGCAGCTTCTTAAATAGATATATCCTTTTAAAAGAAAGCTTCCAGTGAATTCATCTCCATGGTTTTGGGTATTTTGAAACCGTAGACTTATTTTTAATGCCCCAAGTGATTTCCAATCTCAAAAGCTCCAACTCTATCACACCCATGAGACATGTCAAGGATTACAGTTGGCTGGTTGGGAAGTCCTTGGTCTTAAAGTCCTGAAACAGAAAGAATTCACATTTGTTGTTCCATATCTTTTGAACACTTCCAACGAAAAGCATAGTCAAAGCTGCATCCAAGAAACACAACCACTCACTGCTTTTGACACTGAGTGATAGCGACTTTGCGCATAACAGTTCCCAGGGTTTTACAAGGTATTTGAGATATGTTTTGCTTCATAACTGGTAGCGCCTACAGTTACTGTCAAACCTACTTGAGAGCAAAAGCTCAGACAGTCACTGCACAATCCACCATGTCAGTTTCCAATTCATTGTCAGTGAAGCAGCTCCAGAATTTATCTCCTGATGAAATCCCAGATTAGAGGCTTGTTTCTGTGGGTTTTAGCTTTGATTGAGAGTTGTTCGTGCCAAAAGAAAATGTTGAATGAACTGTCAAATGTTGTCGGAATTCTCTTTAAGGTTACTTTACTTAATCCATCGAGGATATTTGATTAGATAATAGAGTGGGATATTCATTAAACCAGTCATAAAATTGGTTCCTTCACGTATACCAGTCAGATTGTGAAAGGTTTATAATGTACTCATGAGGATTTGTGACCAATTGGATCATTTTTGAAGGTACAAAAAGAGCTTTTGACCAGCATTTCTGATACCAGACTGTTTTGTGCGCACGTGGAGGCCTGTCCCCAATGGTGGACCAGATCAGCCATATCTCTCTCTATCATCTTGTCCACCGTGCGCTGAACTACCTCTCCAGACTTTCAGTTGATTTGCCCTCAGAGTGCAGCACCCCTGCACATGAGAGAGACCTTTATGCTGTATGCTCGCAAAATTATCTCCTCATCAAATTTTATTTGAGCTGAACAAATTTTTGTTTATTCAGCAAGTGAGGGAGACTGGCTTCCATGCTGTACTCCTGCAAATCATAAAGACATCAGTCTAAATTAACTGATTTAGCATTGCCTTACCTATGAATGCAGTGTGCTTCTTTCAGCCAAGTTCCCATGGAGAATTTAAAGCAGTAGATGGTCTATACCTCTTGTGTGACAAGCTGGGGGAGCTGTTTGGAAAATGTCTTTTTTTCCCCCCCGTGTAACCTCAAGGGGATTTGTCAAGGGGCACAGTGTGCCACGCACAATTGCCGTGAATGTGATGTGAAGTTTTTATCATATTTATATGTTTACACCTGCTTCACCCACAAGTATTTTATAGAAGTTGGAGATGACTTGTGTGTGTACAGTATATGTGTCTGTTTGGGCTTCAGAAGGAGAAAAACAGAATTAACTAGACACAAGTCTGAAAGACATCATTTACCTGGGGAGGGCTACATTTCAGGCATGGATGTAAAAGTGTCAAAGTCCATACAAGAGAGACTTATCATGGTGAGTCTCAAATGGCCCGTATCTTTTCATAGGCAGGGAGACACACGTCTGAGCTGTGTAAGACTTGGACGTTGCACTTAACTGACCCTGTCTGCCCTGGAGACCCACGCTACTTCTGCTGAGTAGGGACTAAACTGAATTCCACATCCCTCAATAAAAGGAAGACTATTACTCCAGTGTTAATCAGACTGAATCGATAGTTTAATAGTTTTAGATTGACCACACATCATCAGTCTGTTGTGGTTTGCTAGCTGTCATCTCTGCTCTGTTTCTGCTCAAATAGCAGAACCGACCTGACAGTTGTTTCTTTTATACAGGGTTTATTATCGCAGCGTGAAAGGTGGCACTTTACTTTTGGACAACAGAGTTGAGCAACAGTCTCAGCATGTGCACAAAGAATGCTCTGAAGGGTACTGGCATTTCTTCTTTCACTCAAAGATGTTCATTGTGCTACAGTGGTTGAGTCAGCAAATTTTGGGGTAACACAACTGTGGTTCAATGGAGCTGCCCAAAGAGATGGTTTGTGGAATTGTGCATAAAGAACTGTAGTTCTGAAGACAGGACTGTTTCTGTTTTTAACCACTCTAGCTGCATGGCTCTAGGGATTGCAATGTTGGTCAGTTGCTCAGTTTACCACTTTAGTCCAGCCTGAAATGTCTCAACAACTATTTGGTGGATTGCCATTAAATTTGGTACAGATATTCATGGTGCCCAAAGGAGGAATCCTTTGGTGATCCCCTGATTTTCCTTTAGCATGACCAGGAGGTTCACATTTGTGATTTTGAGGGAAATGTCTAAACAACTTTTGGATAAACTGTTCCCGTCAGGATGAATTATAACTTGTAATAACTGATCCATTAACTTTTCCTCTAGCGCCATCATCGAGTTAAAATTGAATCTGTCCAATACTTTGATTTATGATCAAATTACCATTCCCATCATTGTCAGCTGTACTTTGTGTTTAGTGCTAATTAGAAAATGTTAGCATGCTAACATACTAAACTAAGATGGTAACCACAGTGAACATTATACCTGCTAAACATCAGCATGTTAGCATGCTGACCTTAGCATTTAGCGAAGTACAGCCTCACAGAGCTGCTAGCGTGGCAGCAGACTCTTAGTATTGTTTACCACACATTCCTCAACTTCTACCAGCCTCACCCCAGTGTGTTTAGGCACTTTTTTGTCCATTGACAATAAATGTATGACCTACAAACACTGTCATTCTTTTCTGTATTACTGCTGAAAATGTTATTAGACATAGCCATGTAGACAGTGTTTACCTCAAATGTTCTTGTATATATTTCATACAATTTGTAGTTTATCTTGTATTGCATCTTTGTCTTTGCATATCCATGCCCCAAGCTCTATTGAATCTTTGTTCTTTGTTTGGGATGTCTGGGTTTTTTGTTTTGTGTATTTTTGCAAGTAAATTATGTACTGGTATATATAAATTGTATTATAACAGAATAAAACCCAAATGAAAACAAACCAAACTCACATGTTGATAGTTTGCCCTAACAAAATCTCAAGAATTGAACTGAACCCTTCAAAGGCAAAAGTGTAAAGGAAAGAATTTAAAAGAAACAGTCCCTTATCCACCCTCTCTCTCACGCACAAACTGATGCACACATAGAGAGTAAGTCTGTTGTCTGACCCAGCATCTGTGAACACCATCCAGTGAAGGGAAGCTCTGCTGTCATAGAGAACTACAACACAATGTCAGTTGTTGTGTCCTTTGTCCTGTGTGCACTGTTTATGTATGTTTATCAAGATGGTGGCAGAGACATAAAAGCCTGGTTTTACTGCAACAACTAAATCTCCTCTCCTCCTTTAGAAGGGCAGCTATTTTGACCGAGCAAGTTTCTTCTTGTACACAGGAACACCAGCAGACGTGGCTTTAGACATCCACTAAGCTATCACAATGCAGTTGCAACACAAAGTCAGATTCAGGAGAACCAAATGTTCTTGTCTAAACTTCCATCATGTCTGATCAGCATCTGATTCTGGCATCAAATCTTCATGAGATGAGTTTGTGCTGAGATATTTAGCCTTGAGGTTTGGGTTCATAGGAATATAACCACAGGCTATACAGTTTTGAAATGCTGCAGCCGCTGTCTCCACGCAGGTGTGCAATTTTAAGAGGCCTCTTTATTTGTAGAATCACCTGAAGTTTTTCCACCTGTGGGGGAGTGTGAGAATCGCCCGTACCCTCAGGGTGGCATTACAATCCGTCTGTCCACACAGAATTGGTATTCATCAAATGTGCACACAACTGCCCCACTCCCCTTTCCTTTGTTCAGAAACGGAAAAAGTTGAGGTCTTGCTTCAGCTGTCTGCTTCCAAGACATAAGAGCATTGCTGCTGAACACTGATGACAACTCAATGTGCTGTGTGGTTTGTGACCACCACCCCCAACCCCCATCCATCAACCCAAACCAAAACAACCTGCAGCTCAACAGGAAAACATCAGACTCAGGTGATCTTGCGCCCCTCAGACAAGCAGAATCCCCAGTGTGCTCCTGGGTGTGAGTAAATCACTCTTGATAGGTTGACAAACTGAGGCTCATATCAGTGTAAGCCGGTTCAATCAAAATAATACATCAGAGCACATTAATTTGTACTCGAGAGGAGATCAAATGTAAGACCCCAGGCTGACCCCTGAACACTTGCTCCTGAACCCATCACCCCTCTTCTGGTGTGCTAATCCTCCTGAAGCCCTCCATGGGAGCTCATGTGGCCCAGAGGAGATGGACTGGAGGATGATGAGACTGACAGCACCAACACAGCTGGCCTGCAGAGCAGTTAGCTGGGATTGGAAGCCTCCCTAGCACCCACGTTCACAGATGTGATGGTCCCTGATGAGGAGGAAAACCCACTTGTCCTGCCCCATGCCCGCCATGTGCTCGCCCCTTCAGAAACCACACTCCGTGGTGAACATTGTGTGCTGGCCAGTGATCTGATGGCTATGAGAGGCGTACGTGATTGTGTTTCATTAGACACAGGACCACACAAGACTGTTGTTGGGTATTTCCATAAACATTTGAAATAAAAGGCTACATCTATCAAAAGCACCAGATTAAAGTTTGATTTTGCACAAACAAAGACTCGGGGGCAGATTTCCCAGAGCCATCATAGAGCAAAAGTCCACTGAAAAATGTACCTTTTGTTTTTGATGTGTTTCCCCACAATCTTTGCAACTTGTGTGTCATTAAAATTATGAGCAGACATTTATGGGTGCCCATACAAGGAAGACAGGATCACTCTGAAGCATTTTCTTATCCCGAGACTTTTATTTTATTGTATTTTCATCTCAGAAGCCAACTCCCAAACATCAAATCAACTAGTTTATCTGTCATTTAAGCTACAATGAAAATGGCAAACAGGGCCCGGCACAATAAGAGAAACAATTGCTATGAACATCTCCCCCGAGGAGGAGCAATTATCTTTCCCTCCTATTAGGGAGAGAGTGAGGATTAGGAGTGTTTGTAACAAGATAATGTGCAGCAAATGTTTGCAAATTCCTCTGCATCACTCCTCGCATATTTGAAGAATGAGAGCTCTAAACTGTACTTGCAGGCTGTTAAAGTCTTGTTTTATACTCAATGATAGCCTCCTTTGACCAGGACATGACACCTTATATAGAGAGAGCCAAAGGTCAAGCTGAGGAGCACATGGAGCCATTTACAAAATGTCAGAGAGTGGTTGGTGGAGGCTGTGGGAAAGTTTTATCTGTTGGATGTCTTAAATCCTCTATCCGTGCTTGGCCTTTTTGCTGTGAAGGTTCGGCTTGCATTATGTTTATGGAAGTTAGATAAAAAATCAAGGCCATTCCAGTGTGGCAGGAGGACACGAGAGATGCTGGTTGATGTCATGTGCAGGGGTGGTGAGAGGTCTCTACTGCCTTTATTGGTCATATATTTCTCCTGACAAGGCCTACAAAGCACTTATGTAAATCCTCCCAGTATCACATATCAGGGCAGGTATTTGAGAAGGTACAGCCAGACGACTATTCAAATCAGTGTCCCAGCTCTGAATTAATTTATCGCTGTGTTTGGATGGCAAATAGATTTTGATGGAGTGGCTGATAGCACAGACATGTTTCTGGACACGACTGGGTGGTGAGTTTCCCAGCTGCTCGAGCCAAGAGCTGAGACGCATGATTAGAAAGGGAAATTTTTGGGGTGAAATAAAAAACTCCATCCCTGACATTTTCTTGTGGTGAAAAAGTTGTGAACTACAGGGGAGAGGCAGGGGCCAAGGCCCCATAATATAGCCCTTCTCTCCAAGGCCAGGTCTGACGCAGGGAGCCCGACGCTCCGCAGGTTGGGACAGAGCAGGTCTGTGTGGTGAGCCAACCATAGAAACTCTGTCACCTCTCCGCACCGCGTGGAAACCCCTGCGCACTGTCGCTAACAGTGCCCTCCAACAGCCACATGTTGACTCTGTTAATTTGTGAAGCATCACCTGCATTTTGTTTCACACATAAAAATGTTTACAGACTATAACTGTTCCTGATTTAAGAAACTGCTAGTTAGCCAAAAGTCACATACTTATGACTAATTGATTAAAAAATTAAATTACTTGACAAATGTGTAGATCATGTTTTCATATTTGTCTTGTAAATGAACACAGTCATGTAAAATGAAAACTTATCATTACTCTAAATAGACCTGTACATCTCTCAATGAATATTGTCATGATGAACATCATTAAAGGAATAGTTTGACATCTTGGGAAATAGGCTTATTTGCTCTCTTGCCAGGAGTGAAATGAAAAGATCGATACCACTCTGTCGGTACGCTAAATATGAAGCTGGAGCCAGCAGGTGATTAGCTTAGCTTAAAGACTGGAAACGGGAAAAGAGCTAGCCTGGCTGTGACCAAAGGTAAGAAATCCGCCTACCAACCCCATTAAAGTTAGCTAATTAAAATATAATATCTCTTTTGTTTAATCTGTACAAAACCAAAGTGTATAAACAACATGTTGTAGTTTTAAGGATGAAGTCACTATGCACATAACCCCCTTGGTTTTTGTAAGGATTAAACAAACAACATAACATGTTGGTGCTGGTAAGCAGATTTTGTTAACTTTGGCCAGAGCTAGGCTAGCTGTTTACCCCCATTTCCAGTCTTTGTGCTAAGCTAAGCTAAGCTAAGCTAACTGATTGCTGGTGTACTGTACAGACATGAGAGTGGTATTGATCTTCTCATCTAACTCTTGGCAAGAAGAGTATTTTCCAAAATGTCGAACCATTCTTTTAATGATGTTCCAGGCTGAACAATACAACAACCAATCACATAATAAACCAAAGTTGTGAAGTTCTAGGCATGAACGTTTTGCACCATATAAATTGAAAATGTCTGAGAGGATTTTTTTTGGAAAGCTTTTAGATTATTTTCTTCTGTGTCAGAAAGTTCAAGGATTGTACAAGGTCTGGTAACCAGCTGTTTGAGCAACACAAGTTTTGTATTAAAATTGAATTTCTTTTGCCGATTTCCTCAACTAATAGCACTCATTAAAGTTGACATCTATCTTAAGCTGTCAAAATCCATGTGTCAAGATCTGTGTTGGAATTTGTGCATCTCTGCTTATTTCACTTTTATGTTCGGCCCTGAAATTGCAACACTGTCTTAACCAAGTTTTGGGGAAAATAAATCCAACAGAAAACTGTTTGCTCTTGTATTTGTGTTTAAGAGCTAAATTCAACTAAAATCAACATGGGATGGAGTGAGAATTTGCATAAAACAGGGGCACTGTTTTGAGAGGTGAGTCATTCATTCTCATATCATCAGCTATTTACTTATTTTTACAACTTGACCGGTTATTAAATCTTCCACCTTATTCAAGCCAGTTTTAGACATTCATGGTCCCCAGAGAATGAATCCTACTGACTTTAGTGATTCACTGACCTTTCCTCTAGTGCCACCATGAGGATCCCATTTGTAGTTTTTAGTGACGTGTCTCAACAACTATTTCATGGATTGTCCTAAAATTTAGTACAGACATTCATGTCCCCCTCAGGATGAACTGTCCTAACTTTGGTGACTCTAACTCTAACTTTTCATCTAGGCCCGGTAAAATCCATTTTTGCACAGTTCTTGCAAAACTAATGACATTCCCATCAGCTCAGCTGAACTTTGTGTTCAGTGCTAATTAGCAAATGTTAGCATGCTAACAAACTACAATAGTGAACATGGTAAACATTATACCTTCTAAACATCAGCATGTTAGCATTGTTAGCATGCTGATGTTAGCATTTAGGTTACTGATAGTAGCATTTAGCTCAAAGCACTACTGTGCTTAAGAAGAGCCTCACAGAGCTGCTAACATGGCTGTATTACTTTGTGCTCAGGAGTAGCCAAAATGCAAAAGCAATTAATCAATTTATATGCAACAAGGCCAAAATGTCTAACTTACGCAAATGTTAATTGATGTAAAACTGTGCCATAAAAAGTAACTGTTAAACGCAGCCTTCACACAGTGGAAGAAAGCGGGTTTTGTTGTGATAGAATCTGGCCCACGTTAAGACAACACGGTGGAGATCCTGTGAGGTCCAGCTCACGTTAGATCCCCCTGCCAGTTAAAACCACCATTTACTGATTAGTTCCTATCAGTTCTCTGTGTGATGAGGATGTGCACAGTGATAGGCCTGGGTATCTCTTTGGGTATCTGAGCTATGTAAACTCACCGCTGTGGGTCATGGCGCAACAACTCCTTCCCCCCTGCTCTGCACGAATAGACGATGCCCTAGGTAAAGAATAACAGATTACTCTCACGGCTCTGGTCTGCAGGATGAGTCACAGATAGTGTCATCACCGTGATGAGACTAAGAGGAAAATGCCAGGGTGCCATGACTGCGCATCTCTCACTCAACTGCAAGCAGATGCAAGAAAGGTTGGCCAATACTTAGTGTAATCAAAAATATGGGTATTGATCACATCATTACCATCTGTCTGTAACGCCATTAAAAGCAACATTGGGGCTTGCCAGTGCCAGGAAAGTCATGATCTTGTTACAACTCATCTGAAGTTATTTGCCCTGCTTTTGTGTCAGTTAATATGAGCACAAATTACAGCTAGGTGAGAGATTTCCTGCTTTTCATGACAAGTTGTATTGTTTCAGCCCTAAATAACTAACACATGTCCAGCCCAGAGCACTTTACAATTTCACAGAACTCAAATGATTTGCATCACAGTTTAAACTCTAGTTATGTGTTTGTGTTTAAGGTTTGCTAAGAGAGGGCTTGTTGACTGTGTATCACTGGTCCTGCTCCAAGTCACCAACCTGCCACACACTTCATGCCCTGTGGCACTGAGTGGTTACATCACTCAGTTACACTGACTGGGCTCTAACAGACAGACATTATAGCATTTTTTAAAAGTGAGTTTATGTGCATGGAAGAGATATCCACAACTATAATCAAGAGCATGGAATAGGGGCTTTGCATAGGGGAATAGGGGCTTGTGTTGCCTGGAGAATGAATAGACTCTGCAAGGTAGGTCTCAGTAGGTTAAATGAAGAGTTAAATTTGGATTCTCTCGACAAATTTAAATTCTAATGAAAAAGTATTAATGATATGCAAAGAAAAATATCAGGATTGGAAGCAGAGCGGGGAGCCACACATAACTAAATCACATATAAATAGCCAATAAAAACTTAGCAAAATGAGGCATGAATGCTTTCTTGTGCCACCAAATATTAGATTATGCAAGTAATCCTTTCAGTCAGCGATGGCTCGGAATTCGAGGAGGCACCGAAGGCCAAGTCGTGTCAAGCCGTCAACTCCTTTCGCCAGCTCGTCGCTACGCAGTCCCCGCTGTTTGTGATTGATGACCATGGCTTGTACATGACCTAGCCCAGTGAGGAGCCTTCCCAGCACTGACCAACACTGAACACTACATGGTTTTACTCGGCTTACATCATGGTAAAAAGAGCCATAATGTAGCGCCATATTTCTTGAATGTTGATATTTTCTTGAGAGCAAAACAAGTACACATCTTGAGATGGTGGGCTTAGACCCAGCGTACTGTCTGTAAGGACTCATAAAACTTACATCTTAAACCGGATGGATTAAGTGGAGAGTTTGAACTTGAGTATGGAAAAACATCCCTGGGTCGATGCCTCTTTCATGGTTTTGATTTCAGCTGGTGTTTGCCAGACATTCATCAGAGTTGCAACATAATCTACATTATGATGTTTTCATAAAGATAAGCCTTCATTCTGCTGGGTTCAATCCCAGCATGGCAACATCGCAACTCCATCTTCAGGCGCCAACTGTGAGCGTCACACCTGATTTTATTGACAACTATAATGATTACATTTCATATACTGTAATTACTACAGTCAAAATATTGTCTCAAAGCCTGAGAAACTGTATGGTGAAGGGGTCTAAACAAAATACACACACAAGGAAAGGTTTGTGGATGAAAATCCTGTTTGCTTACACTGCAAATGTTGGCTTTAATAATTTCGGTAGAAACGGTGTCATGCAGTGTTTTTCTGCCTGGAATTCTTTCGGTGGAATCATTTAAAGATGACAAATCACCGGCAGAGGAGTGAGACGGAGACAGTGAGATAACAGAGAGGTACTGAGAGTGTGGGAAGGGAAGACAAAGTGAGAGAGAGTGGGTAGTGCCTTTCTGTCTATCTGAGTGCATGTAGACCTTTTGTGCAGTGGGGGAAGTTTGAGCTCTGAATTATCTACATTGTTTGAAATTCCCATCCCTCTTGTGTCTTGGCAGACGAGGCGCAGGCCGGGGTGTCCATGTGGGTGACTGTAAATGAAACATTCCACGCTGAGTTCAGGACGGGGTTCCTCTTGACTCATCGTCCGTCATTGCATAAAGCTCGCTCTCTGCTAGTGAAGCAGCCCATTCTTCTGTCCACGGTGAGACGGGCAGTAAATTCTCAGGGCTCTCATTGTTGAAAGCTCCATCACCTCCCTACATGCCTCTATCTCTCTAATCCACCTCTTGCGAACATCTGCAGTGATGGCCCACAGTGCACGACGCACATCAGTGGCTGGAGCATCTGTGTTCACCTCGGTGACGCTGCAGACAAACTCAAGTGGATTATCTTAAAAAATAATCCAAAGTAAACACCTGCATGAGTTTTGCCATTGATTCAGAACAAGTCTCTTTGTGCTCTGCTGAAACTGAAGACAAACTGGGACAAAATCAACCCAAACCCACGCAGACTCAGACACGCAACTCCTTTTTTAACATTTATTTATCAAAGGAAATGTATTGCTGAGCATGCATGCTCTTTTTCAGCAGCTTCTTGCTTCACATTTTGTATAATTGCACACATTTACAACTGGGAGCTTCCCAGTACAAACACTACTGTTGGATGCTGTGCAGCTGTACGGGAGCAATTTGGTTTTCAGTGCCTTGCTCAAGGGCACTTGAAAGAGGAAAGAGCGAAAGTCATTGAGAGATATTCAACTCCACAGTGAATCCAGAGAAGCTCGGGAAGTTTGGGTGAAAGATACACTTCTGCAGGTTGTCTCTGGTGTGTGTCTGAGTCGGACTCTTAATTTGCAGGTGTTTATGTGGCTAATTCTTCATAATGCATTTTGGAGAGGAGTGAAAAGCTCTCCTCGGGGAGTGAACGGGCCCAGGTAGCCCTCACATCTGAAGAGTGGCCTAATGGGAAAGCAAACACAGTGATTACCAAGGCCCCTTTACAAGGAGCAGCCTGCAGTGAGAGTGGAGTGCTGCACCTGAACAAGCATGTCTGTTTATGTATGCGTGTGCGTGCACATTCATGTTCACGCAGTGCATGCATTTGGAGTTGTCTGTATCTTAATGAGTTTATGCATAGTTTCATTTTGAATATGACTGTGCAACTTGATGAGAAAGGTTTTGCCTCTGATCTCTGGTTCTCCACAGGGCTGTTCAATTCTGAAAAAGTTTTTATGTTAGAGATAAACTGTTGTACACTCTATTTAGAGCTGCACTTGCCACATTTCCTCAAACAAAAGTCTTCAACATAAATATGAGAAGTTAACTGTGTATAGTGTCATTTCTTTCCTTGGTGAAAATGGTGAAAGTAGTTAAAACATAATTGGGATTTCTCCAATCAATTATTAAATTGTCCCTCTGTTTGTAAGAATAGTTTAATTTTAAGGAGCCCAATCCACTATCTTTTTTTTTTTTGTTGTACATTTAGAGTTTTATGTAGTGCAAGTGAAACATTAACATATAATAAATATTGCATCAAAATTGTGAGTATTAGATCCCTAAGCTTAGCTGAAGAAGCATAAACCTGGCTTGCTTGCAATATATTTGCCATCTTGGAATTTTAAGAAACATTGTGTAAGATTTATGTAAAATAACAGCTCCTGAATGGACAAAGATTGTCAGACCTAGAAATTATGTCATGACTTTATAGGATGACCTTCATATAGTAAAAGTATACAGCAAAGTGCAACACAGCTTAAAGTCAAATGTGTTAAAAGCTGTGAATCATTAAGGACTACAGTCAAGGGGGTTGTAATTTTAAAATGATCATCATCAGGGGTGTTCTGGTGGCCAGCATGGGGATTTAGGATGCAGCCATGTAGGTGCAGGACAGGGGACCTTTAATGCATGTCATGCCTCCTCTCTCTCCCCTTTTGTCATGTATCCTTCTGGCAAAAATACCAGAAGGATACTTTAAAAAGATTATGACCATCAAAGTTAAACATGTGCACATTAAAAGACAGCTAAAGAGCCAAAAGCCCAGATCATAATTGTAAGTATATGTATGGTACAGAGTAAAGACTCAAATACAGTATATTTACAGAACAGAATATAGAAGACAACATAATTTACACCAAATCTAAATCCTTATCTTTTTTATTTTATTTTACAACATATTAATGAGTGGAATTTACAGAAATAAAAACACAACAAAAAAATAAAATAAAAAAAAACATGGCAAGCACATGTAATTAATTCACAACAAGTAACAGATGATTGAACAATGAAAACATTGGTCTGATGAAGAGCCTAGCAGCTCAGCATGATGATGGATTAAATATTGTACCCACACACTGTGTGCATTCACTAGATTTAAAGGTAGCGATGCATCACAGCAACTACCATGTTTCTATGGATATGATGAAAACACTTAACAACCCAAACGAATGGCAATAAGGTATTACATCAAATGTTTGTCCATTTGTGTGGATTATTAAACATTTTAAACATATAAATTACTATATATTTATTATCTATTTACTTTGGATTTACATAGATATTTTTTATTAATACTTGTATTCTTTTTTAAATGATTCCCAGCACGGCAGCCTTGTGCTGTGGTGTGCCATGTCTCCTCAGGGACCGCGGCTGTTGCATAGAGGGTCTTTCTCTGCAGCACACGGGCCCTCTTCACTCTGTGTTGACTTAGTAAATTACTTGGGATGTCAGGGCCCAACCACAGCTTATCCTCGGAGGGGGAGGTAGGGGGTGAGAGCAAAAGAGGGAGTGTGAGAGAGAGGGAGAGAAATCATTGTAGAGGGCTGGAGCACAAAACTCAGGCACTGAAAGCTCCAGGTAGGAGTCAAAGTGTAGGTTTAGGAATAGAAGACCTGAGTCAAGGAGAAAACAGTGACACATTGTCTATTTCTATTGTCTCTACAGCAATGCATACAGCAGTTCAGTCTGCTTCATTGTTCTCTAAGGATGACATATTCAATAAATCAGTTGAAAGATTTCAGTTACTTTGCTGCTACAAATAGAAAACAACACTCTCTGTCAACAGAACTTCGTAATGTTGCTAAGAGCAAAAAAAGTTATGACCTGTTTCTGAGTTAGGGACTAAATAATACAAAACATGCATACCGGTTATCTTTAATCCCTTCATTATATTTATGAGACGCAAACATTTCAATGTTAATGGAAAAAGGCCCCTAACATTTTTTCTCTGTGTTGTAATGTGTCATTTTTAGAGCGTTGAGCCTCACAACAAAGGTTTGTTGTTTTTTTTTTTTTTCCTTGCTCGTGCAGCCGATCCAGGTGGATGGAGGAGGCCAGTCAGAGAGAGTCCTGCAGGGCACACGGCTGTGTGGTATGCATGCTGGGCGCTTAGGGCTGTCTCTGCCACAGCCTGTCTGTAGTCAGGCGAGCAGACTGCACACCTGTGGCCCCTCTGCTTAGCCCTGTTTGCTTTGACACCTCGGATGCTGTCTCCTTCAACAACACATCTTTCATCCTTGCCATCAACCTCCTCAACCCCTCGACCCACCGCCTCTCCTTCCCCCAACCCACACTTTTTCTGTGTGTTCCTCCTTGTCAACTCAGACACCAGCAACTTTAAAAATCTTTTTTTATCAGTGCTTTTTTCGGTCAGTTTTGGCAGAGAAAAGTTTAAGTAGGGTTTAAAACTTATGCAACCTCAAGCAAACTGTGCAGCACTTCATTCTTTGCAGTAGGTTTTCTGTTTTCTCAGCTAAGTGCTGTACTCCAAATGTGTTGAATTATGGGGTGAAACAGGCTTTTTGTTTGATTCATAATGGCCTGGTTCCATCAACGCTCGCACTCAGTGCTTTTCTCAGTCCCCTTACACTTCATTTTCTTCTTACATTTTTTTTTCTCTTTTCCTCATTTTCTTCTTCAAAATCACATTTTCCCCTTCATCTGTCCACAGATCACGCTAAGCCTTTGATAGGGATGGCGGTGGTGGGGCATGGGAGCGATGGGAGTGGAGGGTGATGTGTAATTGTGGGTCGGGGTGTCAGTGCTTCCCCAGGACCTGCTCTGAAAGGATGTGACTGAATCCCTGGCCAAGTGAAGAAAAAAAAATTCTCTCAAAGAAGCGCTTTGTGTGCAATCATCAAGCCATGATAGTGGCACAATCGCCTTGTCTAATTTGTCATAACATGCTTTGCCATTTGTTGACATCCCCTGTCCACCTTTAAAGGGCGGTTTCAGCACTTGGCCACACCTCTGCAGGTCTTTGAGTCTGGCTGGTGGCTAGGAACCAGATTTGGGGAGTAATGGATGACATGACAATTGTGAAACCAGTTCTTCAGATTTAAATCTGTACACCATTTTATTTATTTACACCATACTTTTATCCTCTGTTACATACAGCGCACTTAGATACAATTTAAATACAAAAGAATCTAAATCTAAATCTAAAACAAATTTGTATTTAATTTTGCAAACTTCAATAATATGTTTTTATTTTTTAAAGTAATAATTTGACATATTGCCAGAAGCCGGTTAGCTTAGCTTAGCACGAAGACTGGAAACGGGGAGAAACACCTAGCATGAAGTTCTGTCCAAAGGTAACCAACTTCACCTACCAGCACCTCTAAACCTCATCTTAAGAAAGCAAATCATTTCCAAAAATGTCTATTCCTTTTAAAAATAAAAGTTTGGCATGGAAGTGGGAGGGTTCTTCGTAAACCAAACAAAGTAAGTGTATTTGTAGCATCTTTCAACACAATTAAATTCAAAGTGGTTTACATAAGACATAAAAAGGCATTCAAATAAAATAGAAAATAAAATAAGTTAAAATTGAATAAAACAGATAGAACAGGAGAATGAAAATTACAGTGCAGTGCAAGATATGAATGAAAAGTCCCAAATTTAACTTAATAAAAGGCAGTGGCAAACAGAAAAGTTTTAACTGAGAGAGTTGGAGCAGACCTCCAGTTTCAGTTTTCTGGGAGTTTGTTCCAGATATGTGGTGCATTAAAACTGAATGCTGCTTCTCCTCGTTTAGTTTTGACTCTGGGGACAATAAGCAGACTCGTCCTAGACCATCTGAGAGATCTCAGTGGAAAGATCTGAGAACTGGAGTGATGTGATCCACTTCCCTGGTCTTAGTGAGGACTCTAGCAGCAGCGTTCTGAATCACCTGCAGCTGTCTGATCAACTTTTTAGAGAGACCAGTAAAGACAGCATTACAGTAGTTGAGCCAAGTAAAGATAAATATATGGATGAAGTTTTTCTAAGATTGACTGAGACCTAAGTCCATCCTTTCCTTCCTGTATTCTGTATTAAATTGAAGGTAACTTTACCAGCACTGCTAGGAGCACCAGTGTTTCTTCATCTAACCCCAGTCCCACTCTGAGGCTTACAGCATCCCAGATCTGAGGCAGCTTCAGCAGAATGGCAGGTCTTTGCTCTGATACAGACATTCAAAACTAATGCCATTTAAGCAGCCCTCTGACACTGGACATTCACATAACCTGACTTCTAACGTTTTCCAGTCGGTGGAGGGGGGAGGGAGGGCGGCAACAAGAGCCTCTTTCAGGGGGCATTTCAGCGCGGATTACAGCGGCTGACTGCTCCCAACGTTTGAACAATGTGACCACAAGGCCTTCATGATTTGTAGCTTTGCTGCATTCGGCAGATCTAATAAATCATTAAATCACCTTATTCACCACTGAAAAATGAGGGAGAAAGATTAGAGCAGCATGAGAACCATATGCAGACAGAAAGGAAGAAGGAGGGGGCAGAGGAGGAGATATGTTCACTGTCTTACTCATAAATATTACATTTAAGATTCATGTGACAAGCTAGAATTTGGTTAAATTCTGCTCTAGTAGAATTTGACTTCGGCCCAATAAAAATGCAAATTTATAAAGCAGTAGGGTAATAGTCTTTCAATAGAGGGCACCATACTTCAAGTACAGATGTGGAGCTAATCAGTATGCAGGATTAATGAAGGAAAGAATCATGAGATGTGTTTACTGCTGGCCTGTCGAGTTGCTTTCCTGTTACATCTGGCTTGTTTGTGAGTCGGGTGATTTATTAATCTATTAATCTACCCCTGTGTTATTCTGGTTATGTGCAGTGAGTGACTGGAGGAGAGTTATGTGATGAGTAGCTGCTTTGTCCCGGACTTGTTTAAAGCCGGAGCTCAGCAGTCAGACTCTTCCAGGGAAAGTACAAAGCCTTGCCTGGTGGTCTGCACACATGCCTGGATGATCTGCCCAAAACAGCCTGGATGGTGGGGTGGCAGAGACACACCTGCTTTGTCAACACCATCTTCCTCACTACTGCGGCCAACTGAAAATCCATCCTGTATAATTGCAAAGACTGTAAGGCACCATAGATCTGAAGTAGCCTCGGTTTCAGAACACTGAATCTGATCCAGGTGTGGAGATCTTTTCATTTCCTGTTGTTTGCTACGTGACAAGTTTAGGTATGAAAGTATTTGATATAGCAATATGAAATGTATTGATTTATATAGGGAAATGTGGTTATTGCACCAGCAAAAACAATATAATTTATCATTGGAAATGAAGACAAATTAAATAAGCAAGCTAAAAGAACAAAGATATAAACAGTATATCAGTAGTTTATACCATATAACAAGACTAAGAGTCTACAGCTGTGCTACTGGCTCTGTCAGGCTGTACTTAGCTAAATACTAACACATTTTAGTTTAGCGCTAACGTTTGCTAATTAGTATAAAAAATGAACTACAGCTGAGGAACAAATGTCAACCTCATGGTGGCACTAGAGGAAAATTCAGAGGATCACCTAATTCATTAGGATTCATCATCTGGGGAACATGAATGTCTGTACAAACTTTTGTGCAAATCTATCTAGTAGATGTTGAGATGTTTCACAAAAGAGAAAACTTTGACCTGCTGGTGGCGCTAGACAAAAAGTTAGAGGATCACCAAAGTCAGTAGGATTCACCCTCTGGGAACCATGTACACAATTTAATGGCAATCTACCCAATAGTTGCTGAGATATATCAGTCTGGACCAAAGTGGACCGACAGACCAATTAAGCAGCAATGTATACATTTACAGCAATTTAGAGCTCGCAGTCCACATCACATTCACATTACAATGTCATATTCACTTTACTGCTTCAATTATGTACAAGAAAAAATCTTTTACACCTCACCTGTGTTTTCTTTCTTTTTCTTTTTGCTGCTGGTAACTCCAAAACCAGAAGTACGTGATGTTCCTCCAGATCATCCACCTGGATGCCAGAAAGAGCCAGGCTTATCACCTTTGACCTCTCAGAGACTCGAGTCCCACCACCTGAGCGGTGTGTTGTCCCCCCGGTGTTCACCTGTTGTTTGGATAGACTACCTGCCTCTCAAAACAGGAGAGACATGGCAGGGCAGGTCACCGAAGAGAGAGCAAAACAAAGAGTCAGATTTCACAGACCCTCTATCAATCAAACATCTTAGAAGCACAATCACGCTCACACAACCTACAGGAATCCCACCGGCTTCAAAGGGAAGCATCTAAGGGATTTTTTCCCTCGCTTCTGAACATGGGATTGTTGTAGATCAGCAGCAGTGTTTATTGTCCTTTGTTGCTAGTTGACACAACCTGAGGATGTTACTAAGACTGTGATGCATTTACCGATGTGGAATTAATGCAATGTAGAAATAATAGTGCAGAAAATTAATCCTTTGTCTTCCATTTCTGCAAAGTAATACTTAACACTGCGCAGCAAGCATGGGCAAGCTCTCGTACATTCCCAAACATAAATTATGGCAGGACAAATGAATTCACCTACTGTTGTGTGTGTTACCAAATGCTGCCATGTCTGCTTTGTACACAGCATGCTGATTAAATGACTGGACGGAGATACACGGGCATTGTTCTGGTGTGAAGATCAACAGAGAGGTTTGTGTGTGAGGTTGATCTGTAACGTATTCAGCTTGCTTGTTCAGGGAGGCTCAGAGTTGGTTATCCATATTTACCAGACCGCAGATTCAGCTGACTCTTAAATCTGCTTAGGTGGGTGTTTGTGAGCATTTTCACTCAAATTCACTGCCTGTGTGTGAAGTGTGTAAACCTCCGGAGTTGTTCTGAATTGTGTAATACCTTTCCACAATTGTCTATTGGGGTAGATTCCTGTTTTCAGGTGGTGTAATCTCTCCGCGGCTGAGGTTGATGGACCGGTTTGTTTTGAAACGCTCCAGAGAGGATCTTTGGCCAAATTGTTTATTGATATACTCATCAGTCCGTGGCTACGTATAGAAGTCTGTTTTCCTCCTCACCACATCAGCCACCCTGTCTCTCTCACCCATCCACCCGCCTCGCCTCGGCCGTGCACCTGTCTGTAGCAGGCAGCTGTGGGTGGGCGGGTCTTGGCTGTCAGTGGAACATTCCAGAGGAGAAGTCACCCCGTTAATCCCTTGAGTTTAGACCCGACAGCCCCCCTCCCCACCACCACCACCTCCTTCACTACCTCCAGTACCCCTCATTGCCTCCCTCTGTCTCTCTCCCATCGTTGCCCCTTCCTCACGGCGCTCCCTCTCAGCCCTGGTCAGGCTCAAATGGGATACTGCTATGTCAAAGGTAGACACTGTGAGAATGAGATTAAAGGACGAGTACCCCCCACATGCACACCCACCCTTCAGCTCCCAGGCCCAGAGGTTTTAATCCCCCCAAATATTCAAGAATGAAAGCAAATATTGTTATGTCCAGATCTGCAGGCTTGTTGTGGAGGGAAAAGGCTACGTGGACACATAATACATCACTGTAACTTTCTAAAGATTTATTGTCTATTTCAACATTATTCATTTGAAATCAGTACAATTCACATGTTGAATGCTCTACATGTTTTCAGAAATTTGCTTACTATTCTGTCTATTCTGTGAATGTGTGTTTGCGTGAAATTCGTGGGTGTTTGTAGGTGTGAAGGTCATGCACACATACACAACTCTGTCTCTTGTCTACTGGAAATTTCACTCCTCTAATTGCCCATATCACTCTCTCACTATCACAGTTTTTTCTCTCCCACTGTCTATTAACTGTGATTCAAACAAGAGTCTCTTTATCACCCCGGGAAATTCTGATGTCAGGCCAGATCCTGAACTTGGCCGCCGCCCCATTCAGCTGGAACACAATAATGTGAAAAGCTGCACAATTCACTCTACGAGCGCAGAAGATGACGTTCCCTTCGGTTTTCCCTTGACACTGCAGACACTCTATCTCGAGCGTAACATTTTATCTTGCTCGCTTGGCTGTTTGGCAGGGATGACTAATGCAGTTTGTGTCCATCTCAAGCAAGGAAGGATGATATAACTGTGCAGCGGTCTCGACAACAATAGCAGTCGCTGTGCATCTGATGCACCGGGGAGGAAAATATCAGCTGTATGGGCTTATTCAGAGGGCTGGTATAAGCAGAATGTACAGTACTGCAGACAAAACCGTTAATAACACATTATGTGGTTTGCAAAATGGTCTAGTTGTGTTTGCTTTAAAGGAACAGTTCAACATTTTGGAAAATAAACTTATACACACACACACTCACTTTCTTTCCAAGGGTTAGATGAAAAGATCAATACCACTCTGATGTCTGTATGATAAATATGACAGCCAACAAGAAGGTCCTGGGTTTGAATCCCGGCTGGGGCAGGGCCTTTCTGTGTGGAGTTTGCATCGTCTCCCTGTGTTTGTGTGGGGTTCCTCCAGGGATCAATAAAGGATAACTGAAGATAAATCATGTTAGTTAGTAAATTTTAGAGGTGCTGGTAGGGGGATTTTGTTAGCTTCGGACAGAGCCAGGCTAGCTGTTTCCCTATTTCCAGTCTTTATGCTAAGCTAAGCTAACTGGCAGCTGGCTGTAGCCTTATATTTATTGTACAGACATGTGAGTAGTATCAATCTTCATATCTAACTGTCAAATATGCGTATTTCCTAAAACACCAAACTATTGCTCACCCATAACAAATAAAATCCTTTTGAGGGGAGTAAAGTTTGTGAAAAGGCTCCTTGTGTGAGTGAGCCTCCTCCCATACAACACTTAACACTGCTTGTTTTTCTTTTGCACCCCGTCCATTAAAAAGACACACCTCCTCTAGCAATTAATTTTCTTCAGTGTAATGACTGGCGGTGTCCTGCGTGCTGGCTGGACTGCTGGGGTGTTTGGGCCACACCAGGGGAAGCAGTCAGAGAGTAAGAGAGGGTCCCAGGGTGCAGGCCGTCCTCACTCTGTTTACCCACAGACCAGAGCCCCTCCGAGGGCCAGGGGGAAGCCGCGGCTGGGCCAGAGGCTATTAAAGCCCTGATGGCTTTTGACAGTAATTTCTTCATGAGTCCACAGCCCGCGGGGCCTGCCAGTGGTGAGATCGGGTGCCTCCTCTTGCCCATTAAAGCACACAAACTGTGCCCACAAATCCCGCTCAATGGTATCTCTGTGCTCAGGGAGTGTGTTTGTGCATGTGTGAGTGAGAGAAGTGAGGAAGCAGGATTGAGGAGCAGGAGAGGGGGAGGCCTCGCCAGTCGTGAGACAGCCCTGGTAACCGGGCCAAAAGGTTTGGATGCTTTTCTTCAGCTACTCCATCAGTTCAGGCGCGAGTCCAAGCCATCAGGGGAACATATTCGGAAAACCATGCCTTGACATCCAGCCAAATCGTAAAAGGTGTTTACGTGCATCTCAGCCCAGGGGAGTAGAAATCACACATGACAAGGCTTTAGCATTGTGTTGGGTGGAGGTTGGAGCTACAGCAGCAGTCGAGGGGTTGGCTAGAGGTTTAGGTGAAGGTTGATGAGTTTGTTGGACGAGGAGGGCAGCAGTAAGGTGTATCTTCTGCGCTGCTACACCTGTAACCAGCACGGCCACATTAACAGATTACATGGCTGTTTGGGAAAAGCAAATGTTGTTCTGGGCATAGTGCTAACATCACCTTCAGGGGGATTTAGGCCAGGAACATGGGTGGAAATTAGGGATGTTGCAAAAAGATGGAGCCGAATTGTGAGTTTATAATTAGAAGAGTGTGTTTTAGCTAGCAAATAAGCAACGCCAAATGACTTTAAATGCATAGAAAGGCTTGATTAGCAGTATACTCATGAGCTGGGTTTTTCTGGGGGATAAAAACGTATACATCCCTGCTGTATAGGACTTGTTGCTTCAGATTTAACTTTTCCCTTGCTGTGGATGGAGAAAGTGCTTAAGAAGGCCATAAGTTATCAATCTCTAATCCACCATCTTAGAGCAGACAGTCATAATCTCTCCTCTGTGTTACCCTGGGGTGTTAAAACCAGACCATTGGGCTGGATTATATCACAGAAAGGAGACCGATGTGTTAATCATAAATTAGAGGCTAAGCCTGAGTGAGCAGGTCAGTCTGAGGTCAGTCGCTCAGCCCTTTAGGGAATTTTCTGTGTGAAAAGCCACAGTTTACCACTTAGCAGCCCCAACATAATCAGGCAGGAACAATGTACAGTAGTGTAATGTGTCAAGGTTGCCCTGAGTCGAATGTTGTTCTTTAAGAAAGAATCCATTCAAACCTCACTGACTGTTCAAGTGTACATTTACTGTATACATGTAAGTACACCTTATGCAAATACACACACACACACACACACACTGGCTCACATAACGCCCTTTTAATGGGCCCTCATACTACACGCAGCTGAGATTGGTCCATTTATCTGTCTTCAGCCTACGTGGGAAATCTGTGACAAGAACAGAAATAAGTACCATCCGTTTTTCCCCAATTCTAAAATGTTGCCTCGGGGGAATTGGCAAGCTGTCTGAAAATGGGATGATACACGACCTTTGCTATGTATGACTAATACTTGGCTCCTAAAGACTGTGTCAACAAGGTGTTTTATTAAAGACACAGCAAGAAAACACAAAACGGCAAAGATGTTACAAGATTTATATAACGAGAAGGAAAATATAGAAGACTAATTGGATTAGAGAGAAACAAAGGAATTTGCTGATCCAATTAACCCTCTTTGACACATTAAGACTGGCAGACCCACAGAGAACATGTATAAAAGAGTTCTTTATTTCTAATAAACATGAAATACATGTGAACATGTAGGACGTTTTTATGATGTATGTTTAAAACATTCTTGCAAACTGCTGTACAAAGCCCAAGAGGAGATGCTATAGGTCAGTACATGAGAGATGGTATGGTCTAAGTTATTGCAGCCGTGTGTAGCAAACCATCCATATATCCACTTTAACATCATCAACGTGAGAGGAAAAGTACACAGGGGGAAGGGGCACAAAATGCAACATCAAACATGAAAACTTGTACAACTCTGAAAAGTATACTTTTTTAGACACACAAAGGACACATACATTGTATGTGTTAAATAATTTTTGTTTGTCAGAACATAAAAAGCTAACTACATCATTCACAGATTCAGCAGTCTGTTTAAATACCTTATTTCTACAAAGTGAATTTACATTTTTTTTTTTTTAAAGTACAAAGTGCAAATACTATGGTTTCCATTATTGCCGATTGGTGAGGGCAGATTCTCCATGCGGGAGGGGAAATCTCAGCTGCTGGCTTAGCCTTGCTTCCTCGAGGGATTCTGAGGAGAGGAAATTAAAGTGACATGAGTTTGACATATGTTTCTTTGCATTTAGTCTGACAACTTTTTGAACGACTGTATATTCCTGCCTCTGTCAGCACTAACAGAGATAAAACAATATTACAGTCAGACTTTAGGTGAGCCACCAATTTCTCTTACAGCTATTTTATCCACTAGTATGGGAGGAGTAGTTTACTTACTAGTTTACTGGAAGGTAAGCCTTCGCCTGGTTTGGCCCCTGTGAGACAAAAAGTGATATAAACTTTAACAGCCACAATATGAGGAATGCTGCAGGTCAGCTGAAGCACCAAATCCTTTCCTCCACAAAGTAAACTGACCCTTCAATTACCACTTAGTGTTGCTACACTGCTGTCCAATCTAGCACTGTATGCAAGTCACAATGACACTGGCAGACTTAACATCTGACTGCATGATTGTTATATTTTATCCATCAATATGTACGTTTGAGAATACATTTAGACATTAAGTTGTGTTGTTCAGCTCACCCTCTTCTTTGGTCACCCCGAGGCAACCCATCAGCTCCTGCAGAGACAGCGCCTTGTCGTTGCTGATGTCGCAGTACTCCACAAACTTCTTCACACACTTCTTTGGCTTGGATTTCTTGCGCAGGAAGCGTTTGAAAGGCTTGATCTCCTTCTTCCCAATGTCCCCACTGGAGTTTTTGTCCAGCTGACTGAAATACCAGTGGACCACCCTCTCCTCCAGGGTGTGGCTGGGGTCGGGCTCGGCCATCCTAAATGATATCAATTCATCAGCTAATAATCGTCCCTCCATCACTTCATCCAACTGTCTAAGAGCTGTCTGTAGCACAGAATACTTTTGTGTCTTTTTGGTAAATGACTAAACCCACTGATGTTCATCAATAATCGTAAGATGAACAAATCAACTTCCGAATGTCATACCTTCCGGCGGATGCTGGATCTGTGACGGCGTGCACCATGTCTGTCGACAGTGCGTCAAGAACACTTGTCAGGAACTCTGTTTTCTTTGCCCCAGGACAGCCTGGAAAACAAACCACAGATACCTGAATGAGTGTGTGCGAGCATGCATTATGCAGTTCATATGGAAGTAAGTGTATGTATATGTCTGCAAACACAGAAAAACGATCCCCGTCAACATTACGACGATGTGGAATGCTGCCATCATAGGTGGCCTAATAAATGTTTCGGGAGGGACGTCATGTAACAAGCGGCGTAATTTTAACATGAACAGCACATAAAGACGGCAGAGGTGAAAATAAACCCAAACAGGACTCTCACAGTTGTCTTTTACTCCCTCTCATAAAGTGTCAGACCTCCCCTCATCTGGAGGAGGAAGAGGGTACCTGCCAATCATCCTAGAGGCCCCTGAGTAGTTATGACAGCTGGAGCACAGAAGATGTTACTGAACACTGAATGTATGGACAAGAGGCTCCACCAGCACCTGAGACTCACTTGAGACATCAAGGGGACCAAATACAGTCCTGACACATTGTTACTCAGGATTTTGTCTGAGGGATGTCTGATTTAAAGGTATGCATCCAGAGGCCGATAGACACAACTCAACACCTGATCTTCAGTGTGTGGTGGGATTATTATTTGAAATGTGAGCCAGAGAGGAGACTAATATAATTAGCCCATGAACCAATAAGGTAAAATCTGTCATTAACTACCCAACTTAAACCAACAGAGAAGCATTATTCATGCAGAACATGACAAGAAAAAGACCCTAATGATAGTAATTGTCTGTTAGGCCATATAGTTTTAAGAGTGAGGAGGCCAAGGTTGTTCTGGAAGAGCTGAAGGCTACGGCGGCCTGAGAGATTTCCTGGATTCCTCTCCCGGCTCTCCTCTGCTTTCTCACAGTCCGGCTTCCCTCTGCTATTCTCCCTGTGGAGAAGAAGAAATTCTCCACAGTTTGCTACTCTTTTTATGGCCCAGGCCTGCGGGGCCAGATTCTCCTGTGTTGGAGATAATAGCATGCTTTGCCCCTCTCTAACAGGTGGCGACCAGCAACGGCGTAAACACCCAGCACCCAGCCTCTACTCAACCTTTTCCCAAATAGCGCAGGGCTTTAGCAGCCTGCACCGAGCGGAGGGTTGAAACATTCACATGTCCAAACTGTTCCACAGTCTCCTTTACATGCTGAACAGACTTGCACTTAAGTTTTAGTAGGCCCTCCCTGGCCCTAGCCCAGTAAAATATCTGACCCACCTGTTAATGGCCAAACCGGTGCCTTGCGGAGCCTCTTGTGGTAAATTAGTCTAGACAGTCACACAATTGCACCCACAGAAGGCAAAGTGTTTTTATCTGGCTTCTGACTGAAGAGAGATTTGTGGGATACAGTTGGACTTGTTTGAGGGCTTAGTGTTTTTCATGGAGAACACACGTTCTCTCCGTAATGCTGCAGGAATCTGAGCGTGTCTGCAGTTCATTCAAATGGGAAGCCATCAGGTATGGCAGCTCCAGTCCTTTCCTCTTGGCAGCAAAGGTTTTTCTTGTGGGGGCGGGACAGATCAGCTTCTGTCTGTCTGGACACAGTTTAGCTGAGGGGCAGGACACAAATGTTCCTGCTGTCATTCAAAGGAAATTGAGCCTGGACATTTTCCGTTCAGTTCAAGGCTGCAGCAGTAAACGACTGCTGTCTTATTCCATAATGATTATAATTATGTAATACCCACGTTTGACAGATGCAGGATGGAATAAAGTTGAGAGAGCCTCAAATGATTAATTTTTTTCTTGTTGAAAAGCTAAGATCTGCACCACTTTTCATATTCCTCCATATACCTGCTGCCTGTAAGAAGTTGGCCAGTAAGTGCATGTTTGCATGTGTGTGCCCATGTGTTACTGTCAATAAGAAGCAGTGTTTTTCTATGGAGCCACATGGGGCAGAGCCCTGTCAGCACTCACAGCCGCAGCTCCCGATGGCTGCCGCAATGCTATCCCATGATCCCGCTCTGGGGAGAAAGCTAGCCAAATACTCTGCTTTCCTCTCCTGCCCCTTTCAGGGCAAAGTTCTCCTTTCTCGCATCTCGCCCCATAAACCTCTCAACACCAGCGCTTCAACAGCAAATGGGCTGCAGCAATGTGAAGGCAACATTTATAATTATCCCTGGTTCATACAGTAACAGGGTTTACAGCCATTGACGCAATTGCTCATAAAGAAAACAAGATGCTGTGTTTTTTGACTGTGTCCCGGGTTATTTTATAATTGGAGACCTGGCTGATACGGTGCAGGTTTTTTTTGACAGGTTTAGAATGAAGTCTGTGTGCTCGTGCGAGCGTCTGTGTTAGGTGATTGCATGGCTGAATAAGTACATTGTTTTCCATCCTAACACTACGTGTTTAGGAGGTGTTTGGTTGGGCTTGAGGTCGTTCTCATGGGATAGCTGTGGCTGTTTTCCACCCCATTGCCATCTCACACTTTCTGCTGACAGTTATACACTGTAATTATTCCTGCTCAATATCTTAGCAATAATATACACCAACAGTGCCACTGGAAGGCAAAGATGAGTAACATTTGTGTCTGTCTATCCTCACTGTTTTATACATCCTCGATGCCGGAGCAGAGACAGAGTGCTGCTCTGCTGCTAAATGCAGCACCTGCGAGCAGAGAGCACAGCTCTGGCCCGGCACACTGTTACATAAACAGCTGTGGATGGGACGGGAACAGTGGCAGCTCTGTTCATATGCTGCTGGATTATTAACATGTTTACCAAACCACCAAAAACTGTTAATTTGCCAAGCACCATTGAGCTTTAAACTGTGATTTGGTTGTATGCAGCACCTGAAGGCTATAAGTCTACTTTGCCTATCATTGGTTTTATGATGAGGACAAGTCATGCAATTACTGATAAAACTAAATATGATGATATTTATCATCTAGTATATATAAATGTGATGAAAACTCTGGTTTTATAGTTTACATTAAAATAAGTGCTTTAGATTAAGCTAGACCTGTTCATGCGATGCCATGCGGGCTCAGTTGTAAAGCCGAGCAGCGTCTGTGTGAACCTGTATCTCAGCAATTGGATCAGTAGGTGGAATGATGGCCACCTACTGACCCAGATGGCATTTTCCTTAAAACGCACTAAAACATTTTAATGTGGTATTGATTCATATTACAGAATCAAACCCACATCAATATATTTCATAGTTCTAAAATAACTTGTCTTCTTTGATCGACCATCTCCGACGTTTTAGGAAAACTGGAGTCAAGACAGCCTTCCTAACTATAAGAGCCGTGGCAGTCATGTCAAACAAGTCCTCCAAATCAAGTGACAAAATACATAGTTTGTAACTGCCCTCCAAAATGACCCATACCAGCGTTTTCTGATCTGACACCTCATACAAGCTGGACAACATACCTCATCAGTGCCTTCCAAAACCGTTTTTTTTTTTTTATCTGATACCACTATGGTTAAGGTTTAAGGTTAGGAAAAGAATGTGGTTTTGGTTGAAATAAATACTTGATTAAGGTTAGGGATTGATGGTGGTGATGGTTAAGAGAAATTGGTAAGACACAAGAAGCAAACAGCAGTCTGTTGTGTCAAAGCCAGATGTTTTGCTGACCCACACAACCACCCTGACTTTCTCCTTTGTCACTTGAATATAAACACGTCTCCAGTGAAAGCAGCCTGTTATACCCGATCAGGCACGTTTTTGCTCATAATTATTATTATTTCTCAAAATATTTTGACACGACACATACGTCTTCACTTCTATCCATTTGTAAATACCACTTATATATACCATAATATAATTCTGAAGTGTCAAATCCTGACTAGCAAATATCCACCTAACACAGCAAACATAGTCTCACCTGTAACTAAGCCCACCCCATGACCACCACCCTCCTCCAAACTCCTCTCCTGCCTTCAGTTTAGTTATCTGCACTGTTGTCAGCCTTTCTATCACTACCTGTCTCTAGCATCCTATTATCCATTATCTCTTTTTATCCATTATCTCCTGCCTGCTGTTTCTCCTCCGTGCTGTCATCCCACTATCCTCCATCTCCCGTGTCAGTTGAAGATTAATCCTCCCCCCGATCCGTCTCTGTCTCCTTGCTTATTGACCAGTGAGGGGCAGTATCTGGCAATCCTCAACTCTTTATCAAGCATTTCCTTGACCAACAGTGCTAATGATGTCAACAAACACACACACACACACACACACACACACACACACACACACACACACTTGCACTGTTATCACAACCTTGGAAGCGCGGCAGCAGTTGGAGGCTGACTGCTGAAGAACTTCACCATGTGGTCTGAACAGAGAGGAAAAGCAGAGACCGAGTCCAGTCTTTAGAGACCTACCCTGGAGATGTCTGCTTCTATAATGGTCCTTAGGTTTAGTTGGGTGGGCCCTGGCATTGCCATCGCACTTTGGCTGTTCGTACCTGTGACAGAGAATACACCACGTGAGAAAATGTCAATTCATTCAACGTGAAATGGGTGAAAGGGATTGTTTATAACAGTAAAACTATCCTCATTGTAAAATCAGAGAGGAATCCCATGTTTTCCAATTACCCGCGTACAGTTAAATCACGGGGATTCAAATAATTGTTTTGTGGCAAACCAGAGGCTGTGACACACATCCAAAAAGAGGGGAGGGGTTTGGGGCTGGTATGAGGACAGAAAGGGGGAGGGAGAGAGTGAGAAGGAGAGAGATAGAGGGAGAGAGGCAGACAGGGAGCGTGGGACACAAGGAAGCTTTCACGGCCTCCCTTGGAGAGCCGGCAGAGCCCCGATTGCTGCTGTGCGACTGGGCCAAAAGCTGGCCAGGGACAAGGAGAGAGAAGGGGGGGAAATCCAGGCTTCCATATGTGTGCTAATGTGCTGTCTGGCACTCTGCCTGAAGCCTTGTTAATCTGATACCCAGCCTCGCTGCTCAACAAGAGTGTACCAGTGCCCCACTCTGCCAGCCTGACTGACCTCTGACCTGCTGCTCACCAGACCACTGAGTCACTCTGTCTTATCTGCAATGGAGATGTTTGTCTGCCTGACTTATGTGCATTTTCTGAGTCTCAAATGGAGATGCTTCTTTCTGTTGTCCGAGAGTTACTTTATTTCTAACAATGTCTTCTAAATAGAGAATCTATAAAGTTTGCATGGTTGCAGACCAGCCACTCTGCTGTGTTAGGGTGTCTTATGATCACTTACCTGCTTTGTGTATTAGCAGGCTGGTTTGCTTACCACAATGAACTGAGCAATACATTCCAATAACCTTTGTAAATGACCATAGCTAAGCCCCCAAATGGCCGTATAATGCATGAGTTTTGCGTAGGTGAAGTCTCTCCCACCTGGTGGAGGTCCCAGGTATGGGCCGTCCAGTGTCCACCAGCACACACCAGCAGTAGCCGGTGGAGGGGTGGCATTGGACCGGCTTGTACAGTCCTCCTTGGGCACAGTCTGGTACAAATACAGCATCATTCTTGTGTTGCCTCGCCTCTTCCTGGGCAGACTGCTGCTCCTGGTCACAAGATGAGGCTGGAAAGAGGGGTCAGAGGTTACACAGGAATCAGCGGAGGCGTCACTGGATTGGTCTTGCAAACATACACACTGTCAGTAACGACAGCATTCACTTAGGTGGTCTAGATCGTGTGACTTGGCAAATACACGCCCCAGACACACGCACGCACGCACGCACGCACGCACGCACGCACGCACGCACGCACGCACGCACGCACACACGCACACTCGATGAGAAGAAGAGGGTTTGTTTAAAGTTAGGAATAAGAGTCACCCCTTACCAGATCTGGCATTTTGGATTTATACAACACACAGTTTGTTTGAATTCATTTCTTTCTCATTACACTTTAAGCACTGCTAAGAAATCCCTGAAGAGGAGGAGGAGGTTGGAGCGCTGGGGAAGACAAAGGGGTGGAGGATGAGTGCTCGGAGACAGTGTGTGTAGACTGCTATATCAGCCCCCCGTGGCACTGTTTACGGACATTAACGGGCTAATGACTAAGTACAGCTCCCTATGCCCCAAGTTAAGTAAATATTTGGACACTCAACTGTCCTCTGTGGATGTGTGTGAAAGAGAGAGAAGCAGACAAGACAAAAGCAGAACAGTGGTCAGTCGGGCCTTCGCCTTCATACACCCACACACAATGACACACTACCGCAGGGTACTGTAAAGTACCAGGGATCTATATGTTCACATGTTCAAAATTCCCAGGGAAAAATGCAATGCTTCATGATCCTTTCTTTTATCCGTACATACAGAGGATGCAGCGGTCTCAATGGGAGAAAGATGGGGTTTTGCAGAGCCTCAGCAGGATCTAATCAGACTTTTTTTCTGTGCAGCAGCCTCCTTCTCTGCCGTGCAGCTCTCCAACAGAGATTTGAGCATTAAACTCAGGGATGAAAGTAGAGCTCTTCTGGCCATGAGGGCTTTCATCACCAATCTCTCCCTCTCTTCGCTGCTCCCCTCAAGGCTCGGAAGCTACTGCGGGATTATGCATATCCCTTTTCTTTGTTTATTTTCATTAGAGATCTTTACCCACACAAAAGAGACCAAATGAAATGCCTCCCCGCTTTCTCAACCAACCTTCTATTCGCTCCAGTTCCTCCGTATGGGCTCTCTTTGTTGGGGCGGGTGTTTTTTTTTTTTTCACCCCAATACCCCAAAGAGCACATGATAATCAAAACCATCAATGCTGCATTTCTCAGGCTTTTTTTTATTGGTTGTAAATTATGATAATGGGATTCACACGCAAATGCACACATGCACACAGGGTTCTCATCTCTAGGCTGGCCTCAAAATAGCATTGTTTTATGCAGAAAGCTACACATTTCCCCAAAGAGCAAAGAGGCAGCTGATCAGTACAATAAAATAAACATGCAAGTGTGTAAGAGGAGAGCAGAAGGGACCAGCCAGAAGAATAGGAGATCTTATGTTTGTGCCATGTGCTGATAATTACAGATACGCTGCAATGCGAAGAACCACAGAGAAGCAGATCCTCAAAGCCTGACGCACTCCAACACCAAGATGTATTGGTTTCACAACCCACCATCTGTCCTTAAAAGACAGGAACAGCCTCAAACCATGATTGCTCACACAAGTAGGAAAAACACAGAGCATGCTTTCAGTTGAGGTTTGCAAACACCCGATCGCCGTCATTAAAGAAAAAGTGGTCTTTGAAACTCACATGGTGCTCTGGTTCTATTGTTCTGTCGGCTGCGAACCTGCTCCGTCCACAGAGTGGGGTACTGGGAAATGATGTCTGAAAGAAATCACCAAGACAGCTTTATTAGCTTCAATCGAAAACACACTCATATATCATCTGAGCCAAACCTGGTGGTTCCAAAACTCACAGACTGTAAAATGCACATCAAGGTTATCATATGTCAAACTGCTGCAGTGGAGGTGGAGAGTAAAATGCATGTGACAGCTGTGACCAGAAAGACAGCAGCAAAAAGAGAGGTAGGTAAACTATGACTATGAGTCTCCTCCTGTCTTATCAAATGATCACATGAACATGAAATCATAAACACTACTTCCTTCAATATATAAAAGGCTGATGAAAGTGTTTAAGTGCAACTCTGCAAAATGTGATTGTCTGCTTCCCATCCACAGTGATGGATTTATGTTTACTGAACTAGAAATGTAGGAAGTTGTTTTCTCTGCCATTTGGAGTTTAAAGGAAGAGAATGCAGCAATATCACAATATACAAACACAATGCATCATATTTTAAAGATGATGACATGTTTTGTGTGAAACATTTTAATATGTAATAAGTAACCAGTAACTAGAGCTGTCAGATAATTTAGTGGAGTAGGAAGTACAATATTTGCCTCCAAAATGGACTAGAAGAATAAATTAGCATAAAAAAGGAATACCTCAAGTAAAGTAAAAGTACCTCAAAAGTGTACGAGTAATAATACTTTTGAAAGAACTAGTAACACAGTCTTCTTCAAATGAAAAGTTGAATTCTTAAGCAATTAAACACAACCTTGCTCAAATTAACACTCAGGCGCTTTGTTGCTAGCTTACTTGATCTGGTATGTAGCTCATGGTGGCTAGCTAATGGTAGCAAACTTAGGATACATATTGCTGTATAACTGAGTAAATTTGCCAGCTTCATGACTCTTCTCTGCTTGTGCTACTGTTACACTATATTTTAGCCTTTACTAATATCCTGTAATTGTCACTTGTGGCCACAGTGGCCACTATCCTACAACAATAGTCTTGCTTTAACATCAAATGTGTGGAAAAAAGGACTCATGCTGAAATTCTCCTTTTAGTTTTCCTTTATATTTAAATCAAATCTTGCACATCACACTTTCCCCAATGACCTTTCTGAAGCATGATGCTGTAACTGCCTCATATGCAGGCTCCTTTTCCCTTATAAGGCTGTTATGCTTTTGATTCAGTCAGTGGTGTCTCAGTAAACACAGGCGCAGTATCAAACATTTTTTGCTCACAGTCTGACGGAAAAGAGCTCACCTTCTTCATCGGTAGTAGGCTGTGGATCCACCACTAGGCCAGTCTCATCTGCATTTAGAATGGAGAATATTTGCAAGGAGACTACAATTACGAGAGTAAGCTAGATTAGAGAACACTTAACTATGTGAGATTTGCACTTTGCCCGGCCAAGAAGGATGGAGGCGGAAGTAGAGAGGTGAGGAGAATGAAAAAGAGAGAGGGGTGTGTGTGTTGAAAGCTGAAAGAGGTGACTTACTGTACAGTAAGAGAAGAGAGGAGGAAAATCAGAAGTATAGTGGTCATATATTCCCATGGTTTCACTTCATGCAACAAGGGAGATCATTATGCTATGGAGGACAGATTGAGGTCAGTTAAAATTAATGAGGAGAGGATGAGGACCAGTTGTCCCTGATGTTCTTCTCCATCCTTCCATTGCCTGCATTTGAGTCATGAGAGCTGTGTGAAGGTGGGAGAGACACAGGAGGTGAAGAATGCAGTAGTCAAGTCTGAGACAAACCAATTAGCAGTGAGAGAATCGAGCTCAGTGTTTGTTTGGTCTCTGTTTGTTTGTTTGACTTGCGGTAGGAGGGAGACGGGGATGGAGGTTTTGAGCCGCTTAGGGTGAAACCACGGCCGTAGGTGTGGTTAACCTCAGTGTGGGTCACTCATTCTGCTCAAAGTAAAGCTCTGTGAATGCATGAGTCAGGGCATATCTAATGGGCGGCTCCACAAACAGGGATTAAGCTTAAACTTCTTTTCTTCAACAATGAATTCTCCATTGCAAAATCAGGATTTTACAGTTTGTTATGCCAGCCGATCATCTTCTCGAGCATGCTTGGTGGATAAAAATACATACAGTCGGTGTGACTGACTGAGGCAGACATATTATTACTCTGCTCACTTAACGGATGGAAATGCCATTTCAAAAAGTGTATTTATGATTCGGATTTACGATAAACCACTAATGACCCATCTTTACTTTGCGGCCTTTTACATGGCTGTAACACCTCTTTTAGCATATGCCAGGAAACCCCCGCGCTATTTGTGGTCATACGGCATTAGTTTAACTGCTGTTTGTCAGTCGTCAGCTGCATGTGATTCCAGCATGTGAATGAATTTGTCAAGTCAAGCAGCAGAAATGGGTTTATGGTAAAGCATTTGGTGTTTAATATTACCAATATTCTGATAATAAAAGTGCAGCAATGTGGCCTGTGGAATGCTTAGACACTGATGGGCCTCTGCTGAATCAAAATATTGATGCAATCACTGCTATTTTCAGTGCTGGCACACCACAAATCTACAGTTTATTCTGCTTTTCACCACCCTGTTTATCCAACCAGTTCGGATTGAACCACAACCCCCCCACTCCACCTCCTTTCCTCCCTCTTTCCCTCTCCCACCATGCCTCCTCCTCTCTCAAATTTTGCATTCCCACTTGATCTATGTGTAATGAGTTGGCCGGGCTCAGACAGACACTATACCCAAGACTGTTTACAGAGAGAGAGGCGCAGACGTAAATGTCACACTGACAGGAATAACCCCACATGACAAACACAAGTGGATGCATATGCACTTTCTCTCTCTCACACACACTCACACACACATCCATGCATGCAAACACACACACACACACACACACGCAATCACATAAGGAATCGATCGGAGTCAACCCAAATTACACTTTTTCTTTGTGAGCCTTCAAATCACATCAGTTAAACAAATCGTCTCTTACAAGATGAGAGAAAGATATACAGTATCTGGAGTGGAGCCGGAGAGAAACTTAGTGGTTCTATATCTGGAAGAGGGTAGATGTTGATGAGACACAGAGTGAAAGTAGGGTGGAGGATAAAGTGTGAACATTTCCTTGTATCTTATGATACTGTTGCTGAAAAAGAACCAAGACCAAACAAGATAAAGTTAGAGAAGAAGAGCTTATGATATGTCAGTTTTCCTCCATTCTGGCTGCTCCCTGGCCGTTTGGCTGCCTGGTAAAGACAGCAGGCGGTTATAGGTGGTGTAGCTGCTGGCGGTGTGCATTAAAGCTCACCGCAGCCTCTCTCCTTAGACTTGTTACTCAGTAACAGACTGCTTTTATATCAGCCTTCAGGCTGCTCGCACTCTCTCAAATTGACAAAATATTAGAAAGGCAAGCCTTAACAGGCGACCCACCCTGCACATCTCCGACACAGATGCAGGCAAACAGACAGAGATACAAATGAATACACACACACACACACACACACACACACACACACACACACACGTACATGCACACATGCTTAGATAGGTACACACATGCACATGGACAAACATGAAAGTACACATGCACATATAAAGGAGTCACTGTGCCTCTGAGAATGACTTTTTCTTGAATTACAGTCTCACCTGCTTTACCTGGCTCTCTTGTAGTAGCTTTCTCTGGTTTTGAACCTGAAAAGCAACAGGTTCTAATTAATTAAAAATTTACCACCACACACCTTTTTCATGTTATCCGCAATAATGAAAAAATGAAAATCATAAATCTTTGGTGTACTTCAAGAATTTGGCCTCGTTTTGTGGCACAGGAACAAACAGCCACCAGACTTAAGTAAGGAGTGAACCACAGTGGAAAACTCTTTTCTGCCTTTTTATTTTCAAACGTCATTCATTTATTTCAAGTGGCTCCAATCACTTACACACTGCATGTCGATGGAGACTTGATGAAATTCTTGGACTTCATATGCACAGCTATGATCAAAGTACAGCTGGCAGTTACAATACAACTACTGCTGCTACTAGTGCTACTTCTGGAGCTTTCTCAGTATTGAGACAGCAGCAACTTCCGAGGCAGCCCCACAGAGACGCACAGGGAGGACATGTGGCATTGGTTATTTGATTGTTTGGCAGACGCCATCCTCCAAGAACACTTACATTCCTTACAGTTTAACTTTGTTGCCTAACTCTGCAGCAGGGATTTTCTACTAGGCTTATTTGCACCGCAGCCCCATGCCTTGAGCAACGCTCAGTCCTCGGGTGGCCGTCAAACCCTGTGGCCGTCAGTCCAGCCACTGACCACTTTCCCACAGGACTGAAGATTACACCCCCCTCAAACATGGAATGTCATGTTTTTCTGTGTTGAATTCAATTCATCATCATTGCTTCACAAAATTACAGAAACCGCATTCTGGTACAAATCAGCCATTTTAAATGTCATACATCACGCTTATTTTAAAAAAAGGGATGCTGTACTAGTGCACTGAACTGCAAACACAGTATGCATCACTGCATACATTATAAGACAGGTTACTGGGGTTTTACCCACCTTGGCATCGAGGTTTTTTATTGGCCACTGCTGAGCCACTGATGGGTCGGCCATTGGGGGTGACACACCAACAGTATCCAGTGTAGCTGTGGCACTGAACCTGTAATCAAAACAGCATGTAAACACAAAGTCAGCACAAGCTAAGCCAGTATCTGTAAGAATTAAATGTGAATTCATGCAGGAGAGAAGAGCAGTTCTTGCAAAAAGTGGACTCTTGGTGCAAAAGAGTTACTCTTTTCTTCTGTGGCTTCACTACTCTAGTGCCTTGCCTCATATTCTAAACAATTATCAATTATGTTGTGTTTTTTGTTACCTCGCTATATGTGCCATCGGGGTTGCATACAGGCACAAAGACCTGCGGGAAGAGCTTCTTGGCCTGCTGCTCTGTGTACTTCTTCTCTGCTACACATCTGGATGTATCTGAGGAGCACCACAAATCACCAGAATCACTACACATCACAGAGACTCGTGATTCAACCCACAGCTCAACTATTTTCTTATGCTGCACAACTATGAAACCAACATACTTAAAAAAGTCAGTAGAAGATGTTGAATCTCACAGATGATGAAGAATGAAAGAAAAATGCAGGGAGAGAGGAGAGACAGAGGGGAAACAATCCAAGACATTTCGGAAGCGGCAGATACTTGTGTGGCTGGGAATAGAACCAACACCCCCAGTCCTATTAGGAGTAAGTCAGGCAAGCCTGCACAGTGCCTGGTGGTAAAGCCATTACTGAGCGAGGCAGCTCGTGCTGCTCCTGTAGAACATTCCAGTCACCCAAGAAAAGGGCTGATGCACAGGGAAAACCTGACCCTTCCTTAATGTCTCCGAGTCTGTCTCACTCTCCTCCTAAACCTCGACCGTCTCTTCAGTTCAGCCCGAGCTGTCCTCTAACTATTACCGATATAAATGTGGGTCAGCAACTTTTCACCTACGTGCACCTCAAGTCTTTTCACATCCCTCTGTCAGAGCCATGGCTCATCCTGTCATTCCACAGCTGCTTCCTCTCACCTGGCCAACAGGACCAGCTGTGCAAACTCTCAGGAAATGTTGGGCAGCGATGGGTTTGATGGTAACTTGGTGTGACATTAGCTGCCATGCAGTGCCTGTCTGGCTGGCAGGTTCAAATCACATTAAAACAATGACTCATGCTGGGTTTAAAAACGTTCACCAGTTTGGTCAGGAGGCTGCATGTTGCTGGCATGGCTTACAGTAGACTGTCCATTAGACACATGCAGGGGAATGTGCACTGGTTTCTCCCAGTCTAATGTGTGTGTGTGTGTGTGTGTGTGTGTGTGTGTGTGTCACTGCCACTGGCGAGGAGAGGGGGCAAGAAGCTGGATGTTGCGGATAGAGGAAAGCAGCAAGTTGAGGAGCTCTAAAGTTAGCTCCAGTGGAAAAACCCCAAACCATCGTCCGTCTCCAGGGGGCTCCGACCAAAAAGCTGACTGGAAAAAATGACAGGACACTTGAATCATCTGAGCGCAGTGATAGAAAACAAATGTGGTGCCAGTCTCACCATCCTTAAACACAATCCCATCTCTGTGCTTTTAGGCCAGACCGGCCCTCTGGTTTATTTCGGCTGCTGACTCGGCTGCTGCTGCTGTGTCTTTCACCCCGGCCGTCCAGAAGCAGAGGGGGTCCGAACTCTTATAGACCCGATGTTATTGACGCATACAATACAACTTTCATGGATTTTCGTCCCTTTCAGCTTCCTAGCTGGAATCCTCTATTCTGTGTCCCGGCGCTGTCCGCCACATCCAGATGTCCGCTTAGAGACGTTGCCATAGAGACCCAGCACGGGCATAAAATCATGGAATGCTTTTCCATCATATGAGACTTCTTTTTAAGCAAACCCTTTTGCTCACGCTCCCTGCATTAGTGATCTAATATTGTAATGTGTAAGAATGGGGCATTGTCCCCAGTCTGTAGAGCGATGAACCAGCAGTATAGAGTTAGTGAGTGGGGCGGGGGTGAGTGGGTTCGGGGCGGCAGCATTGGGGTGTATGGGTGCTTCCTTCCAGCAACGACTAACAATGAGGGAGTTTGTGAGCTGCCTGAACCCACTGGCTATCCTTCCCCTTTTGCCTTTTATCTCCAGCCTTCTATCGGTCACATACGTACAGCTTTACATCTAGTATGAGGAAAATGAGACCATTAATTCTTGTCAAGATATTTCATTCAAATGCCCTTGCTTCTGCATAATAATTTGATTTCAGAGAGCTGAAGCCATTTCACATCAACGAGGAAGTTGTTGGTCCCATGATGCTGTTATGCATTTCTGTTGTAACAAAGCATGAAATCCTTGAGTAAACAAAAATATCCACTGAAAAGTAAATAATTTAGTATTTTGACAAATTAACGTACACGTCCTTCATCAGCACAAATGGTGTGAAATTAACCAGCCTGGCAGCAGCACCCCCCCACACCCACTCTCACTGTGTCAACCCCACTCGTCCTCCCAGCACTCAAAGAATCAATTATGCTGAAATGAATTTAACCCACAAGTTTCTACTGTGACCCCCTCTGCGCATTTGAGAGCGCCAGGCGGTGAAGCGTGACTCATGACCTGACCTTTGCATGGCCCTCGGATGACCTCCAGCTGGGGGTCGCGGCACTTGGCTCGGAGGAACTCGCAGCGAGATGTGAAGGTCCTGCCGTCGGAGGCGCACAGGGGCTTGCGAGGAGGTCCGCTGCATTCCGTGTTGCACTCCTTATCCTGATCCACCCGCAGGAACTGCAGAAGTGAGAAAGCGGGAGATAAGCAGAAAAAACATTTGCGAAATGAGCCATTTTTTGGGAATCAGTGAGCTCTGCACCAAAACATTTTAATCTCCACAACAACAGGTGTGATTCTGGAGGGATTTATGGAGACTAGGGGTTGGAGCTTGTGTGGGGGCAAAACACAGGCTACTACACCAAAAAGTCAGTCACAGAACAGGTGTCCATTGCCAAAGCCATACAAATTGTTCATTCGGTTTCAAAACTTGTGCAGCATCATTTTATACATACACTAGAAAGCACTGATAAACAGTTCACAGACAGAAAGATGAGGCAGTGTCACTACAAGCCTGTCAGGGTGCAGCCATGCTTTGTCTTTGTCTAAAGGGCTGGAGAAGACTTCCTCTTTTCTTTGTCTGTGCCAACACCTGCACGGGTATTCACCTGAAATCGCTCCTGAGGATGTTTTACTCAGCCATGAAAAGAGAAACAAGGACAGAGACTCCTGGCTGAACGCATCGGATCACCTGTGTCAATGCCACCATTGTATCTGCCACTGTGGTATGAAACCCCCTCGCCAGGCCACACAATGGGGGGGCGGCGGTGGTGAGGGGGGCGGCAACAAGCTGTGACTGCTACAATGAATGAAAAGACAGCGAATGATGGAATAAACTAGATGTCAGGGAGCTTTGTGCTGCTACAGTGTGAGTGTTGGGTTTTCATAAAGTTCGCGTGATGGAATAATGACCTGGGTGAGTGGAAAAAAACAAACTCTATACCCATGCCTATGCAGGTGCTGTTTTCAGTCAGTCATATCCAAAGATAAAAACCTCTCAGAACTCTTTTTGTCTTCTCTTGTAATGAAAATATTTGCACATATGAAACACTCTTTTGTTTTGTGACGTTTTTGTTTAGTTTTCAGTGGATGCACGAATATCCGAAATCTGCCTGAATGCTCGCTCTGTCTACTATTCACAGACAGACACACAGACAGACATAAACTTTAATTCTTTCACTCACACATACACACACTACACACACACACTTATGTGGCAATCTGTGGCACAAAGAAAAGAATCAAAGCCAATACTTAAAGGTAAGCCATACAAATCTGTTATGAGTTATCAAAAGAAAGGGCATGGCAGAGATACAGAGAAAGAAGAAAAGACACACATCCACAGAAAGGGCGGGATGATCACCAATTAAAAAAAAACGTGTTGTGTCTGACATCTTACGAATGAAGTGAGAGATGAGGTTTGGTGGCAGCCCCCTGCATTCAGACGTGCGGGGCTGCATGCACCTGGAAGAGGGTTGGCAGGGAAGGCAGCGTCGCCCTGGGCCAGGGGGGAGATACAGCCCACTCTGTCAACCCTGCTCATAAATCTTCTCAGGGGGGGATCAGAGGAGAGAGGCCCGTTCAAACACATCGGAAGAGGAGCCGCAAGGGAGGGAAGTCTTTTGGATTGAATGAAATTTTTCAAAAAACTAATTTTTTACACTCCCCTTTCCCAGGCTTTTAAAAATGATGTGTTGTCATGAGAAGAACACAAAAAGTATCCTAACACTGCAGAGCTGTTTGATTCACAAGAACAGCTTGTGTCCAAGTCTCAACACTCATCTTTCATCTTTCTAGACTGAATTATGGAGACTAGTACCTCTTCCTCATTTGGGAGTAACAGAATATGAGTGAATGTTGTCTACTTCCAGTGGTTAAAGGGAACTCATGAAGTGTTGTCTTTAATTTGGGCAAGGCAAGATTTACATATTCATATTGGACCCAACAGGTCCAAAGACAAATCTGAGGGGTCACAAGATGATTAAAAAGAAACATAGTGTTTGACAAAATTATCTTCAGTTTTTCTGACTTCTCTTACTTTAGTTTTTCCTTGTGAAATACTGGATTTTATTTATTATTTTAGGGCATTTTATGCTTTTATTCATCAGCGACAGTAGTGAGATGACAGGAAATGGTGGAGAGGTGGGAATGATAACAAAGGTCCCCGCCCGAATGTGAACTGGGGACGTTGTGGTTCATGGTCTGTTGGTCATGGTCATGGTCACAGCGCCCCAGATACTAGATTATTATTATTATTAGATTTTTCTGCCATAGATTTTATGATATTTTTAGGTCTTCGGGCCACTAAAAGCCTTCAAACTGAACAATCTGAGAGGGAAAAATTCCTTTCACTTCCACATTGGGGCCATCATTTATAATGAGGGGTCACAAGTAGACATTACTTCACTTTAAAAAGGGACACAGCTGGGAGGATTTTCCATTTTAAGTTACAATCTTTTCAATTGTAACTTAATCTGTGAAGAAGTTGCCACTGGAGAGCATCACTAAATTCGAGAGGAGTTGGTTGGAAAACTTCATTCATTTACAAACAGACGCCACATTGGCTTTCACTGACTAAGCATCTGTTACTTAATGAGATCTTTGATATGTTGATATGAATAGTTAAAATATAATATATAATATTTACAGAACAATGGTACAAGTTGAGTGGCATACTCTAGTTCTCCTTCTACAGCTACTCAATTCTTTGCTCATTTCTCCGTATAAAATCTCCCCTCCTTGTTAGTGTCTCTGAGTTGGCTGGATTGTTTGCATCATTGCATCTAACTGACAGTCTCCCGTCGGTACCCACCCTCCCTCCCTCTCCCCCTGTCCTCCCACACCAGTTAGGACATCCCTCTGCAGCCGTGACCTCCTCTCACCCTCCACTCTGTCTCTCACAACTCACCCCTTCACATAAAGTCCAGCAGGCGTGACAGGCCGGTCTGAGGATAGTTTTTGCAAAGACCGCAACCTTCCAAAACCAGTAACTGCTCTGATAGTGTCTGAGTGCATCCAGCCATGCTTGGTGGTGGACCGCCAGCCTTGCCACAGCCCATGCTGGCCACCCCAGTGCTCACACTACACCAGCATTATCAGCATCAGCCCCTGCAAGCCAGCAGACTGACAACCCAAACAGAGTTATTCAGCAGCCCAGCATCCTGCTAGATGTCCACTGTACAGCACACAGCAGAGCGCCAAGTGCCTGCAAGTTTGCGATAAAGCTCCAAGAACGCAGCATGGAAAAACACAGTTAGCCATGAAATCAGCCACCCATGAAATCAGCCACCCAGATTCACTATCAGACATCCAAAGTGTTTATTTCAATATCACAGTTGGCCACACTGAAGGAGGAGAACAAATAAGATGTGAAAGCCAGTGAGAGGAAGAAGCTTCAGAGACTAATGGTGTGTTGAGGACCTCTTCCTCCTGTGTACTCCTAATGGTAGTTAGCTGTCTGCTGCAGATCTCTTGTGTGTTTGGCCTGTGGTGATGGATGGGCGAGGCCGACGCAGAGCCCTGACACTCCCCTGATGTCTCATTCCAGCCTCTCCAAGCCGCCACCATCGCCATGCACAGCAACACGGTGGAGAGTGATGGATGGCCTCCGCCTCAGCTACACGCAGCACAAGCTTCCACCCTGATTTATCATAAAAGGAGACTCATACAAGACCAAACACATATTGTGACTCAAATCCATGTATTGCTCAAATCCTTTTCTTGTCTACTCCCAGACAGCTGGCTCTCACTATCTCTGTTTTTCTTTCTCTTTATTTTGCTCTTTCCTTTCATGAATTATTTTTTTCTTTGCGTGATCTCTCTTGGAAGATGCTTTTTGCATCTGGTCAAATAATACAAGAAGGTTGGCAAAGGAACAAGAGACAGGCGAGAGAGGGCGAGATGGGCGGAGTGTAAGGGAAAATGTTTTTTTCCAAGACCAACCAGCATACAAATCAAATCCTATTACCTCCCCCTGGCTCTGCGGCATTGTGGGATTGAATGGAGTACGGAGGAGGCGAGCCTCCAGCAGAGAGCACATTGTAGGCTGATAAGGGCCTTCTGGGCTGGGAGGCCCCCGCTTCCAGCGCCCCGAGAGGCCCCTCACACCACGGCCCCGCAGGGTCAATGGGGGCCCCAGCTGAGAGCCGTGGCAAACGTGTTAAATGGCCTTGGCGGGAGTTTCCTGCGTGGACGCTAGGATGCAAAGGGGATCATTAGTTTCCAGCATGGTGGAAAGGGAAGAAAGTGACAGCCTTTAACCAGGCTACTAACTCAATCAAAGGAAAAGGCATTTAATTGCTGTGAAAGATGTTAAAAAGAAAGAGAGGTAGTGTGAAAGGCCACTGAGATCATGTGACAAAAAGAAAGATCTCTCTAGGCAGGTGCTCAATTTTATGAAAGCATAGGGGGCAATAGAGCCCATATGTTATACTGAAATTGCTTTCTCCAGGTTTGGAAAAGAGGCAGCCAATGTTCTCCCTCATCTTTTCACACACTATTTCCTAAAACCATGGAAAAAGTCTGCCTCATGAATAACCTGGGCAAATATCCCATATATTTAACTGCCTGTTTGACCTCAAATATGCACAAAATATCACAGAGACATTTTCTTGAAACCAACAGTAACCTCTTCTGTGTCATACAAACAATAAGCCATCAATCACTCACAAGGTCCAGTGCCCCATGTGCTATTCCAATAAAGAATGTCTAATGAACCAAAGTGGGGAGGTATGACACAGACACAGCACTGAAACATGCAATGAAATAGAGAAGTTTCTCACTCTGACAGTCACATCCAGATCATAGAGGATGCTGTATCATATCCACACACACTACAAACACAGCTGTATCTGTGTAACCTTTACTGACGAGTAAATAGTACCACCCACAACACCTCAGTAAAGAAACACTCATATTATCTGTAGTCATACGCTGTGTGTGTAAATGTGTGTATCATGGTGAAAATTCAGGGGGAGCATCTGCTCAGTGCCACACTTCCTCCCGCATTCCACAACTCCATAGTGCCGTCAGGGAGAAAGGATCTCCTTCACCCTTCACCTGCAGGTTAATGACTCATGGCCATTTGTTTCCAATTGGATATTAAGGCATCTTCACCCTGACCGTAAATAATGGTGCTGGGGGAGGCGGCTGTCACATCAACCTCTAAATCAAGGGGTGAAGCCCCTGACAGTGCACATTCCACTCCCTATTATCCCTCCTTTAGCACTGTACCTGCACTTGATCTTGGCCATGAAATTCCCCTCATCTGAGAAGCACTTTCTCACGTTTAAATGGACTGGATGCACCGTTCTGATGCTGCTGTAAACAATGCCATGTGCTTTGAAGCAGCAGACCTGCTGACACTGGTGGAGTAGCCTCTACACAGCCGCTGGCACAACAAGAGTGAACAGGACAGAGAGGCAAACAAGCCGAGAAGCTGGCAGGTTCAGGTTCCTTTATTTGTACCTGTAGGTAGATTTGGTTATCTCTTGCAGTAGACAAGGCATCCACCTTGAGACACATTTTACAAACAACACAGGCAACAGACAAACATGATAAAAGTACTCAAGGCTCCAGTAATCAGGACTTAAAAAGAGAACAATAAAAAGACCACTACAATAAATAACCACTAGCAATGTTGCTACAACTTGTTCATCTGAGTGATGGCAGGTAAAGGCACTAAAAGCAAACCACAGTGGTGCTGCTAACAGACCAGTCAACTCCTCACAGGCAAGCCAGCAGCTCTGCCACCTCAGACACTCTGTGCACAGACCCTGAAACACAGGGACATTGAGTTTACACAACTCATGGAGAGCACAGAGACCTCTTTTTCCAATGCAAACCTCTCAACTTGATGATCTATCGAGTTTTGAATTCCATGTTATATTCAGCCTGAACTTCTGCCAGATGTGAAATATATTCAAAAAGTAAAACCCTCTTCTTTTGGAGAGAGATTATCTAAAAATCCTAGTGTCAGCATGGGACATAATGCGATTAAGATGGATGATTTAAAATGTATCTATGTTTATTCATTATTTTCAATATTAGTATATGTGATTATTAGAGGGAAAGCTCACAAGAAAGACATAAAGGATGGTGAACGCCAGATTATTAACTTAAAAAAAGACCTGTTTCAGAAGTAGGCTACATTTCTGGCATAAAAAATGAATTTGCCAGATTGTGTCCCTTTTGGTCTTTCCAAATATTACGCACGGAATGCACAAGCATATCCTTCACTTTAAAACCATCTTTTCCACATGGATATGAATGAGACGTATTCTGGGAATATGTGGCTCTTCCTACCGTGAGAGCAGAGAACTTTTGAGCGCGTCCAGCGCACAGCAGACAGAGGAAGACCAGCAGCGGACAGACGCGCATCCTGATGGCAATAAACTCTCCAAATTACGCACGGTCCAAAATTCACTCTGTGTTGCCGGGACTTCACCAAAGCACAAAAACGGTCTCTGTAAGAAGTCGGAAATGTTTAAAAATCTACAGTAGTCCTTGCGAAAAAATGTCAGTGGTGGAGAGGGGGTTGCTGGTTTATTTCACTTCGTCTCCTTGGCTTCGTCTGCCAAACCGTTTGTGTAGACACTCTCCTTATTTCTGGCAGTGCGATAAACCCCCCCGTGTCCCTGACCTTTTCCCCTCCCTCGGTGTCTCTTCTCCCGTTCTCCCTCTCTCCAATTCGACTTCTTTTCTCCACACCCCCTCCCTCCACACTTGATTTTGTCGACTAGATCCCTTATCGGATGCAGGCAGTTCCCTAGCCGGTAGGTAGGTATAGGTGTGTAGGTTTAGAGGGACTCCGTCTGCTGCTGGTAGCTGAGCCACACACGTCATGTAATCTTTTGTTTCACCCTTTTTTTCCCCTTCTCCTTCAAAACCACAACAAGAAATCCTTTTTTTTCAGAGGACGTTGTGATGATGTTCGATTGTGAAAGAGAGGAGGGGATCAGACCGGCTACTGTCTGCTGGGAGGGTCAGCGAGAAGAAAAAACAGTCTGCGCTCAAATTATCATACTGCTGAACACACACACACACACACACACACACACACGAACTTCAATATACAATTTGGATTTTCTTAATTCTCTCTCAGCTTATAATAACACTCTCCAAAGAAAGTTACACAAAGTCCTTCAAGTAAACACAATACACAAACAGAGACGATACAATCTGGTAGTTTTGTTAAAAACGCTAAATAATTTAGCAATCTGCCCTTTTGATTGATTTAAATCACAGGCTATTACACTCAAAGCAGTGGACACCAAACTCATCTGAGTACTAATATTGAATATGATCAATATTAAAGCCAAATTTGGAGAGACATGATCAATTTGGCGTTTATTCTTGATCCTCTCCTTGACATAACTTTTGACAAGTCCGTGGCCATCTGAGCCCTCTTTATTAATGGAGAGAGCGGCACCTTGCGACTATAACGCCACCTAACGGTATTTACAAGTAGTTACAAGTTCTCACAGCCACTCACCAGGTATATCGACCTAATATCAGCACATCACCCAATTTCACTTTTCTATTTACTTTATATTCTGCGAGCTGCACTATACCACGATTTTACTTTTCATCACTTTTATAATTAGCCTATGCCGTTTGAACTAATTCTCAGTTGTGAGACTGTACGACTTTTATCACTTTTAAAAATATATATATAATTCAAAGGCTGCCAAGAAAGTAATATAAATATCTAAATAACATGAAGGTAAAACCAAACAATGATGCTGCTTCATAAGTATCATATCATAAACAATATCCGTTAGTCACATGAGACATCTTGATTTGTAAAACACAAGTGTAACTGATAGGCTAACATTATTAATTGCTGCATTGCATTGCGATAATTGCTTGAAGGGAGCCATCATTGACGTTATTAGTTCAAACTGCTGTGACAAGTCCAAATGTCTGCTGTCTATGGAAGTCTATGGATGTGATTTAGAGTGCTGTCCAGACTCAGGTTAGCAAGAATTATTCAGAAAGCAAAACAACACGTGTACAACAACAGGTGATGCTCGTCAAGCAGTGATGGCCTACCTTGCTCTAGACCTCTATAGCAATATAGCAAGAGCGCCATCGTGTCGTTTGTGGCAGCTTGGAGAAATGTGTAACTTGCATTTCTTACAGACACTCAATTGCCCATAATGCTTCAATGCTGCTGTGTTACCCTCACACGTCACGGCTTCTTCCTTCCGCTTCCTGTCGTCTCTCCAGCGCCAGCTGCATGGTTTAGCGGCGTTAGCTAGCCGAGCACATATTCTCCTTTTTCACTCCAGTCTCCTACGAGCTTGGACTAATTACTAACATCATGTCATTCCCCGCCGAGGAGGAGGTCAGTACACATTTTTCTTTCAGACCTTTGAATGCTTTAATGACAACAATGACTACGCTAGGCAGCGGTAGTCGGTTAGCTAGCTAGCTGCATAGCTAGTTTAACGCCACCGGAGTAACAGTAGCTTTCGATGAGCTAGCATGATAGTAATGATTGTTGTAGTCTTGTTTTTGAAGAGAATGCAACCACAACACCCCGGTGTCTGTAACGGTATGTAGTTTTGTGAGGTAACGTTAGAGGATAACGTTTTAGGCCATGTAAGCTAGCGTTAATGATGACCGCCTGTTTGACAGATGTTAACTTTGTATCAGTAACAAATATCTGACTGCTCTGTTTTTTACAGTACGATCCTTACACCTACCCAAACGACTACGACCTGCACACCGGTTAGTATACACACTTCTATTTATTTATGTATTATTTATGTATAAACTCCTCTTGTGTAAAGTCAGTACACAAACCAATAGCTGTACACATTTGAAGTACTTCATATAGTGGAGTTACAGTGTGCTAGTGTCTCCTCCTCACTCTCCCATCTCCTTGCAGGTGACCCTAAAGCAGACCTGGCCTATGAGAGGCAGTATGAGCAGCAGACCTACCACGTCATCCCGGAGGTGATCAAGAACTTCCTGCAGTATTTCCACAAAACCATCTCTGACCTGATCGACCAGAAGGTTTATGAGCTGCAGTCCAACCGCGTGTCCAGCGAGAGCATTGAGCAGAAGATCTATGAGATCCAGGATGTTTATGAGAACAGGTAAACTCAACTCTCTGTGTATAAACCTCTCCCCATGGTGATGTTGTTGCCTCCTGTAACAGAGACATTAGAGCTGTGTGTGTGTAGGTGAGTGTCTTACCTTTGCTATTTTTGTTCCTGTAACAGCTGGAATAAGTTGACTGACCGTTTCTTTAAGAACTCTCCTTGGCCAGAGGCTGAGGCCATCGCATCACTCGTTGGCAACGGTGAGTGAATCATTCACCATCTGTCCTGTTTTTGCCTCTGAACAGACACCATCATTTGTTTTTCATTGTAGAAATCCTTTCATTCTTGAATGTGATAAATGAAATGTACATTTTCCCAATAGTTTCCCACTGATATTAGCTAATACTTGTACAAGTAGCTCCAAAGGCAAGATACATATTTGATTGTTAATTATGTTGTTTTGTTGGTGTCTTTACAGTTTTTACAATGTATTAATTGACAGTCATCTGTTATTCTTTTAAGCGGGTTTAAATAATTAGAGTTCATCCCTGTGCAGTTCAGCAGTGGGAAAGTTTTATATTATTATTTGCCTGTTATCTCTAACAGAGATCTCTCATCTCTAACAGATGCTGTGTTCCTCATCCTCTATAAGGAACTGTACTACAGACACATCTACGCTAAAGTCAGCGTGAGTAACTGCTCAATATAAACACTCATCAATCTCCCTCTTGATTAGTGAGGAACCTGCAAAATGAGTGAAAACCTTTCCAGTATTTTGTTGTAAATATTGTTTTCTTAATAATCAGGGTGGACCGACTTTGGACCAGAGGTTTGAGTCATATTACAATTACTGCAACCTCTTCAACTACATTCTCAGTAAGTTACCAGAATACTCCTGACATTTTTCTCTCACCTGTAGTTATCAGTGTAAAATAAAAACCTAATGAAAGACGATTCATATGAGAATGTTTGTGATTGTAAACAGATGCTGATGGCCCCGCCCCCTTGGAGCTGCCAAACCAGTGGCTCTGGGACATCATTGATGAGTTCATCTACCAGGTACTGTGCATTTTATATATTTTTTAAATGTATCCTCAGTTAACAACACAACAAAGAGACAAACCTGAGTAAGAATCAGTGATAAAATAAAGACCAGATCAAATAGTAGCTGGCAGTAATTTCTAGGGTTGTATTAACCTACAAGGATACCAGATGGGCGGTTTATTAAACAGGACTTTCACATACTTTTCTGTGGTTATTATTTTTTTTAGTGCTTATTGATGCTGCTAACCTCACCTATCTAACAGCCCATAGAAAGTATGTTTAAATGCTGTTAACACAGATACTCTCTCCCTCCTCTCCAGTTCCAGTCCTTCAGTCAGTACCGCTGTAAGACGGCCAAAAAGTCAGAGGAGGAGATCGAATTCCTGAGGAACAACCCAAAGATCTGGAACGTCCACAGCGTCCTCAACGTCCTCCACTCTCTGGTCGACAAGAGCAACATTAACCGCCAGCTCGAGATCTACACCAGCGGAGGTAAAGAAGAGTGTTCTGGAGATATTTATAGATGGGGAACCTTAATGTTTTTAAAATCTTGACTTTGACTTTTTTTTTATTAAAGGCATTGCACCTTGTTAAAGTTACCAAAATAAGATGCAGTTTAGGTTCTCTGTAGATTTATAGTCGTTCTATAATGGTTTGTTGCTTTTCTGGTGAGAAAATAACCTCAACATGTGGACTTCAGTGTATTCTGTGTATGTGTTATACGAGGCAGCTTACATGTTATTTGTTGGTGTGTTGCAGGAGACCCAGAGAGTGTGGCCGGAGAATATGGGCGTCACTCCCTATACAAGATGTTAGGTTACTTCAGCTTGGTGGGGCTCCTGAGGCTTCACTCTCTGCTTGGTGATTATTACCAGGCCATCAAAGTCCTGGAGAACATTGAGCTCAACAAGAAGGTAAGGCATTATTTAGAGCACCTTATGTAGAGAGTATTACTAATGATGATATTACTGAGTATGCCGAGTTCTCTATTTATTTTCCCTCTGTTTTTATAGTATTTCAAACTTCTTTGACCTATAATCCCTTGGTTTTAGGCTGCATCTCTTTGCCTTTTATTCTGTCTAGTCCATACCCCGTATCTATTTTGTTTCCTGTCTGTCAGAGTATGTACTCTCGTGTGCCAGAGTGCCAGATCACCACCTATTACTATGTGGGTTTTGCCTACCTGATGATGAGGCGCTACCAGGATGCCATTCGAGTCTTTGCCAACATCCTGCTCTACATCCAGAGGACGAGAAACATGTTCCAGAGGTCAACATATAAATATGAGATGGTCAGTCAGAGCAGTGCTTCTTAGACAACTTGGGAGGCTTTTTTTTTTAAGCTTTAGCTATGGATTCTCCCACCTATCCCCCACACAGAACATGTTCATGAAAGTATTTTTTGTAGAACAGTATTGTAGTTGAAACAGATGTCATTATACTTGTATAATGTTTTTTTAGATTAACAAACAAAATGAGCAGATGCATGGCCTCCTGGCCATCGCTCTCACCATGTACCCAATGCGTATCGACGAGAGCATCCACACCCAGCTGAGGGAGAAGTACGGAGACAAGATGCTGCGAATGCAGAAAGGGTAAGAAAGAAACTCACCACAGTGTGTTGGAACAACGGTATTTCTTCAGTGTTTGTCTCACTGTATTGTCATTTTTTATTGCAGTTATTTTATTTGTATGTATTCCATTACCACTTAAAATATCTTTTTTTAATTGACCAGACAGTCCTTTCTCGATACTTAACTGTTATGGTATGATACTGTAACGTACAAAGAAACACATGCATCTTTTTGCTTGTGGGTCTGAGCCAGCTATAGCTCCATTAAGTTAATGGGAACTTAGTACTGGTATTTATGCCCATCCTGCATTTTTCAGTCAGTAACTGTGGCAACACAAATGTTCTATTTTTCATCTCAGAGATCTGCAGGTGTTTGAGGAGCTGTTCAGCTTTGCCTGTCCCAAATTCCTGTCACCTGTGGTGCCAAACTATGACAACGTCCACCCCAACTACCACAAAGAGCCATTCCAGCAGCAGCTGAAGGTCTTTGCTGAGGAGGTGCAGCAGCAGGCTCAGCTCTCCACCATTCGCAGGTAGAGCATACCAACTTTGAGTGTGTGGCATAGTTAAAGGGCCCCAAAGGGACCAAAACGCATTGTGTATCCTTGAGGTCTAACAAACATGACGAGTGCACTTCCTTCCTCATAAAACATTTGCAGTTTTTTAAATCCAGCATCGTTTCCATCCAGCTGCAGTAGCTTGCAGTCTTTTTCCCTGCCTGTGCTGGTACATTGCAGCATATCTTGGCGTATTACCGCTACCTGTTGATCAGTGGAGTAGTCTGACACCATTGGTTGGACTGTGTGTTGTGTCACCCACATGCAAGCGAGCATGAGGACGCACTCATCGAAAAATAGCTCCATAGCACTACTAGAGGTCTAAAACTTCATAGGGAACCTTTAATGTACGTGTATGGAGTGGTACTCGGACAGACATTTTAGATGCAGTTTTTCTGCTTTGATGTAGGAAATGTATTGAATTTGTCTACAAACTTTGTTTTTTTTTTTCACCCATCTAGCCCTTCAGAAACAATTTACTTTGTCTTTGAAACCTGTTGACTCTGGTGTGGTTGCAGGGTGTCTATACATGTCATCTAAGTCACAATGTGCCCTTGCAGCTTCCTGAAGCTGTACACCACCATGCCAGTAGCCAAGCTGGCAGGATTCCTGGACATGACCGAGCAGGAGTTCCGTATTCAGCTGCTCGTCTTTAAACACAAGATGAAGAACCTGGTGTGGACCAGCGGCATCTCTGCGTTGGACGGAGAGTTCCAGTCTGCTTCTGAGGTCGACTTTTACATTGACAAGGTGTGTTAAATGAAAGTGATGTCTTTGACTTTTCTATATTGTCACATACAGTAGAAATAGTATGTCATGGGGGCAGATGGACCACGGGGAATGCCAAAAGCGCAGTTGGTTGTTGCTTAAAATGTATTTGTCACAGCAGGTCCAAATTGATTCACATGTGCACATGCTATATAAACAGTAGGTGAGAAAGTAATGTTAGGGGGTGATATGGCTCACTGTTGCACGTTCTAAATAGCTTTGTATGTTTGATGAGCTTTTTCTCTGTAACGCCCACAGGACATGATCCACATTGCAGACACTAAAGTTGCTCGTCGGTACGGAGACTTTTTCATCAGACAGATCCACAAGTTTGAGGAGGTGAGTAGTGATCCATCATGCCTCTGGCAAGGAATGGAAGTTGCTATTTATTTTAAGGGACCAGAAGAACGCTTTTTTGTTATTGACATTCATTCAACATGGGAAAACAGAAAAAAGTTTTAATTTTAGAGCCAGTTTGGAATTGAAAGTATTGTCACAGATACTGATATAAAAAAATCTGCCAAACATACTCAGCTCTTCTAGTGACTGGTTCCATTGCTAGCCTTCTCCTGAACAGATGTTTTAAACATAGGGCTTCCAGTTATAGCTTGTGTGTGAAAAGTTCTGTCTTCCTACAGTTGAATAAGACACTGAAGAAGATGCCAGCCAGTGGCACCACCACTGTGGCATCAGGGAGTACCGCAAGCCGAGCAGTCTGACCAAGAGCAGTGAAGAAGACCTCAGGGAGGAGTCCTCTGCCCCCTTCAAGTGTTTTGACAACTATTATTGATGAAGACTTTTCTATGTAACCTGGTAATAATAAAGGATGGAGTGGTGTGCTAAAACTCTTGATTTTTCTTTTTGTTACCTGTCAGGTGTTTACTCTAATCAACCACTAGATGCCAGTATTACCAAGCTGCCATACTGCCTCAGATGCTGAGCTTTGAAAAACTGAATTATGTATACACAGTAAAGGGAAATGACACGTATAGACATGCAAAGGGACAAGCTTCTGTCTGTTCAAATTGTACCCGTGAGTACAATAGAAGTCAACCTTGAGATAGTCATTGGAGGACATATATTTAATGTCATGAGTCATTAAGGTTTCTCCCAGGCTTTTCTTAGTGTCTGTCTGGCTCTATAATATCCTGCTTGAGCTTTCTGCTGCATCAGTTGCCATGTTGTTTTTGGCTGCTTTCCCAGCATCCCACTGACTGAGGTCAAAGGCCGTTGCATATTTCTTTTATTATCACAGATCATCCAACATTTCCCAACACAGGTCTCAGGACTGGTGACACTAACGACAAAGAAATAAAAACTTACAAAATGGGAATATAAAAAATTAATCTTAAAAACACACCACTCATCAGAAACAGCATCAGTTGTCATATAAAGGAAAACAGAACGACATGTCACCATAGCACAATATACACATACTCCAAACATCCAAAATGATTCCCTACCTATTTTGGTAAGCCAGCATTTTTCTTCAAAAATATCTTTTAATTCCATCACATTTTTTATAAAATAAAAAAATAAAGCAAACCGCTCATTTTGAGCATGACTCTTTTAGTCCCTCGGGTGGCAGTGTAAAGTCTGTGGGCACAATGCCATCTTTATGTCTAGAAAAATGGGATAGTCATCATTTTTTAAATTTCATCTATAAGTCCTTACCAAGGTGTTCTTTGACTGCCTTTAATATCAAATTTCTCATAAAAGATGCAAAGTTTTTTTTTCTTCATGTGTCTTGGACAACATTCATCCTTCTTCCACTATCTTCATCCATCATTTGAGAAGTCTTTCAGTTGTTAGTGAGGAGTCTCCTTTTACATGTCCACGCTAACGATGAAGAGCTGGACCAGGGTCTGAATGTTCACTGCTGCCCTGCAGACTGGGAGTGTTTTGTCCTTTTGCCATTGATCCAAAAAATATTTTTCATCAAACTACAACAATACTTAACAATTGCACAATGGCAGGGTCCCCTCTTGCTCATGATGTCAGGTGAAAACTCCATAAGCATCACCGGGGAAAATATTTGAAGTGCTCTTGCCTGCATTAAATGTCCATCTATAATTTCCCAACAACAAAATGTATCTAATATCTGAAAGAGACAAGTCTTACTGTTCCACCCTCCCTCCTTCAACACTGATTGCATTGTCTTGCAAAAAGAAAAAATATCAGAATATGATAAGGAATTGCGTAGTTTTCTCAATGTCCCATTGATGGCCATCTGCTGGTCTGAGTGTGTGTTGTTTCTTTTTTTGTGTGTGTATTTGTGTTTGTGTGAGTGTATGAAGTCCAGGTATGACTTCAAAAGGATTAGTGAGAATGAGGCACCTTTTGACGATTATAAGGTCGTGGTTCAACAAGCCTCTCCCACAGGGAGGCTTAGTCTCTCTTTTCCACTCAGCTCTTTGGATGAAAGTCGATTACACCAGTTGGTTTTGTCTCGCTGATGACAAGTGCCCTGCTTATGATTATCCTTTTTCTAAAGGTCATTTGAATAAACCTTCTCTTGAAGCACCTCTCGTGAGACCATCTTCAACATAAGATCCACTCAAACCAACCCAATGGTGGTCCTCTTGCAGGCTGTCTAACTGATGCACTGAGGCTGGCTGATGATGTTCCCTAGACTACACACACTCCTCCCCCAGTCCTCCCCAACCTTGTCAGGGTGGCGGTGTGGAGGCACAAGGACACACACGAGTCGTGGTTGCGCTCAGACCAGCGAGGCCTCGGCTAGTCATAACTCTGTGACCTCCAGGGGACTCTCCGACAGGGTGTCCCCGTCCTTGTGACGGTGCATCGGGGTGGACTTGGCTGACTCTGTGCGGGCGTTGCGCTCAGAATAAAGCCCCCCGTCAGCATTCAGTGCCTCCAGAGAACGTGCCAGGGCCCGCTGGTCGTCCTCTGGCAGGCTGTTAAGGTCAGAGGTCAGGAGGGTACCTGTGCTGCCGTGGACCACGTGCACACCTTCGGGACCCTTCAACTCCACAGGAAGCTTGTGCTTGAAGCGCAGAGTGCCGCAACCTCCGCTCATGCTCAGACGCTCGTCCTCATCATCGTCCAGATCACTCTGGATCAGCTGTTGAAGGGGGACAGGAGAGGAGAGGGAGAGAAGAATGACAAGATGAAAATGAATAAACCTACTGATTAATAACATGTTTATAACATGCGTCAGGTTGACAGCAATATAGCAGCTTTGGAAGAGATAGCTTTGAGGAAGAGCTGTAAAGAGGTAAACCAGTGGAAGGAAATGTTTCAGGAGAGAAATTAGTATATCACTTGCAGTAAAAGACAACAACTTGGAAATGTAATGAGGCAAGAGATCAGCAGAGAATAATAGGTTTCATACCAGACCTGGTTTAAATAATTGCAAACATTTCTTAGCATTAAGTTGTTCGGGAGGACTGCAGGAGTGGGGATTTCCACATCAGAGCAATTCAGAAGTGTAGGCATTCAATGCTCCATTTCCAGTGACTGTGTAAACTTTCTGCCAATTTCTGTGTGGTAAACTCCATCCTCAGCTGAACTCTGAAAAGTAAGTGCAAACTCTATCTGACCCAAAGTCTGGTTCAAGGTAGCAGAGATAGCAGAAGTCGTGAGCAGGTGCCACGTCAGAGCAGCAGACAGAACGTCAGAATGGGAAATCAAAGGAATCACTCTCCAGCGGTGTCAGACAGGAACAGCACAGCAGCAAGATCATCAGTTTTTTCCGAGCCCACCTCAGTGATTGACGAGTGATCCCCCTGGCTGGTGGATACGGTGACGAGTCGTGCTGCAAAGAGCTTTTTCAGCCTCAGGTAGTCGTCCAGGACCACTTTGAGCAGGGAACCCTGACAGGACGGCAGTTAGGATCAAACAGAGTCTATAACGCCATCGACCTTACACACCCGCACTGTTACAGTAATCACAAATGAGAATCCACAACAGGAATGTCTAGCCCTTTATCTAAACTGCTGGGTCTCAACAGCCTGTTTTCGAGTCCTTGGGGTCCCCCTTTTTGTAGGTCTTAGGTCCCGTCCTCTGACCATGTCCCCCAATGCGTTTTGGGAAAGATGGAAGGAGAGAGTACATGACCAATGAAAAAGAGGCTTTTGAGATTGGATGTCCTCCTGGATAATCTAACATACAGGTGACTCACCTTGATAGGCCCCTCCCTCATGATCTGGCCCAGTTTAGCAATGTTGTCGTACTCCTGAATGGCTGCTCTCAAGTAACGATCGTCCTCAGGCTTCGCTTGAGGCTCTCGACCAAATGTGCCCTGTGGGGAAGACACACACACACACACACACACACACACACACACACACACACACACACACACATACATACACACACACACGCTTACTTGTGAAATGGGGTTGAATCATGGGCAACACCTTTGTAAAAGATACAAACTCTCAGCATTGAAGCCTGGAACAAAATATAATTTATTAAACTCAGATTAACGTTGGTACTGACATGGGTGCGCGCAGGGCTGTTCCACAGGTCAGTTATCTCACTCAGGTTCTCAGGCAGGTCGTCCTCGTGGTCAGCCTGAGTGGCCAGCTCCAGGTTGCGACAGAATGGGTCCAGCCACACTGGATTAGCCCTGCAGGCCAACATTACATACATCATCGACAAAATACAAATACAAAATATGACGAGCTACGAAAATAACACATTTGATTTTGACATTGACTTGATTTTGTTTTATGAGATTAGTGTTATGGGCTCCATTACCAGCGTTATCTGATAAATGAGATTTTAGGATGTTAGTTTACTAGCGTAAAGCTCACATTACATCTTGTTTGGTTAATTCTTACAAAAAACAAAATGTAAAAAACGACACATTGTGGTTTTATGGGGAGTTACGTTCTGGAAGTATTTCTTGGCAGAGTGCAGTGACGTCCTGGAGTGTCTGCTGGTTGCCTGGCAACCTCAAGGTGATGACCCAAAATGTGGAACTACTCCTTTAACGTAAGTCAAAGAGCTTGTCCTTAATCTTCAGAACTACTAACTCATAACTACTGAAAAAATACTGAGGGCTATACTTGCAGATTAACAGCTCAAAGTGATATTCGGTGGGAATTCCCTTTTTGTGTGAAAAAGAGGTGTGAAAATGAAGCTCTCACCCCTCAAATGAGTACTTGTTAGTGTTGGGCATGTCCAGAATATCCATTAGACCCTGGTTCCCTGGATGGTAGAGGACAGATCATTTTAAGAAACAGCCTTGCTGCAGAAAACTGACAGTTTACTGTTGTACTGTACAGATGTAACAGATGGTAAAAGCCACATCCTGACGTTAACAGCTGTTGGGACCGTCCCCTCAACAAAGCTGTTTCTCACCTGTTGATCCTGCAACGATGGCTTTCAGCTTCCTCTGGTGTCTGCAACACAGCAAAAGACACAAGTCATGAGAAGGTAAACATGTTGATGTCGCTGCTCAGACTGACAGCATAAAAACACGGTCCATGACTGAGCATATTTCAAATGACTGAAACTCAAAATAAATTAATGTCAATACAAAATGGCCTATTTTATAGAATGCTGAAAGATTCTTACACTCTGCGATAATGCCAGTTCATTGTGACAAACAAAATTCCTGCCAAGCACAGCAGCACAGCCAGGATAATGATGACTAGCTGTGAAAGAGAGAAAGACAGAAAGTTTAAAAGCACCAAAACACAAAACATCTGCAACAGTCTGTGGGTTTCTGGAGGTCCCAGCCTCACAGACCTGTAGTGTGGTGATGTCGTCGGGCAGTTGGTCACTGACGGCAGGCTGAACGTCCACAACGTTGTATTTCCTGAACAGGTTTCTCAGCTGCTCCTTGTTCTCATCGATCATCTGAATTACCCTGCAAAACATCAAACACCAGGACACGGGTAAACTCATGTCAGAACACAATCCATGCACTGTAGAGCTTGGAGATTTCTACGAGCCAGTGTGAAAGGAGAGACATACACATACACTATGTGAACCATGTAGCTTTGGAGTAAAGGATTTATTTGATTAAGGAAGGTATACCTTTCAACATCTAGGATGGTGTTGGTCTGATTGTTGACAACGTGGATGAGCATGTCTGTCTGAGCATAATTCACCCTGCCTTTCTTGTCCACATGGAACTGGATAAAAGGAGAGTGAGACAAAGATGTCAGATATTTATACAACACAAAACTTACATAAACACATTACGATAAAAAAACCTAACCTGTATGTCATCTAAGTTGACAATGGCTCCAGTAATGTTGGACAGCAGGTTGATGAAATCTTCCTGGTTTTCGCGGACAAAATCAGGGATCTCATTGAAGACTATCTTGACCCTCTGGTCATCACGGAGAATGTAGATGTTCACGTTGGTGGTCGTACTGTGTCCAGCGATATCGCATGCCAAAATCTCCAGCTGAAAGTAGCCTGGATTGTAGGCCGTGAAGAGGTCATATGTTCGGATGATACCATCTGTCAAACCTGTGGAAATCATAGGATAGAATATCATTTCTAAACAAAACATTCATTTGACTCAATCGCAAAACAAGTTCTCCAAATCTGATAAGGCATATCGGACTGCATTGCACACAATGTATCATGCTGTACATTTTTGTCATATCACTGGCCAGATGTAAGTCTGTCTGGGAGAACTGGAACAGTATGCACAAGAAGGAGGGCAGAACCTTCTGCAGGAAGCAAATACTCAAGTAATGCTCAAAGACTGCACTAGTCTTTGTTAAGTCAATTTTGTTGAAGCCATTTCAATTCATTTTTGCATTTAACTCTGGTGATATTCTATACTTTTCCTATTGTCAACAAATCCAAAGAAAAAAACAGAACCAACAATTACTTTATCCTACTAACAAGTATTACCTGTGTATCCAAAACCTGATATATCTTATTCCTCACTGTCATAGAGCTCAATTGTTGTCCAAAAACAGGTCAGACACTATTCATACACAGCGTTGTTGGCTTGGGGCTTTTCATGTGATTTAGTTACTATAACAAAGTTTTGCCTTGTGTATTCATGTTCCTAAAATACTACTTCTGTAAGCTTATTTTAAGAGGTAAAAATCTATTCAACATACAGCATGTATGAATGTTTCAAAACATCCTGAATATTGTAAGGAAGCTCACCGATGGTGAAGATGCTGCCAACGTCCTCACTGCCATTGCTCTGTGACTGGAAGTAGCGAATTGTAACAATATGGTATTGGACCAAGCTGTTGTTGCCGATGTCATTATCTATAGCCACGACCTTGATAAGATCGGAGCCCACTTTGGCATTTGCTGCAACTCCTGAAACAAGCAAACAAAAAAGGGAAGGTTATGGGGGTTTAACGTAGACCAGCATACACATACATGCAAGAACGCAGATTACCTGCAGTGTACTCCGCCTTAGTGAAGCGTGGTGTCTGGTCATTGATGTCTTCCAGTTCAATGAGGACCTCCAGCAGGCTGGGGTCCTGGGCTGGGTCCAGGGCTTTGGCCCGTGCTGCCCTCTGACCCCTGGGAGGAGTCCAGCTCCTGTTGCTGGAAGCCTTGATGATGATGGAGTAGGCTGGGATCTCCTCCCGGTCCAGATCCTTAAGCAACTTCAGCTCTCCAGCTAGACTCAAGCCAAAGTTTCCATCACTGTTTCCCGCTGCAGGAAGAGACGGAAAGGATTTGTGTTCAGTCTTCTAAAGCACTAAAGGAATCAGCTTTAAATAGAAAAGAAAGACAGATGGATCTATACAAATGTCCTCATTATTCCTAGGCTTTTGAAGTAAGAGGACTTTCATCTGACCACACAATGGATACAAGAGCTTCCAGACAAACTGCATGGATCTAAAGAGGAGAAACTCCTTATCCTCTACTCTTGATCTGCAGGGCTTTACTTTGGGTGGGTTAACATAAACAATTTCACTGTTGTGGAAAAGCTTTGCATTACAATTTTAACATGAACAGCAAAATCAAACAACATGTTGCTGTGTCTTTAGGACACCGTATCACCTGCAATAAAGTAGTAGACGATGGCATTGGAGCCCTCATCTGCGTCCACAGCTCTGGTTACGTTCCCCACCACAGTATTTGGAGGGGAGTGCTCAGGCACTGTCAGCTTCTGGTAAGGTATGCTGCCACGCTGAGGTGCGCGCACACACACACACACACACACACACACACACACACACACAGAGACCAAAGAAAACATCATAAACAGTTAAATAGCAGCTCTTATGTACAGATAACCACATTAGGACGTTTTCAGAGAGCTTCATACTCACCGGTGGTTTGAGGAAGACAGGTTCATTGTCGTCAATGTCCAACAGCGCCACCTGCAGAGGCTGTGTGGTCTCGTAAGGCACTGGCTGGCCCATGTCACGGGCCACAATGATAAGCTGAGAGAGTCGTTTGCACTCAGTTAGAGACATACATACCTACACACTAGGTACATTAACTGCACATACTGCACACACATAGTTGACTCACGCTATGGAGGGCCTGTTTTTCTCTGTCCAGTTTCACAGTAGTTGTGATGACTCCAGTCATGGCATTGATGTGGAAGTTTTCCCAGTCTCTGTTACCTGCTCCAGTCTGCAGGAAGGCATAGCGTACCTCTCCATTCACCCCCTCGTCAGAGTCTGTTGCATACACCTCATACACCGGCAGGCCTGGGGGCTGCTCCTGCATGGAGGGCAAAGAGGGTCAGTATGTGCGTGTGTGAACTTCTAAAATTGCATCTTAATGGACAGCTGCAAAAGAAAGGTTTACAGACAGTTTTCTAGAGCTTAAGTCAAAATCTGGACCTTTTGCCCCACACTCCACCTGCAATAACTGATTTTTTGGCCACCTGGGAGCAGCGGAAACAAGCTGTAAACACAACACTGACATATTATCACTTTTAAGATGATATAGCGAGCTTGGCAATCAGTCATGGAGCCCTATCATTATACCATGGTGGTCGTGTTTGTGCTCTTCACCAACTCCTGAGGTAAATATCTGGTTCTTTAGCACCTAAATGCTCCACAATGTTCACCAGCTAGTTGCTAACTTTGCCTGTCTGCCGTTTGGTGCTGAACTAAACAGCTGTGTGAGCCGAACACTTTGTGGTTTTCTGTGGGTTTCTTTGTTGTGGTTTGTAGTGATTAGTACAACTTCATGTCTATCAATTGGTATTTGTTAAAGCCCCTATGTGTAGGGATCCGATTTGCAGTATTGGTATCGACCCCGATACTGACATTATGAAGTTGATTGGGTATCGGCCAGATGTGACCACATTAAATACAATTTGATTGTCAATGTCCTTGTGTCCTGTTTCTGGTAAAAGTTTCATTCAACTAGTCACAGTGGGCCAGTGTCTCATCTTAGCACCACATCACTCCTTGGTGTCAAATTTATTCCAGTGAGTCCCACATTGTGAGGTAGGTGTTATAATGTTGTGAATTTGAGTAAAGATACCCACAGTTTAGGTACCAGGAGAGAAAAACTTGGATCGGTGCATCCCTACCTATGTGTAAATTGTCCGTTTTTTCTACAAACCAAAAAGTACATCATCAAAGAAATTAGAAAAATGCTATAAATATAAGAAGAAGAGCACACACACACACACACACACACACACACACACACACACACGTACCAACAATGACATGCATAGAGCCATGTGAATGCAGATACCTCTAAGATATGAATGATGGTTCCATTGGCGGGCCTGACAAACACTGGTCTGTTATCATTGACGTCTATGACCGTGATGATCAGGTCTGCAGTGCCCGTCAGGGGAGGACGCCCCTGGTCTGTCGCCACCACAGTCAGGTTGAAACGTTCAGAAGACTGAAGCAGACGGCGAGAACGCACCAGCCCTGTGTTTGGATCCAGGGAGAACGCATCTAAAAAGACAGAGAAAGATCAGGTACAAAATATAGATATTAATGCTGAACCACATGTAACCCCATACATGCCCTCCTACTAACTAAATATGTAATAAATAAAAAGTACAAGGGGGATATTTATTGGACCACTTTAAGAAATATTTTAAATTTTATTGTAATAAAGTGAGTTATTGTACTTATATTGGGTCCCAGCATGCTGTAGAGTACCGCTCCATTTTCTCCTTCATCCAGGTCGATGGCCCTCACTGTGATCACAGACGTTCCACTGGGCTCATTCTCAAACATGCTGGTGTTGTACACTCGCTCAGTAAAGCGTGGCCGATAATCGTTGACATCGATAACTGTCACCAGGACCTGACATGCACCAACAGGCAGATGAAGCGTGAGGGTGCTTTCGAACACAGAAAGGTCCCGACACAAGGTTAAATCCTAGAAAAGGTAGTGTAGAACCCAACCAATACATCGGCATGGCCCCTGTCATCGGCATATTTTAGCTCATCATGTATTGCTAACAGTGTACATGTCAGCAAGTAAATAACAACAAAATGTTGGTACAGAAATGCAAAAGATACGTTTGAGGTATTATAGAAACACGTTCACCATTACATAGTTTATCTACAAGAGAGCGCTGCCAACTTTAGTTTTCAGTACATATCATATATACATACATATCTTGGTTACAATAACCACATTTAAGGAATCCTTAAATTTAAGGTTAATTCCAGGTTTATGTTTATGTTGTTTTGTCATGTTGTGCTATGTTAAAAGGTCTGTCTACTTTTTAAAAACTCTCAAATATCGATATACAGTAAGTATCGGCCTCATAAATCCAGTATTGTTGGGCCCTAATTCATGGTTATCTGCATTTTCACATCCTGTTAAGTATTTGCTTGAATAAATTAATAAGAAGAATATTCCTGATTATACTTCAACAACACAACTTACAGACAAGTGTCATGTTCTATGCATCATATTCAGGCTTCTCATTTGCATAAGGGTTTAGTAAATGGGCTACTGTAGGTGGTATTTGGTGTTTATATGTGCTAACTCAATAAGTGTAGATTATGATTTAGATACATATTAAAACTCTCATTCACAAGGGATCCTTGCGTCGTTACAGCGTGTGATCTCTACCTGGACAGAGTTCTCTCGTCTGTTGTTGGGGCTGTCGCCAGGGTTGTCACGGGCAACAGCGGTTAAAGTGTAGTGATCCTTTGTCTCTCTGTCCAGAGGAGAGAGGATGTAGATCTCTCCCTGACGCAGAGGAGAGGAAATGATTAGGAAGGAAGTACAAGTACTGACTGGGAGTGGTGGTTGTATCAAGACATTTATTTGTGTGTGACAGAAAGGAGATGGTATGGAGGTCAAATAAGTAGATTGTCTTTAGTACACTCAAAGGCTTTGTTTAAATTTTCATTTCCAGGCAGGATGACAGCCAGTGTTGACACCCAGCTCTGATAGGGATGTAGTGTGTAGCTGTGGTGGCTGATTGAGCTGATGTGCTAGTGTATAGGTTAACTCACAGTGGATGGTCTGATGCCAAACTTGCCTTCCCCGTCTACCAGGCTGTACTCAATGACAGCAAAGAGGCCAGAGTCAGCGTCTGTAGCGCGGACACGAACTATGGTGGTGCCCAGGTTCACATTCTCAAACACAGGCTCCTACAAACACAGATAAAGACACACTTTGGCTCAGGGACACTGCAAGAATAAAATGACTGTATGTTTTCATTTAATAGAAAAGTGGGTTGATAACCAAATTATATACGATTCATTTTATATATATCACTGAGATCTAGTGTTGAGTTGTGTTTAATACCAAGATGTGCCCCAACTTAATATTTTACAGGACAAAAACTATTTGAGACAGAATACTTGGCTAGAAATTAACTAGCAACAGTAAGTGAATACCACATAAACAATGTGCTTTGTTAATTCATTTCTTAAAAAAAGTATGCGTCTGCCAAATCTTTTCTCACAAAACTTAGTAAGTACATAAACAGTATATCCAGTTTTGGCTTGTTCCTTGTCTTTAGTTAACTACTGGCAGTTCATTTCATTTCGACTTTTCAAACACAGGTGTAACTAATTAATAAGTGTGGCATTCATGTGGTCGTCATCATCGTTATTAGTTACACCTGTGATTTTCCTGCAATGACATATCTCAAGTAGAAGCTTAAAAATACTAAATTAATGTACCTTTTTTTAACAGCACTCATTGTATTGGGTGCAATTTGTTTCTTAATATTCTGTTCAGTACCTGATATGAGGGTTGTAGGAAGACGGGGTTGTTGTCGTTCACATCCACTATGCGCAGATAAACTGGCAGCTCAGTCATCCTGGGAGGAGTGCCATGGTCCTGTGCCCGAATCGTGAAATTGAGCCACTGTATCAGCTCGAAATCCACCGTCTGGTTGGCTACAATCTTACCTGAAACATTTGTAACACAGCGATAGTTACACTGAGGATTCATCTGGCCAATTCTAATATTCTAAATCTACATGGCAACATGCAAGGAATGACATTATAAGTAATACATAACTAGTAAAACCTTAGAAACATGAAACAGAAATGTACTTTATATTTACAGTGTTTCAACATTTGCTCACTGGCATACCTATGGAAGGGTCCTCCAGTCTAATGTATCCCCCTCGGGGCAGGTGGAGCAGCTGGTAGATGACCTGGCCGTTGGGACCTTTATCCGGGTCCACAGCTGATACTGATAGCAGTGTGGTGCCTGGCTGTGCTCCTTCTAAAATCTTCTCTGTGAAGTTGGTCACTCCGAAGGGCCGGAAACGAGGGGCATTGTCATTTATATCCAACACGTTTATGGTTAGCCTCGCTATAGAGGACAAGGTCATAATGATGAGAGAGATACAAAAAAAAAAGAACTTAGGAAAACCAATGTGCAAAACTGAAGATAAGTTTCACATTAAAAAATGGACGTACCGTTGGGAACACTGACTGACTTGTCAATAACTTCACTGGCATTGTCATGGACAGACACAATGATCTCAAATGTAGCTACCAGCTCTCTGTTGATCGGGTTGCGTACAAACACTGCACCTGAAAATTCACCAAAACACATCTAATAATTTCCCCAAATGTAAGACTCAGTTTATTCAGTATATTAGATATCTAACATCATCAGTCAAAATTAAACTTTGCAAAGGCAAAAAGACAAAAAGATGCTGAATTTGGCTGAGATCCATGTCTCACCAGTGTGTAAATCAATGCCAAAGGACCCCTGCAGGCCATCCACCGGGTTGTTCCCATCATCCTTTGCCTCCACTGAGATGATGTAGTACTCCAGACGGGGATGCAGATCAGGGTCCTCAGCGGTCAGTGTGGCCACTACCACACCAGGAGGTGTGGACTCATTGACGTTTATCATGGTGACAGGCTCTAAAAAACGGGGCCGTGAGTCGTTTACATCATCCAGGATGACAGTCAGGGTGGCTGTGCCCGACAGGGGGGGTGTGCCACGGTCAGTTGCCATGACGACCAGGCGGTAGGACCCACGCTCTTCTCTATCGAGAGTGGTGTTGCCGACCAGTACAGCGCCAGAGAGTGGGTCGACCACGAAGCGGTCCTGAGCACCACTTTCCAGCCGATACGTCAGCCAGCCATTAGAGCCAGAATCAGCGTCGGTGGCGGACAGCTGAGTCACCACCACACCTGGAAGAAACAAACACAGCCACACACACACACACACACACACACACACACACACACACACACATTTGTCAGTCATTGCCATTCCCAACATGTAAACCCTTAACGTTCACACAGAGGAATGCAATGAAAGTAAATGTAGAAAATCACAGGAGGAAACTTTAAATTGTTAATTCAATATACTATTCTGTCAGTGACAACTTAAACCAGCCCGCTCATATACAGAGATCATTATGCACAAGCCAATACACACACCAGTGGGGCTGTTCTCAGGGAGTCGAACACTGAAACTGGATGGGTTGAAGACAGGAGGGTTGTCATTCTGGTCCAAGATGGTCACTGTGAGAGGGACGCTGCTGTTTAAACCTCCTATGTCCTCCACAACCAGGAACAGCTCTACCCGAGGATCCTGAAAGGCCTCACGGTCCAACCTTGCCCCCTGACGCACATATATCACACCTGAAGGGAGATACGGAGACATTAACAATTGCATTGCAGTTTTTACATTTCTCTCTCTGTCTACTTGCTGAGGAGTCATAATGTTACCAGTATTGGCATCCACAGTAAAGAGGTCCACCCTGGCTCCCAGCAGGCGGTACTTCACCACAGCATTGGGTCCAATGTCTTTATCCTCAGCCAGAACTGGCCCATTTAACATTGTTACAGTACTGCCTAAAGGCCAGGCAGAGATAAAGAGAGGGACAGGTGGAGAAGTAAAATGATAACAATCAGGTTCCAATTTTTTACACTAAGTCAGCAGCTGTTGATGTAGGTGCTATAAATTCAGTGCGTTTGACTTGAGAGTTGTTTTGGCAAATGAAAAGGTTTGGCTTTCAATCTCTGACAATGGCCAAGAGACACTGGTAAAATGTTGCTGCCACCACTCTGATGACTCTAATAAGACTTATATTCTGCATCCAAATAATCTAACTGACAGCTCCTGTGAGACCTTGGTTACAGATTGGTCCATGTTGTGAACAAAATTCATTTGAATGCAAAATGAAGCTGTCAGTCCTTCTATCTCACCTCTAACTTTTCAAAGAGAAAAAAAAAAGTTCACTGAATATAAGCCGTATGTAAACAAAGTCAGGAAGTGGGGGAGACAGTGTCACAGACAGCGTTTTGGCACGATGCTTTGTGCTGCAGTTACAGATTGCCCCCACTCAAGTGAAAAGACAAAGATAGACACACCAGCTTGAGTGCTACCTGCTGCAGAGTTCTCTGTGATCTCAGCCCTGTAGCTGGTCCTGGTGAATATAGGCCTGTTGTCATTTTCATCCAGAATGGTGATCACCAAGAGGTCTGAGTCCTGGTGGTGTGGGACAGAAGAGGGGGGATTGAAGAAACAATTATATGAGAAAAAGATTATGTGGTATAGAGTAAAGATGAGAATAAAAGTGAGGAAGAGAGAAAAATAAGTTAACCAGCCCTCTACTGCTGCGGAGAAGTCAGAGTAGACATGTTTTGCAGTTGTGCTGCGCACACACACAGACCAACAGGCTGCTTTCATAGTGCTGGTGGTTGACTTTTTTGTAGTTAGTTTCTCACCTTTGCCACAGAGGCAACATTTAATACCACATTATTGTTTTTATAGAAAAACTTTGCAACTGCAGTTTGAGTGCTTCTCGTTTCTCTCATGCTTACTTTAAGTAAATAGTGTGCAGGAGATTCTTATTATTAGCAAGATACAGGACACGTAGGGCCATAAAACTTAACTAAAAACTATAAAAGTACTTAAAGGCAGGACAGGTTATCAGCCTAAATCACAAAATGGCTGCATAACAAAAGGTGTCCTATAAGCATCATAGACTTTTGTAATTTTCTGAAATGAACTTCTGGTGCAGAAAATCCTACACATGGTATGAGTGCTGTGTATTGCTCGACTTAAAGCAATGACACGTGGGCTGTGTGCAGCTCATTCACAGTATGGTAAAAGATTTTTGGGAAATAAGGTCTTACATTTTGTTGCCATAGGGGACTGCTATTGTGCAAAACTGTAAGTCCACCTAAACATTCAGGATTGCCTGCTGTTATGAATTCTTTAAAAGCTGGTACAAGGTACAAGGTATTACGTCGGTGGGAGGGATTTATATTTGTGTCAGTGGTCTCTCTCTTTGTGAAATTGCTAATGTGGAAACGTGTTAACACTTGCAGTGTATGTGCACAGGAGAGTGTGATTACCCTGCGAGCGATGCGGGAGTTCTCGGGGTTGTCTTTGACAGTGATGGTGAGACTGTACTCAGCCACTCGCTCTCTGTCCAGGGGTCTGTTCACCTGCACCACACCTGTCTGACAGATACATAGAGGAAGAGGTAAACCATGTAAGTGTTTAGAGATTCATTCTTGACACGACAGTATGCTTTATCACATATTACCCATGTACACCCTGGTACTACTACAGTATATGTCTTTTCACCTTTCCTTCTCTAAGGGACATGCAGTATTTGTATACTCTAATATATTTATGCTGTAAATCCACAAATGTGTATACTGCCAACATCTGCTCATCTGTAAATATATCTGTCGCAACGGTGTACAAGAGCCGACTGTAGCTGAAAGGGAGGTGAAACACCTGTTCCAAGTCAGGTTAAACTGACAGCCTATATGTAATCAAATCTGGGAGCTGCCAATCACAAGACTTGCACTTCCATGCTTCCCTTTTTTCACCACATGCTCCACCTTCACCACATCAGTAAGTCGAATTTTTCTGTTTTCTACTTAAAGAGTAACTCAACACAAGGCTGAAAAGCAGTGTTTTGCTGCCCACTCTGGTTGAAAGTCTGTTTTACCTCTGACCACATCCAGCATCACTGTTGGGTGTGGTCAGAAGTGTGTTCTGTGGAACCTGTAACCACACCCAACAGTGATGTCACCAGGTCCTGGACTGCACCTGTGCTTCACTGCAGCAAGGTGAGAAGTCAAACCACTGCAGGTCGGCAAAGACTAGATTTTCAGGGGGTGTTAAGTTGCTCTTTAAACCACACTATCCCTCTATCCCACCGTGTCATTGATGTAGAAGGCTCCATCCTGGTTGCCAGCAGTGATGTTATAAGTGAGCAGCGCGTTCCGTCCGCTGTCGGCATCTTGCGCTCGGACTCTGGCCACAGAGGTGTGTATGGAGGCACCTTCACTCACACTGGTGTTGTAAGGCAGGTTCAGAATGACTGGGTCATTGTCATTGATGTCTCTGACAGTGACTCCCACCACCACCTGTAGAAAACACGTCAAGACAAAAAAAACCCTTCCAACTCATGCCCTTTCACAGTAACTCGTACTTAGATTGCCTGTCTACAATAAATGTCAAATACTTCGGATTTGTGCCACACAACTCCTTATAAATCCACCTGATATATTCATTAAGCAGCTGTTATAACATGTTGGAAGTTTTTTAAAACAGTTCTTGCTTAAATGTTAGCATGGGATGTACTGTACATGTAAAATTATGACCTGTCCCAAACATCTACTTGGGATTTTAAATTGCCATAGCATGTATAGGCCAAGGCTACTTTTTAAGATGTATTGTATGTTTAACTGGCATGATCATGGATTTGGTTGGTTGATTGGTTCTATTCATTTGTTGGAAATTTGAGTGTTGAATATGTGGTTATTGTCCATGCAAGTCAAATTACAGCACAGAAGTGACGTTTGCAAGATCCTGATTGTTCAAGAGCTTATAGTGAGAGTGTTTGCCTTGCTTGCGTGTGTGTGTGTGTGTTGGTGTAATAAAGGCCCACCGAGCTGTTGCGAGACGGGGTGCCCAGGTCTCGGGCTGTGACAGTGATGTTATAGAACTCTGTTGTCTCTCTGTCCAATTCTACATCCTTCCTCACCCGAAGCTCGCCCTCCACTGGAGAAACCATGAACTCATCTGAGAGGGAGACAGAGAAAGAGGCTCAGAGACGCATAGTAAGGATTTAATAATATATCACTCTCTCGACAGAACAAGCTCATACTAACTCTGGTAATCTCCACCGGTGATGCTGTACTCCACTTTGCCGTTGAGCCCAGAGTCTTCATCAATGGCTTTAAGAGTCAAGACCCGAGGTCCTGGCTGGCCCTCAGTCACCTCGAAGGGTCCCTCATAGGCTCTGGGGAAAGTGGGTGTCACATCGTTCACATCTAAGACATTTACCAGCACCTGAGGAAGGAGGGAGAGGGAGTTTTTCACATGTGCAGCATGTGTGGCAGAAATAGGATGAACACCAAATATAGATGGACGATCTGCGGTCTCCGCTGACGTCTTTAAAAAAGCAGCTGAAGGCTAATTTATTTAAACTGGCCTTTGTCTAGCCACGTGCTGTATGATGTTTGTCATTTTTGTGTGTTTTTAAGGTCTGCTGTTGCTTATGTTTTATTGACTGTTTCTTTTTACTGTTTTTATGGTCTTATTTTTAACACTTGTACTTTTGTGAAGCACTTTATGATCTTGATCTGTGAAAGGTGCTATACTAAATAAGCTTTACTTATTTACTTAGTTTATAAAATGGTAAGAAAAAGCAAAAACTGCTCATTACAAGTTTCCAAAGTTTGTGTTGATGTCTTCAAATTGCTTGTCTTGCCTGGCCAACAGTCCAAAGGTCAAAAGCATTTAGTTTACAATTATATAAAATGAATAAAACCAGCAAATCCTCACACTGGAGGAGCTGGAACCAGCAAATGTTTGGCATTTTCTCTTCATAAATTTCCTGAATGATTGACATCGAAATTGACAACTGATTTTTCCATCGATCGACTACTCAATTCACCAACCAATCGTTTCAGGTCTAAAATGTTAAATATTATTTTAGTTAAAAAGCAGTTAAAAAGAGTGTGTCTCATTTGCATAATTACTGTTGTGCTAGATGTCAAGCGAAGAGCAGGTTTTGGACACTGGTCTGTAGCTGTGACAACCAGCGTGTAGCGTCCTGCGCTGCTCTCGAAGTCCAGCTCCTTTACGGCCGTAATCCTCCCCTAAATGCACACACATACACAGAAGGTTAATGTGTGTTTTTTTGCAGTTGCTTGTAACACTACAGGATAACAGTCTTACCGTGATGCTGTTCATAAGAAAGGTATTGAACAGGTTGCCCTTAGTGATAGCATATCGCAAGGTGCCGTTCAGACCCTCATCCGGGTCAATGGCCGTTACCGTGGCAATGGTGGCACCCACTGTTTCTGGTCCCTCGCTCAACACTGTGACATACTCCTCCTCAGGAAACTCTGGGGCATTATCGTTCTCATCTACAATGCGAACGTAGATGGTGGTTGAGGTCTGTGTGAGAAACAGAGAGGAAAACCTTTACAGCTGTATCTACTGTTCATGGCTTATTGTATTAAACTCTTCTGACAATGTGATTCACTTCCAGCATAGGGTGTCAGCTAGGTTTGCAAGGGAGTCTTAAATTTGTAGTCCATTCATCATTATAATGTTGAAAGATTCTACAGTGATGTATCATCATATCATCATATTAGGGAGCAAAGATCAAGCACACATTTGAAGGCCAAACTTACAAAACAGTAAGATAGCCTGGTAATCACTGTTTATTTTATAATAATGACTAAACAATATTATCTTGTCCATCATCAGTAATTTCATTAAACACCTGCTTTTCTACGCCTCATCCTACAGCCACTCCTACAACTTTATGCATTGTTCACTTCCAATGTAACCAATAACGTTAGTTAGGAGAGGAAACATGCAGGTATTGCTGTCTTCACTAATGATGGGCGTATGTGACATGATATTCAGGATTCATTTAACATGGGAGAATGGGACAAGACAGTAAGAGCGTATTTTGTTACAGACAGAAGGAAAAAATATCTTGTGAGAACCAAAAGGAGATCTTAAGAGTAAGTGAGGCGGAGAGAAGACGCTGCAAAGTAGCCAAAAGTTCTGATTCCTTGTCGTTTCATCTACTCACTCGAGGAAAATAAGCAAATCCTAAAATGTAAGTGAAGTGGAAGAAAGACAGCAGTGCATCCTAAAAGAAACCACTGAAAGATTCTGATACACAAACAAAAGCTGAAGTATCATTGTGTGGAACAAAGGTTGAGCGTTGAGTCGATTCCTGCTCCACCAGTCTGACCTCCCAGTTCTCCTCCCAGTGCTACTAAAAAGATGGACCAACTGACTGGCACCCTTAGGCTGCGGCGGTTAAAGAGGCCGTTGGAGTTTCACAATATTGTGATTTCTACATGAGCTGTAAGCGGTGTGTGTGTGTGTGTGTGTGTGTAGAGAGCGAAAGACGACAAATAATTAAAACTAACCCACATACAGGTTATCCAAACATCACATTGGCTATTTAATAAAAAAATTTGCTATATTTATTTTTATATTAGTAAATTGCAACCATATTAACTCTGCTGTACTAGCCAAACCTCACAGTAAAGTGCACTGATTTTGCACATGAAGATCAGTTTACTAGTGATGGGGAGTACTACTCAGACTGTGAAACCACTTTTATAATGTCTTCTGTGGCTCAAAGTTATCTCAGCTTGGGTTTGAAACGTTTAAATAATAAACGGAAAGCCTTTGTCACAAACTGGGTGCTTGGTGTTTGCAAGATATGGTAATGTCCTAATAAAAGACATTATGGAGTTGCATTATGGGAAATGTAGCATCCACTGTGTTTGCTCTGGGGACTAAAAGTCAGAATATCTCTGTCTTTAGTTAATCAATTTTGACCATCCTTTTAACTCTGGCATGTACCCCATCTTTATGGAAGTACAATACTGAATTACTGGAGTACCCCTTAAACATTTTGTGTCAAGTTTATAACAGATTATATGCAGATTAACTTTTACAAAAATGTGTGAGTGCGCATCTCCATATCTCTGTGACTGATACTTCATCACTGCTACGCTAATGGGGGTGGGGCACAGAGAGGGAGAGAAAGAGACTGACAGTCGGGGGAGGAGCGTTTCGCCTCCGTGTATCACGTTGCCTTTGAGCTGCAAAGTTCAGAAGGATCACGTCAAGTTGGAGACACAGTGACAAGAGACTGTCAGCCACCTCCCTGTGTGTTGGTTTTAAGTTGAGAGAATTTGCCTAGTTTAAGAGTGAAGGGGAAAAAAAGTTTGCTTGTAGAGTTAGTTGATGATAGCCTGAGTCAAACACAGTTCTGCTACTTTTTTTTTTTTTGCTCAACATCCAGTCAACCATGGAGTGGGGATTACCCTGTTGGACACCACTTTCCAAAACCATTCTTTGGTTTTGCTCTGTTCTGGTTTACATAGCTGGAGGTAAGCACGGAAAACCTCTTCAGACCTGTAACTGGCTCATCAAACTGTGCGGGCGTGTGGGAACTTGTTGACAATTATCTTTTAGTGACAAACCAGTTGAATTCACTGATGGGGACACGAAAAAACGACAGCTACGGTGAACCTGTAGTACGTTTGGACGGATAAAAGCAAAAGTAGCCTACAAGTCCCTAGAAATATAATGGGCGATAAAGTCATCAAGTTTTAATAATAATTCATATGTGCGTGTAGGTGGATGATGACCCTGACGTTTATGTATAACATTTGCTTACAGATGCTCGTAGTGTCTCTTTGGTAATCCGCAACTTTGCAGAAACAACTTCAGATATGTCCCTGATTTTATTGACGGCGTATATCCTATACATGTAGATCGGAGTGAACACAGTTTAAAGCCTTTCAGACTTCGTTTGTTGCTGTTGTTGTTTTGAGTCCGAACATCTGGTGTGAAGCTGTTTTAAAGTCCCTCCCATGTGATGTAGTGGAGTGTAAATCCACGTTATGCTCGCCCTTTTTTAACATAGCCGCAAATTGAGCAGTGGCCGTTGACGTTTTTAGACTGACGAGTCTTAAAATGGCCAGAAATGTACACAACTTGGGTTACATACATAGAATAACATTGGGAAAACAGTCCCTAAGCTGCGTGCGCATGTGCAGAACGAGGTGCCCTATGCATCCAGTAATTTATCACTTATTGCTACATATGTGTTTTCTCCGGAGCTGTAATCAAATGCAGAGATATTTTTTCCCAAGGACTTTGGCATTGCTTGAAATTTAGGCAACTGACGCTGGAGTAGACAGGAGAAGCAGCTGTTGCCTCCGGGGCGCAGGCTGCTTCACTTCAAACGCCACTGAAACCTTGCAGAGGTTATCAGTTTTCGGCTTTTAGGATTTGGTCTATTTAGATAAGCTCACACGATAAGTCCGTCAAAGGCAACAAGTGATGTTTACTGAACTTTTAAGGCTGACCCATCCCTGGACAGAAATCTTTCAATTATTCAGATCATGTTTAGTTTATACATGTTTGTTTTATTTCAAACGTTTGTAGATAATAAGATATCCATTTAAAGAAGGCCTATATTTTGAAGCTCCGTTTTTAATGTATACAGTTTTTTAATTATTTATGCAGGCCTATAAAACTCAGAGGCTCCAATAAAATACCCACAAGGCTTTAAGTCTAACTTGAGGAGTCCACAGTGCCCTCCCTTCAGCCCTGTTATGTCTTCTTTGTTTGGAAGTTTCCTTCCTTTCAGCCCATGATGAAAACAGCTGTTTATGCCACTGCCAATAATGGGTTTCTCCTCCACAAAACATGACTTGAGATAAACAGAGCAATAATCAGTGCCTCTTTTCCTCTCAGTCCAGATAAGCATTTAGCTCCCTCCCCATAGAGGACAATGGCACAGTCAAAAATGGTCAATAAACTCCACAGGATGTGAGCGCTCACTCTCTCTCTGTCTCCACTGCTTTCTCCTCCTGTTGTGACAGAGCTTGTGTCGTGCATTGATCCCCTGTCCTAAATGAATGAATCATTATTAGGGTGCAGCGATAAAAAATGGCTTCCTGGGTCAATCTCATCGACAAGAACAGGGAGACGCAGTCAGTGAGTGTGTTGTGCAGCACTTGTGTTGGCACATACTGCATGTGCATGAGTAATAAGAAGACAATGGAGGAGGGGGGGCTCCCCTGTTCTCCTGTGATTTTTCTGGGTATCACCTTTCTGCCAAACATTTGTAGCTGAAATCTGGGTGTCTAATGTTTAATATGCAGTGAGTATGACAAGTAAAAAATCCCCAAACACCAGTGGCCTTCATACCCACAGTGGTGATTCTCTGAACAGCCCAAGGATATAGCATTGGCCATCAATGATAGAGCCTTGACTCTGCTTCTAGTCACAGCAACCTAATGTGCTGTGGTAGATAATATAATAATAGAAACAGTATAACAATATAATCACAGTATGAAACGCACTTTAAAGTGCAAAGCATGAATGACCCGAAAAGAGAGAGGAAGCAGGCAAAATAGTTGATACTAATTAAGTCACTTTGTTGAAATGATGTAAGAATTGCACATTTGCAATTTCAAAAGTACAAAAAGGCCCATTTACACTTTCAAAATTACATTTCAGTTGCATTATTGCTGCAGTGAAATGAAGAAATGATGTTGCAATCATGTTGTAAATATGTTCACGAAGCTGTCATTATACAACTCTTTAGTTACATAGCTAAATGTGTAAAGTCAGTTTAGAGGAAGGAAAAAAGTAAGGTTGAGACTGTGACGGACTAGTGTGCACATTATTTAAATAGCTCTTGTAAACAAGTTTATCGCAAGTTGGCTCACAAAGTACCAAAAGACACAACAAATTACTAAATGTCATGGGTGTCTGAACATGATGACCTGTATCACTGACCCATAACCACTTCCTTTTACAACTAGGTAGAGCCTAGTGCCACATTTTAACACTTCCTGTTTCTGAAAACAACTGCTTCTACTGAAACTCGCTCATTTTCTGTGTGTGTGTGTGTGTGTGTGTCTTGAGGGGTTAATCTGGGATTCTCCTGCTGGTTTCATTAACACCCTGTAATGGGTTGGATAATCATTACTGTTACAGTAGGTGTGAGAAAGGAGTTTGAGGTGTGTGTGTGTCAGTGAAAGGATACCAGATTTACCAGTAGAGTATGTTCAGCGTGTATTGTATTAGCATCTCTTTCGGGGGCGTAATAAAATATACTCTTGCAGAAAAGTAGTTCAAGTAGTTAAACTTGGGGTAATTTAAGCTATGAGGACATGTTTAATTAATTCACACATGCTGTGCTGCATGTCTGAATGTAAGAAAGCTGTCAGGGGCAACATGTCCTAAACAGGTGGCATTCAGGCTTAAAACAAAGGAGGGCCTGTTTCTGGGCCCTGAGGGGCTATCAGGATCCTGAGAACAGAGATCAGAGAAGGAAACTTAGATATATAATGGAGCCAAAACACAGATGTCTGGTGTATACAACTGAAAGAAATCCTGCCTGTTCCAGACCTGGGTTAGAGCTTGCCCTCTGTTTTTACCTGGTTGCAACCACATCAAGACAGCTCAAATAGTGCTGACACTATTTTAGAAAGGTCTGGTCTTGTCAGTAAGACATACCTGAATATATATTTGATATAATAGTGTTTCTTAGCTGGCAACCTTGTGTTAATCATGTTTTGGCTCTCAATCAGGCAAAAGTTAGACTTAAGACTTAAATGTATATTAAACACATTTTACAACAGAAACTCTCACTCCTTTGCCAGAAATCCATCTCCACTAGTGTAACTAGGGCTACAGAAACCAGGGCAGAGTTGTCAAAAAGAAGGAAGGCATGGTGGGTGTGAAACAGGAGAGGAGAAGGGCTTCCCCTCCTATTGTCCCACTATGCAGGCAGGAACAGCCGTGGGGGCAACAGTTTCATTTTAATCACCCTCCCTGGTCTTCCTATTGCTTTTCCTAGCTCACAATGGTTAGTGCAGAGGTCAGTCGCACACACACAGGAACATGTGGCACGTACCTCGCACATACACATACACATACACAGGATGCATACATACTGAATATACAAACATGCACAGCTAATCAAAAAACAAAGGTTGTTGGCTGGTCAGCTACTGTATTTCCTATCCAGCAGAGTATAAACCAACCACTTAAAACTGGTGCTGACATTTAGACCAAAACAATTTATGTGTTTCCTCATTTATGTTCTGGCTGACCCAAAAGGCTCTCTCCCATGTTGCATCTGCTGCCCGCTCAGGAAAATAGCAGTAGTGTATAAAAACAGCCAATGGTTGGTTCAGGGTTAAATCCACAGTAACTCACACAAAGATGCTGCTCCACTGCTCTCTATGTATGGGTTTAAACTTTCAGGCATGTTGCAGTCCAAACTGTGAGATGGAGAACACCTGCAGTGACGTCATTACTGATGGGGGTTTGGGCAGAGGTGCAACCTGCTTGAAATTTTCAGCCCATGAAGAGTCGTGCAGCAGCAGCTGTAGCCCTTTAAATTCAGTTTTAAGTAGAAATGAGCCAGAAAAGAGGAGGAGTGGGAGGAGTGTTTGCGTGCCGGTACATCTCAGGAAGGAAGTCCACTCCTCAAATCCTGGCACCGACCGGTCACCCTCCAAACACACACACACACACAATCTCTGATCCACGGTGCCACTGCAATAATACACACTTGCATGCATGCTTTTCTTTCACTGCAGTCCACCCCCACACATAAGTGTAATTCATATACATGCACACACACACACACACACACACACACACACACGCATGCAGTCTTCCTGTCTTCTTTGCAGCATTCTTGGATGCTAAACCACAATATGTTACAGACAAAGGATGCTAATGATCTCTTTAAGCAGAGAAGCCAGAGAGAGTTGTTCTGTTGCATTACATGCTGGATATATGGGAGTCATTCATTATGTATATTGATGCTGCACTATGGCTGTGTAGTGTTGCATGGTATAGATTATGATGTCTCTGCATTGTTTTGGTTTTTAAAAAAAGAGTGGCTTCAGACTGCTTAGCCTGAGGATATGTTTGTTTTGTTGTGTTATTGCAATTAAATAATCATTCAGAACACACATTTAAAAGTATTAAAGAGTGCATTCCACTGCTGCACTACAGAGCAGGATGTGGTTGAAAGTAGTATGTGAGAGGGAGAACGGTTTATGCAATATGTAAAGAGACGTCTCACATTTGGTTTCCTGAATGCCCATAAAAGCTTTGTGCTGAGAATCTGTGTCAGTGTACATTCTTCTGAGAAAGAAATTGAGATTTCACTTAAATCACTGGGAAATGATACCACACAGTAATAGTCAGTGTATGCAGAAATACGCCACAAAATACAGAAATTGACAAAAACAAAACATAAGTCGAGATTTCTACACTTTCCCTATAGTTTGATGGCAAAAGAGATCACATGAGATCCTGTATATATTGGCTTGTATCTCTCTCTGTAGCTGCCTGAGAGGAACAGGCAATTTAACTCCCACAGGAGGTCAGCATATTTATTTTAGCCAGCAGACTATGTTTTATCTCCAACCACAGTACAAATATACAGAATAGGAAACAAACTGTGCTAACCCAAAATGCACAAAAACCAGGAAGCATGTAGTGTGCAGAAACAGGGCATGGAAAATTGTCGGACTTTGGCTTTAAATCCATGTTGAGATTGGTAGTTGCTATAAGTAGTTTTTGCACTGTGGTTATTTGTGTTATGACTGGTGGTCCCAGGCAGGAACTTCATCCCACTAAGCTTTAGTTATGAAATGGAAAAAATTGGAATAGAACTGTGATTTACCAAGCAATTCCTGTTTGAATATATTATCTTATGATATCAGGTCTATACCTTTGAACTTTACTCTCCTATGTCCAAGCAAATGAAAGAAAGCTGTTTTTTGCAAGGAACATCATGATGTACCTGCATTAGCATACATTAGCTGTATTGCTATTAAAATGTTGATTTTGGCTTTTATGTTTTACTCTTTTAACTTTGTTTTGTTCTGGTGAGATGTAATGTTTCTGAATATAAATCTCCTGGATTTTGGACCTTAGAAAAACAAGCTGCCATTGCCATCAAAGTAAACATGTGACAAACATCTGACTTTAATGTTTTTTTTTACTAAATATACTCCCTTCTTTCCTCTGGTTTTTCGTTGTCATCTGTAATATATATATGGGGATTTGCGTTCCCTGGGTTGAGCTTCTCAGGCACTTCCTGTAATTTCTACTGTATACAAATCCTGGATTGGCAGACTTTAACCCTAACCCACAGCCATAACCCAAAACTTTATCATCTCTCTCTACTGATTTAATAAAGTCGATAAAAATGGTTATGTGCTACCTACATTCTTTCTTGCTTGTCTCTTCTCTTCAGCTAAAGGCGAGATGTCCCACGCCCACTCCACACTGAGTGTTTCAGCCCCCCACCTGTACTACACCTGTCCCGAGGGTGCAAATGTCAAACTGGTGTGTGACCAGAGAGGTGCCGCCTTGCACCCCACTGATGTCTTGAAGCGCAGCTGGCTTTTCACGCCCCACAGTGACCAGCACTGTACGGGACGGGAGGGCCCACGCCACACTATCATTGGTAGTCATTCCCATGGCAACCACAGCGTGCCATCAGGGTTGCAATTTGGATCTGCAGAGCACAACTTCTGGGTGGAACTGCAGAATGTGACCAACGCTGACCAGGGTCGCTACTGCTGTTTGGTCCTAGACTTGCAGGTGGAACATAAACACGGTTCCATCGTGCAGAAACCCCACAGCCACGTTGTTCTCCAAGTTACACCAAGTAAGGACATCAAATGTATGGTTGTGAATGTGTATTAAGTTAGTATACAGTAAACTGGCAGGGAAGAAGCAGAAGTCAACTTATATCAATCCCTGTATTTTGCAAAGTTGCTAAGTAGGACAAGGTCGTTTGTTAATTTCCCACATTCTACGTGCTATGTGGTCTATGAGTGCTCATTGTGGTCTACGACATTGTGCATAAATGTCATATGCTCAGATGAATGGTAACTGTTGCATCTAACAGGCAGAAACCCAAACCAATGCTACATTGTGATGTACTGTCTGTGAGAAACAATGTATTTGTTCTCTCTTTCCAGGGAGAAATGGATCTCAAAAATGCATTGTCTGGGATCCCACGCCACCTGGAGGTATGTCACCTTATTTAAGCCTTCATAGTCAATGTATGACTGGCCAGTTATTCTGCTTATTTAACTCACAGTCTCTCTGTTGCTTCCCCAGGCTCTGTGCCAGTGGCCCTGGCCGTAGCAGCATGCATCTTGGCTCTGCTTTCTCTGCCTCTCATTCTGGTGCTTGTGTACAAACAGAGGCAGAACACCCAGTCGAGCAGACGTATGTATTACTGATATGCACAAATGCACAAACACACACACACACACACACACACACACACACTCATTTCATGTCCATGCTATGGGTCAAATATAAATCTCTCACACTGGGTCCCCATAGTGTTTTGTCTGACACATATTTCCTGTCAGTGAGGTGGATTAAGTGTATTTTACACAGTAGGAAGCACATTCACACTCCATCTGTGGTGTTCCGCTCTGTTTCAATTCATTCACAATGGCCCATTTCCCGTTTCCTCTCTCCCAGGTGCACAGGAGCTGGTGAGGATGGACAGGTATGTTTTCCCACAGTCTGTCAGGCAGCTGGTTTCATAGACCCGCTTCAAAACACAGCTGCTGTTTAAATTAATAATACTGTGTACATGGATATTCTACTATATGTAGTGGCCACAACATTTCTTACACAGTAGGTAGTTTCAGCCAAACAACCTGATTAGACCAAAACATGTTACAACTCTGTGGATAATTCCTATGAACTTTTGTTTGCTAAATCTACATACAGCTTTAAAACATCAATACATCATAACTACATTCATTTGGAGACATAACTTAATTATACAACAAAAAGGACTTGTGCCTAGAACATTGGCAGTCTTTACACTGTATATTATGTTGTGTGACTTCTAGAAGACAAAAGCGACAGACATAAAGCTTCTAAACGTCTTGAGCAACAGATGAGTGTCGAAACAGTTTATTGGGTCATATCGGCAATGTCGTACTCATCGAGATGCTTCTCTTTCTTGTGTGTATGTGTGTATCTGTGTGTGTGTGTGTGTTCAGTGAGGCTCATGGCCACGAGAACCCTGTGTTTCTTGGGGGATCACCGCAGATTAAGACCCGTACCGTGTCTCAGATCATGACCAGGCAATCCTCAGAGACAGGACGCCACCTGTTGTCTGAGCCAGGAACCCCCCTTTCTCCTCCTGCACATGGGGACGTATTCTTCCCAATAGAAGGTAGGACACACACACACACAACTATACATCCTGACAACACAACAGCGATTAATACTACAGGCCACACAATATTTAGGCCAAGACAGAGGAATTTATACAAGGGAAAAACAGTAGGATAGGACACAATAGCCACCTACTGATTAAAGATGCTTATTAAACAAGATGAAAAACACTAAATCACTCAGCACAAGCTGGGACATACACTTATCTAACCCATTCTCCATTTTGTTCAGCTTTAGCCTGACTCAAACCTCTGTCTGTCCAGCACCATAAAACAAAGAAAGCTGAGTATATGTTAGCTCACTCTCAGGGGAGTTCATTTACATGGCTAAGCGGGTGCCTTTCAGTTTCAGAGTGAGTGTGCACTATATCCATTGGTAGGCCATGCCTTATTAACTAGATTCTGAATGTATATGCTTGACTCCAACATTCACGTCATTCTCAAAGGATGTACAAAAGTACTTAAGAAGTGTCACGTAACTATATTGCACAAGGGCATAGTTCTTGAAATATCTATTTCTAAATACAATCAGTATCGTAAAAGACTCTGATGCAATCAAAGAACAACCATGGCCTTTTGTGCTTCTGCTGAAACATCCTGCATGTGGTGGAAGTGTTGGCGGAAAGATGCTCACATTCTTGTGCAAAATTGCACGCTTACACTCAAAACAGCTGGGTTGAGTCTGATGTGACTAAGAAAAAATAAAAATTTAATTTCTCTCCCCCACACAACTAAAACCACCTCCTTATGCTGTCACCATCTGAATTCTTATCTTGCCTCCCTCGCAAGTCATTCTCCACCCATCGGCACTCTCATTTAACACTAATGGTCCCTTCAGCTGTTCTCTCCGACTCAACTTGAAATAATACTGAAACATTAGTTACGGTGAAGAGGTTAAGTCCTGAGTGTTTTTCTACCGATTCCCGAGGCACCTGTACAGACATTCCAGGCATACTGAGGTGGATTGCCCCGTTTCCCGGCAGCACGGTCTATGATGGTCCAGGGGAAAGGACAGAACCAGACTTACTGAAAATCCACCCTAAACCATCACGTTATTTCTTTAATCTCGAACAGTTTAGTGTGCAAACATGGACAAGTCTCAGAAACACATACAGGAGTTTGTCCATTGACAATATACTGTATGTGAGATCTGACAAGCATAAACATAAGGTAAAACAGTTCTGCCCTATGTGCCCAAATAGAATTCTGGTAATGGGTCAATAGTGGGAAAACCTCTGCTTACAATAAGTGACTAAAACTTCCACTGCTTGATTGCATCTCAGATTACAGTTATGTTTCTCCTGTAGAGAGAGCCACAAATATTGATAAAACTATCCAAAAAAAAAAAAGCGATATTTTTTACATTTTTCACGGTGGATTTTCCCTGACAGAGCTCATTTCATTCAGCGGTCTACAAATGTTATGCAGCATACACATCCTGGTTTCTTGTCTGAGGTTTCGTGTTACATGGAGAAAAGCCGCACCACTTCTTCATCTTTTTTGGCCCGCTGACCTTCAGCTGAGCGGAATTTAACCAGCAGCAGTTCCCTCTTATCTTCAACGTGTCGCAACTCAGACTTAAGGCCTCTTTGTTCCCCTTTTTAATGTGTTTCCAGCGAAACACACATCAGATTCTGAGAAATCAGCCTCTCTGTGTACTTGTACTATTCTACTGAGTAGGAGGTTTGGAAAAAGAAATGCTCTCGTGTGTCTTTTGACAAGATCTGTCTGCATTTGCAATTTTGAATCTGAAAACTCCAAAAAAAAAAAAAAAACCTAAATTTCCACATGTCAGCATTTGTGAAGGCTGATACATGTGAATTACCTGCTATCATTTCTATGCTCTCGCTGACCTGCACTGTTCTCTATTCCAGACACCATCCTTGAGTCTCCAGACTTCCTGCAGGTTTAAAGGGGGTTGAAACCTCATTCATCGCTCTAACTGCTGATCTGGAAACAGTCCTGCAACTCTCTTCCTCTTCTCTCTGCCTCCAGAGCGATGTTGCCCTTATGAGCTGTCTCACAATAACATCTGCAGGGATTGTCGTCTGTATATTGTCTGGACCGCAGGAGGGAACGGGCTGCGTTTTTTATTCAAAAACTATTTCCACCTGCAACAACAGCTGGAGGCAAACTTTTGCTTGTGAGCGCTTGTGTTGTGGCAGGGGCTGGGTTTAGGTGTGACGTTCCATCTAAACACTGACACTGGCTCGTGGACCATAAGGTGCCCGCTGCTTGAGAAGAACCCAGAGTGTTGAGCAGGGATGGTGTGTTTAGTGTGATAAAACTGTTTCTGTGGACTCTAAGGTCACTTTCACACCCAACTTGTTTGATGTAATTCAAATAAACTATGGTGCATTTATTTGTTTGGTTTGGTTCATTTAGGCTGGTGTGCAGGCTGTAATTCAAACCCTGGTGTGGACCAAAGAACTGCACTTACACCACCTGGTTCAGTCTAACTCTGGTGTGGTTCGTTTGTGGTGTGAACACAAAGCAGACCAACCACAGGATTATGTGATAGTACATGTATGACAACAGCATGATTTCAAAAACTTAACCATTAAATTGACACAATCCATTTGCTAATTGTTGGAACTGTCAAAGAATCAATCTCCCATATAATCACACAAGATCATTTGGTAACCATGGTAACATGGTATACACGTCAGCACGTGAGTGCAGGGGTTATAGTATCATACATCAGAAAGTGAAAAGGGGTTTAAACAGAAGTGTGTGTTGCTTGTGTCCTACTCTCTGTAATTTGGCAGTTCCTCATTAAAAAGTAACTCTGACAGCAACAAGCCCCCTCTATTATATTACAATACAAGACGCCTTGTTTCTGTCGTTTCCTGCCATTCCATCATTATTTATGAGAAAAGTGATCAATATTATTTATCATTTGCTGTCAGTTACCAAAGTAAACTTTGCTTTTGATTTTCCATCCTTCATCCATGTAGCACTGATGAAGGATGACAATCACCAAAACTGTCCAGTGAATTAGTTATCGGTCAGCCCGTGTGACACCATGGACTGACTGGAGCTAAAAGACCACAATGTCTACATTTTTGAACTGAACCACAGGTGTGAAAGCGACCTAGGGCTCTCTCTCAACCCTGTCATTGTAATAAAGTGCTCCAATAGTGTCATACCAAAGGAGGCTCAGTCATCAGAGAAGTCTTAATATTCTTGTACAAGTTGCCAGTTGTTTGTTTTTATGGCATTACACTGTTCCTCTGTATCATTTCCACTTGGCCTCGGCTTCTTTTCTCTTCCCTCTTTGCTACCTCAGTTATTGTCAGCTACTCTCCTTCCTTTCTGTAACGCAGCACTTCACAGTTGCCTTAAATATATTCATAATGTATTTAGAAAGAAAATCTTTTGTTTTTTTTTGATAATAGTTGTTCATGTACAGTTTAATAATTAAGAATAAAATGTTTATTGATTTTTTCTTGAATGTAGCCTAACAGATTCTCAATGAAAAAACATTTTAACCACTGCCATCTCAATGCTGTTTTTGTGAATCTTTATCTGATTTTGTTTTTATTTTCATGTGTCTTGATTTAATTGTTGGGATGTGTATATTAGTGTTCATTCATATTTGTATGTGTGCAATTGGATGGTAATAAGTAAATACTATGTAGCACATCTGTGGTGGAATGGCATTGAAATGTTAACCAAATTATATCAAGGTAGATAAAAGAGAAAATGAGTGATTGCAAATGATTGCAATGTTATTATTACTTAGTCTGTGTCTGTAGGGGGTTGTGAGAAACCTCAAGCTTTTTTTCATGTCAAAGTAAAATGTGTACAGCAGGTGCTCAGCGGAAATCATCTCCAAAAGATGTGTAGCAGGTCTATAGAACAGGGTATAGCGAATGTATGTTTTTTAAAGATCTGAATACTTTGATGAGTCAAATCAAGGTTTGGCTTATGTTTGAGTATTTGTGTTTTCAAGTGTGCCTGTGTGTGTGTGTGTGTGTGTGTGTGTGTGTGTGTGTGTGTGTGTGTAAATCTTGCATGCAATTTTGCATCTGTGTGTATGTGGTTTGTGTTTTATACTGTAAACAACTTTATTAGACATAGACACAGAGCAATAGTGCAAAAGCATGATTCTTCTGTATATTGAATTTAAATTGTCCTGGTTGTAGATTGTATAATAAAGCGGAGCTCTTAAACCTTAAAGCCATGTGTCTAGTCTTTGAAATCATTGCTCCTTTCAACTGGCAGGTCTCCAAAACTATCACTACACAAGGACGTGCTGCACTTGCTGCCTAGGGAGCCATTACAGATGGAACAAGGTTGTTCCACTTGTGTGCCTCTAAGATGGTGCACACCAGAGGGAGACTGGCATTGAGGAGAGAAAACGATAAAACAATCTTAGTATCTTGTTTTATGAGAAGAGACAGAGAGCTAGTTGGGAGGAGGTGGTGCCTGTTGCTGGCCATTTCCTCTCTCTGGTGCTTTTTGTGCAGTACAACTAACTGTACTATTTGCAGGAGCTGCAATATTATAGGTTTGTACCACCCACATCTTACTGTGTGACCTAGACAAGCAAAGTTAAAAATAAAAAAAACAGACCACATAAAGTACAACAACTGACTGTCAAGTGACAAAGCATGAACATGTGACACGTACAATACATAACTCTACTACTTCTGTGTCTGCACATAAACATATTTTAAAAAGCCTTTTAAATGTTACAGACATTTCTAAACAAGAAAACCAACAACACTCATCTTCCTCTTTTTGGAAATTTGACTTGTGGCTTTCCTGTTTACAAACGAAGGTGTTTCCTGTGCCTTCACAGCCGATAAGCTCATACAGAAGATCAACCAACCACCGTATTTCATTTACTGTGCGTGCTATGTGAAGACAGGAGGTCTTACTATGTTTCATATCTGATTTGAACTGTATCTTGGTTTAAGGCAGGTAGACAAAGAGGCAGGAAATAGATGCCCAGAATAAGCACATCTTTCAGGCATGATCGTTTGTAGCACAATGACATGAGGGTCTGTAATAAGACGTGATGCTGAATCCCCCAAACTCGACCGAGTTCTAGTCACCATGAACAAATCAGATTAGATTTACACCCCTTTGTAGAGGTTACTGCATTATACTGCACGAAGTAAGATGTTTAAAGATTAATTATTTTTCATCATAATATGAAGCATTGACATAATAAGTCACTTGATTTAACAACAAATATCTCATCAGTGGTTAGTAAAAGTTTTCAGGATTTAATACTAGACTAAAAAAGTGCAGTAGCATCTGATATGTTGAAATAGATTTAGCAGTGTTCTACTTGTTGCAGCTGCTGTTCCTTGTATCTTACCGACAGAGGTGGCGTGCCATCATCTTCCACGGTGACAGTGAGTTGGTACTCTTGCTGGCGCTCTCGGTCGGGAGGGGCCGGCCGTGTAACCATCTCTCCGGTCACGCGGTCCATGCGGAAGGTCAGGTCCTGGTTTCCGGCAGTGATGTAGTAAAACAGCATGGCGTTGGGACCGATGTCTCGGTCGGTAGCCATCACACGGAGGACTGATGTACCACCTCCAACATTCTACAATTTACATTATAAAAGAAGCTTAATTATTGATTGCCTACAGTAGAATAAACGCAAACCTGTGATCGAATAGTTAAATATGATTATTGTGCAAACTGAAAATCACCACTTATAGCAGTGCTTATGACATTGTTCAGCTTCAGTTCAAGAACTAGATACATACAAAACAGAAACATGCTAATTCCAAGGCAAATCCTGCGTGGATTAAATAAATATGATGCTCCATGTGATGTGCTAGGGCGTCCCTACCTCGCTTATGCTGACGTTGTAGCCCCTCTGGCTTTCAATAACAGGTGCATTGTCATTGACGTCCAGGATGTTGATGGTGAGGGAGTGGTCTGTGTATCTGGGAGGTGAGCCATTGTCAGTAGCACGCACCTGTAACAACATACACATGCACTGGTGTATACACGTCTTCTTAGGTGCCTGGTTAAAAATAAATCCAACATTCAGTCTTAGTACTTCTGTGCAATATCTGGCGTTGGGGGGCGAGATGCAGTGCGCTTTCCTTTATGTGAAAATATCGACACAAATAATATTTTGATATGATCAGATCAGTTCAAAACCTATAAAATGGTCTCACATCGTCCAATGCTGAGACTCACGTGACTATGGTTTCAAAGAAAGTCTGTTTAATTTTAGATGAGTGTGACAAGTAAACAGTTTTTTTTGTGCTGAGGTTTTAAACCGAATCAGGGTTGTGGTGTAAAGAAAGAGTCACATGGCCATATAGATATGTGGTGAAAGATAGAACTACTGTATAACTACGAGTGGATTGCTGCCTGACCTTCAGTAGGTAGCGGTCTACTGACTCTCTGTCCAGAGGTGCATTGACATAAACCTCCCCATAGGTGTGGTTCACTGTCTTGATCTTGAACACATCCTCCATGTTGCCTGCCACCAGAGTGAAATTAACCTGAGAGAGACAGTGAAAGAATGAAAATGTCACATTATAACAACAGCTTAGATTCAGTCAGAAACTCTAACCATAAAGTTACCCATAATGTCTGAATAGTTTAATAGTTGTATATGGCTGTGCAGGTTCTAAATCTTGAATAGATCACAGCACATGCTAAAACATTAATGGGGAGCATAACTGGGACCCACATGGAGTAACAGAAACAAGAGCACACAAATAGGCAAGAAATGCCACTGAATTTATGATTAAGAGAGAAAATTAAGAAATCATAACATGAGAGACAAAAGGGGGCTGGGTTGATGGAGAGGAAAATGTGTAGCAGTCTGCAGCATGTACAGGAGGTAGTAGTGAGGAGAAAAATGTGGTGCTGGCAACCTAAGTGGACCTCCATGCTGAGAAGTCAAAATCAGGGCCAGCTGATGTGACACTGAGGGAAGCTCCATCTCACTTACTGTACTGTAATCTGCTGAAGTGAACATTCATAGTACTCAGATCATATGATAAGGTACACAAACCAAAATGAGTGAAACATAACTTGTAAATGTCATATTCACTGTTTAGATGTAAGGTACTGGTAAGGCACTTATTCTAAGTGTCTGACAACATTATGGAAAGGATCCCTACAGAGACAGACCTTTTTGTTAAAGAGTAAGATCCTTTTTGTTTAACCAGAAACAAAAGTCTCGCTCAAGGAAAAGTCTCGCTCTGAAAAAAGTTGTTGCAGGAAGACGATGGTGGAAACGCAAGTCAGAGTTGGAGAGAAGAGTTTGTTGTGTTGGAGTACAGAAAGCGTAGCTTAGTGTTATGTCTGTTGCCAGACACTACCGTTTTGTGGCTGCCGGCTGAGGTGATCTACTGGACCAATTCAGAAACTTTTTGTATCTATTAGTCATTTAGACCCCAAAATATGTAAAAATAGGGCCCAGGTTTAAAAATACCAGAATTATAATACCCTTTAAGTCTGTAAAGGTATTGTGGTAATGATCGATTGATGTTTAAGTGCCACACATTTTTTCCATCTTTCTTCTTTATTCCTACCAGTCCATTTAATCCAGCATCTTTGTCCCTTCCCAGCACTACTGCCACTTTTCTCCCCATGGGTGTGTTTTCTGCGATGCTCACTGACGTATCAGATGTGATGTCAAACTCTGGACTGTTGTCATTCTCATCCAGAATGGTGATTGAAACCTGTCAAGAGGTAAGATCAAATGAAGGCTCCATAACTTGCCAGATCAATGAAATACTTACCTTTGAGATGAATCAAATAAACAAAACCTAAAAATACAAGATACTGCAGATGAACACATTTCATGGTGCCTTTTATATTCTGAAAAAAACAACAACAGCAAGTCTTACCTTCTGCACTTCCAATGAGAGTTGCAATGAATAAAAGAGGAATGCCATTAAGTTTTCTACAACAGAATAGACACGACACATACTGTAATAAATTGAATGTTGTACACGAAAAGAAGGGAGATAAAATAACACAATTCAGAATGAAGCATACCACAGTGGAGTCCTTCTTAGGTCCTCCATCATCAGCTACAACAGTCAAGGTGTACATATCCCCCCTCTCTCTGTCCAGCAGGCCTGTCACCGTGATACGGCCCTGAAACATCACACACATCAGCATATATCTCCACCTCCATAAAGACTGCATACAAGATAGAAATCTTGCCAGTGCGACAGACAGAGAGTAAGGACAGAGATAGAAACTGATGAGTATCATACAAATCAACAAAAAAATCCCCATTTTTCATCTATCAAAGGAATCAAATGACTTCAAAGCAAACAAGCTCTTTGATCAGCTTACAGGCATGCAGAAACAGTGCTAGCTTAAATCACAGAGAAAGAGGTGCTATTGAATCACGCTGCGGTTAATGGATGAAACATGTTTGACAGAAGGTGGGTGTTGTCTTTGAAGTGTACAAAAAAGAGGCATGTACATCGTGTTCATATCATCAGTGACCTTTCCTCCACTTCTCCCCCACTCACCGTGACGCTGTCTATCTTGAAGAGAGCCAGAGCTGCAGGTGACGTGTCAGGGTCGAAGCGGTAAGTCAACTGGTTCAAGTTGTCGGCCGACTGGGCCCGCACCTGGACCACCTCTGTCCCCGTGGCGATGTTCTCACGTAGTGAAGCCTCATAGCCGGCAGAGAAGAAGGCCACGGCCTCATCCAGCTCATTAAGTAATGTGACATAGACAGTGCAGAAGCCTTGGTGGAAAGGCGGAGCCTGGTCAGTGGCCGAGACGTTCATCAGATAGGTGGTCTTGGTTTCATAGTCCAGGTAGTCCACAGTGGTTACCAGGCCAGTGCTCACATCCACCTCAAACTTGCGGTCTGAGCCGGACACAAGGGTGTAAGCAACGGCTCCACCATCACCTGAGCAGGAAGAAGGGTGGTGATGGGTAGGGACATGCTTACAATAACAACTTTAAAACTTGCATTTTTCAACTTGTGTGAGAGTTTTAAATAGTTACTAGGATAATTAACTTGAAAACCTTATTGTTACATTGAAGCTACAGTTCCAACATGCAAACAGCTTCCTCCATTCTGTGTTTTATCTAACACTGTTGTCAATGCTCTGTTCTGTTGGCTATTTTGTGTTTACATTAGTTTCAGGCCTGCTCCAACGTTTTGGAAAATGTATGTCACAGCACCAGATGCGTCATGAGATGTCTGAAAAACACTTTACACCACGGGAAGTGAATAGAGGAAGTCTGTACTGTGGAGCAGAAGTAGAGATTTAAATGCCATGTTACAAAGCACGCCGTTTCTTGTGTTGCTCAGTGTGAGATAACAAGGTAACAAGACTAGGTCGAAACCTAGTATATGGCTGGTCCGTGTATAGTTAATGTGATCAGTTGTAGCAACAATGTTACACACAATTGAGGACTGTCCATGCCTTGCTGAAAAGTCTTCTGAGGACATAATTGAGGACTGTCCGCACCTACTCATTTTGAAACTTTATCACTTACTCAGTGAGTTGGGGACAGAATTACATGATTATAGGTCTGGTTAGGAGGTTTGACATTGCCCTAGTGGCACCCACTAGTGTCAGGGTTGGTGACCCGCCACTTGTGGAAAGTTTAAAGCCACAGTCAGCTAAATGTCTCTTTCTGTTTTATAGTATGTGGATAAAACCGAATACTGAAGGGTCAACAGCAAGAACTCCACTCCCTCTGCTCCTTTCTTTTGATTGATCTGAGACTCACCTGTGTCAGGGTCTGTGGCACGCACCACAATCACAGAGGTGCCAATGCCAGCAGTCTCCCTAAGGCCCAGACGGTTGTATTGTTGCTGGGTAAACACTGGCACCTCGTCATTGGCATCGTCAACATATATGATTACCTGCAGGCGAAGAGATTTGTGGCTGTACATCAACTACACATATTAACTTTGAGGAATACAGTCTTTGGGAAAGGGGCTTGGTGATTTTATCTATTAGGTAATGAGACCACAGTCAAGTATATCCAAGTCCCACTTAAGGTGCTGGATCCTCTGAAATCCATGTTTCTAGACTACATATGTCATAAGGGGTCACCAAGACTGTCTATTTTTAAAAGGTAGCCACAATTTTGTTTTAAATTTATAAATCTTCATGCTTTATAATAAAAAAGAACAAAATACTTTACATTTGCATCACATTTAGCATGAAGCACTGGGATGAAACTTCCACGTTACAGCATCTTCCCCATCCCCCTCCAGCTACCCTCCTCTTCCTCACCCTCACAGAGCTCCTCATGCTGCCCTCGTCACTGTTGTAGGCCTCCACCTCCAACATGTGGGAGCTGCTGGTTTCTCTGTCCAACGCCTTCAGGCCTCTTGTCACCAGCCCGGTCTGTCTGTCTATGCTGAACTGATTGTTGCTGTTCCCTGCATGCATGCATTCATGAACATGAGCACATACACACACGTACACACACACACACACGTGTACACACACACACACACACACACAGAGAGAGAGAGGGAAAGTGAGAGTGAGTGAGAGCAAGAGACTTCTACAAAAATGTACATTTTAGGAAAACATTTAATCTAGTCTCTGGTTTAGATAATTTCACTGGAGGCCGCTGCCAGTTGGGTGAGATAATTTCAGTTGCTTCCAATGCAAATTAACTTGTTTAAATAACCATTACTGGTATTTTCACTGTGGCAAGATTTGCCTTATACACACTGCTTCTAGACAAGAGAAACTGCATTGGAAACAAGAGGAATTATCATACCTGCCCAGTGGCAGAATTTTGTCTCAAAAGTTTGAATCACTAAAATTATGGAAACTTTTTCTTGGAGATCTTGTTTGCACCCATATTGAACACCCTGTTCTTTCATTACATTTGTTTGCGAGCAAGGAGAATCAAAGTTCAGCAGCACTTACCAGAGAGGATCCTGTACAGAACTAGGCCATTCTCCCCCTGGTCTGCGTCTGTAGCTTTAACCTGTACAGACAAACACAAGCAGAAGGTAAGTAAACAAAAACCTTCTGACTACTTACATGGTACAGCAATGCCATGATCATCCCTTTACAACTGGTACCATTACAAAGTTAGAACCTTTTCATTTTGCAGTCTGACAATGGAGAGTGCAAAAATATGCATAATAATATCATTATGAGAACTGAGCAGTTGGATTTGGTTACCAGTGAGTCTGTTGTCCAGTTAAATGTTCAGAGTTTACCTCTGTAGTGTGTTTATCCCCCCAAGTCACATGAGAGACAGTACATTTCATACACATTTTTATTGATTCAATGGTTTCTACAAACAGAAGGATAAATCGGTATTCTTCCTCATTCACCACACATCCACTGGTGCCCAGTGTCTTGTTGCCACAACAACCCCAACATGGCTTGGCAGTAAGTCTGTAATGGCAGAATCTCTCTCTCTCTCTCCTCTCTCTTCTCTCTCTTTCAGGCAGAAAGCCAGAAGCAGCCAAAAACCCAGCACAGACAGCACGGCTCCACAGCGTACACAGATAAATAGTGGAGCATGCTGGGCTGCTGGTGAATGGGCCATGTCATAAGACTGACTTCTGAATCCAGAGAGGCACAGAGCCGCTGGCACTGGATGAGGCCGACTTCATGTCATACCCTGCTCCTCTGTGGATGTGTCAAAATCTGTGGAGGTGCCTACAAAGTGCATATTCAATTGCATACAGAGACACACACTCAAGACATTCAAGCACATGTGCGTGCACACAGGTACGCGCAAACACAGATACACACACTCTTGCTGTCTCTCTCCCTCTCTTGCCCTGTGTGTCCTCCTTTGCTCTCTCTCGCTCCCCCTGTGAAGAGAGGCCCAACTTCAGTCTCATTAGCTTTATAAAGAGATGTGGAGAGAACAGGAGAAAGAGGAGGAGAGGGGAGGGGGAGACGGGAGAAAAAAGAGGCTGGGGGGTCAGATTGGTGAGTGATGAATAGGGTATTACCCAGCGGACTGCACCACTTAGGCCATAAAAGGGGGTGTATAAAGTGTAAGACTACATTGCAGAGCCAGATGTTGTAAGTGTAAGCATGTGGAGTGTAAGCACTGAGATTATTCACTAAGCCTCTGCACGGCTCAGAAAACACACTATTGTCTTTGGCTCTCTGGGATTAAAACAACAGTAAGATATTTCAATCGTAACGCTGTTACCCACATTTTACCCCCTTTTCCTCCTTGTTCCCCTCTTCCTCCCCAGCATTTCCCCCTCTGTCTCTGGGAAAGCAGCAGTTTAAGGGGGGAAAAACAAGTGTGTGGAGCCAAGAAACAGGTCTGACCTCAGTTACTGGAACTAAGCAAGGTGCTGTTTTAAAGAGTCTCTAAAGTGTGGGTGTGAGTATACATTTTTGAAGGGTTTTATTCCAAATCCGAAGAAGAAATGTTAATTGCTTGGCAATTTAGAGGTAAACATAACAAAATTATTTCAAATCTTAAGGTCCTAAGATTGCTAAAACTCTCCCTAATGTCTCTTATAATATGTATTTTATGTCCGCAGTGGAGTCTCATTTTGGAATGAAGCTCCTAAAAACCACATTTCAACATGTGAGCTGCTTGACATGTGCTTGAGTAACTGCACATTGTCTAAGGGAGACCGTTGTATGCATTTGGGTTAGTATGATTAGGACTTATCAGGAAGGTAGATTTTAATATTATATTAGAGGCTTCATCTATGAACTGTTACTGTATTCCCTATTCATTCTTTTCTTCCTATGTAGATAATACAGAGAAGATATGGTGAAAAATAATACCATAAATCAGAGAGAAATCAAGAGGAGAAAAAGAAAATCTAATAACCATTTGCATGTATACCACTAAGAAATTGCTGGAGAACTTGCAAGCGCACAATTGGTCAGACTTTACAAATGTGAATAGGTTAGACAGAGTGTGCTTGTAAAGAAGCTAAGAAATGAGTTTGACTGTTTCCAAACTAGCTGAGCAGTCAGATCTGGAGGAGCAACAATGTGGGGTGATAGAGAGGGAGAGTACCTTACAGCTAAGCTGCCAAGCCTAAGAGCAGCATGCCTAATCACGAATATGTGCAGTACGGTCTACAGTATGTGTGGGTGAGAACCAAAGTTTGCGTTTGAATAGCTGTGTGTGTGCGTGCGTGTGGTATATATGCTTGGAGGCGCTGACTAATGAACTGACTCTCTAACGAGCCATCCTGCTCCACTGGCCTTTTCACAGCTTTCCTGGCATTTGGTCTTAAAAATAATTTCACGTCCCAATGTGTTTCCCTTAAACCGATAAGCCATGCTTTGTCTCCGCTGAATTAAGGACGATGACATTTACAAATGTTACTATGCTGAAGATGGGGGCGCGCAGAATGAGAGGGGGGGATAATTGGAGACCGGGGTAGAAGAGGTGGGTGCCTTGCATTTTACAAGGGGCATTTTAATAAACCCAATTTGTTTTACATTGAAGAAAGCCTGTCAAGCATTGACTGTTTTGTAGTCCTTGATTTAATAGCTACATAATTGCCGCAAATGCCAAACACTCACCGCATCTGCATGTGCATGCAGGCGTTTCTGTGCACATCTGTGCATGTGTGTGTATATGTGTGTGTGTGTGTTTATCATAAGTCCTTGAGTGTATGATCCCAGTAAAGTGAAAATAAACCTACTCAGCTTGGTTAGGCTTGGCTAGTGAGGCAGAGAGCTGCTGCGGCACTTTGACAGGGGCCCCACACACACACACACACACACACACACACACACACATGACATAGACCTCCAATCTAATGTTGTTTTCTCCGTACAGGGCCAAGACAACATGAACACCACTGAACCAGGCTCCAACTTCACCTTTACCTCTAATACAGAAAACGTCACTCTGTCCAGCCTGACAACCACCACCATCTCTCCCATCATCCCACAGACTCCATCCGATTCTTCAGACATCTACCACCCAGAATTCACCATCATGGTGGTGCTGGGCTTATCACTGCTGCTGGCAGGGATAGCAGCCTTCCTGGCAGTGTGCCGGCCCTCGGAACAGGATGGGGACTCTGAGGCGAGCTGTGGCCCGGGGGAGAGCTTGACCCGCGGAAGAAGCCGGTCCAGTGAGCCCCAGCTCAAGGTGTGGAAGAGACTGGGCTCATATCGGCGTTCATACAATCTCTCCTTCAGACGACCGCCGCATCGCAGGCCGCACGAGCGTGCGAGCACACATGCGTCCCAGTCTCCGGCCCGACAGACACCACAGCCAGAAGCCAGCGTGGAGCCCCACCTCACTATGCCTTGTCTATTTGACTACGTCACTGAAATCTGACTCGAGGACAGACTGAGGGCTGACTGACTGCTACCCAAAACAAGTGATACACTGTATATTTTATGGGTGGTGCTACGAACATCACCAATACCAGATGTGGGTGAAGACTACATGAAAATAATTTTCAGCATTTGTTTTAACATACTTTGAATGCTAGGTGGATGAGGTTTGCAACAAAAAAGTGCTTAAAAATTAGGCAATTAAAAAGCCATTGTATTAGGGTTTAGCAGGTAACATTGTTGGGCATGGAGGCTCTTCTTCAGCACAGCTCTGCACTATATTCACTAGAGGTAAAAATGATTGAATTCAACAACGACTCAATTTGATTACAGTTCTCTCAGTAAGGATTTGATGCATCATCAAATCTCACATTCTGCACAGGAAAAAATTTGGTCTGATTTGATTACATTAAAACTTTTCCAAGGAGTATAAAAGCAACAAAACAAATACCGTGAACAATAATTCAACACACAAAAATCTTACAGCAAGGTACTAGTTACTAGTTATTTTTAAGGCTAAACCTAAATCTTAATATTCCCAGATCAAAGTGTTCAAAGTATCATTCCTCTGCTTCACACTGCGAATTGTTCTGATGCAGAAAACCTCATCCCGCTGGTAATTCATGTGCATTAATACAAACACTAGGAATTATTTTATAGTATGATTTCATGCAGGTTCTTAAACCATGATGGGTCACCAATACTGACAAGACAAATGCAACCTGAGCCAAAAATAGACTCTGATTCTAACTGATTCTTTGTGTTTTGTGACTGTTGCGTTAAGAAATAAAGTGATGTTTTAAGTCTGATTTCTGAATGTGCAGTTTGTAACTAGATATGTTTTGCAGTGTGTGTGTTTTCTACCTGAAGGATGCTGGTTCCTCGGGGCACGCTCTCCAGTATGCTTGTCTCATAGCTGTTTTGTAGGAAGATGGGTCTGTTGTCATTAACATCCTGCACCTCAACAAATACAGTCGCTGTTCCTGTCCTCCGGCTGCCTGCTGGACCGTTGTCTATGTGCACAACCAGAGACATTCACAAACACATCAGTTGCAATAATTCAGGTCAATGCAAATTTTATGGGTTGACGCCTTGATAGCTGAAATAGACATGGCTTTCGTTTCATGGCTGTACCACAGGCTAAGGCCACAAATAAAAAAAGTTAAAGTCTATCATTACAACCTCTGTACAAAATGTAACTGCTTCTGGCTTAATGTTACATTAACCGATCCATTCATCTTCAAAAAATAAAGCAGAAACCAAAAATATCTTGGTACAAAGATGTAAGACTGGAACATTGTTGGCTCATCAAAACTTGGGTCATTTTCAGCTGCTTGTGAATTAGGACGATATGTGTAATTCTGTTCTGTGGCACAGTTTTACATTATCATTGCCTCTACCCGGACTCAGTGGTTTCCAAAACAGGAAAACCTCAGAGTTTTTGTTCTTTCTTTTCAAACAGGAACAAAGGCAGTTGAGCAATAGGCTGAAATCACTGCAGATGTGCAGGCATTGTTTTTTTTTTTTTCATCATTGTTGTACAAAAGAGGAAAGGAGCAGTTTTGAAGATCACAAACAAAACAAGCAAGAAAACAGGACCTATTATAACAAATACAAACACAGACTGATAAAAGATGATGACACACCTATAGCTTCTACGACCAGAGTGTATGCTTCCTGGGTCTCTCTGTCTAAGCCAACCACCGTCCGAACAACTCCGTCTCTGAAGCCCACGCTGAATTTACCATCCTGGTTACCACCTAAAAATACAAAACACAGACACATTTCCAAATTCATTTACAGCATATTAGTAAAACACACCCATTAACATACATACAGTACAGTATAATACTAAAAGAAGCATGCAAGAGGAGCTCACCTCATACACAAACTTACACAGAGATGGATGGATGGACAAAGGTACTGTACGTGCACATAGTCCCCATAACTGTACAACACTGTAGCTCACAGACACACAAAAACAACTCCCACTGTGACCTCTGACCTGTGATGAAGTAGCTAAGTTCGGCGTTGAGGCCAGCGTCGTTGTCAGAGCAGATGAGGCGCGCTACAATGTAGTCTCTAGGGACATTCTCCTTCAGGGAAACATTGTACACGCGAGGGTTGAAGGTGGGCGTCTCATCATTTACATCCAGAACTGACCCACGCACACAAACACACAGACAGAAAGACATGAGGACACACAGATAGATGTACATGAATACAAATAAGGCAGCAGGGTGGATTCGGAGTCTAGTAATACTTGTGAAGTTCTTTCTAGATTGGGTGTGCTGTTCTACTGCTGGTCCTGACTTCGCTGTGAAGTTGAGACGTGAAACAGATCTCTATGAAACAGTTCAAAATATTTTGATTCTTCTGACTCATCTGATCCATTTGAGAAATGCCAGAAAACCTTATTCAGTTTTTCCATTCCTTTTCCATCATGTTCACAGCAGTCAGACAGACTTTTTCACATCCCACCAGCAGGTGGTAGCATCCTTCTCAGCAGATTCCTGAGAAGTCAGTGGTTAACTATCTGCCATAATGAAGTAACTCTTCACATCACGCAGAATCCAATCATACCGTGGCTTGGCAGTTTCATATGTAGGGTCATATCAGAGAGAGCACAGAGAAATCAGACCCAGTTTGTCATCATCCTCAGCCACATTTGCAGACTCTCACCTGTGACAGTGAGGGTTGAAGTGGAGGTGCGAGGGAACTTCCCTGCATCGTATGCAATAATTCTCAAATGGTACTGTCCAATCTGCTCACGATCTAGGACTGCCGTGGAGGTGAGAACACCAGTGGAGGTGTTCAGGTAGAAGTCGAGGCGAGGCATCCCCATCTGTAACGCCATTGTAATCAAACCATTCTTATCCTCATCTGGGTCCTCCACCTGGACCTAGGGAGAGAAAGGGAGAGAAAGACCAAGAAAGAACACAGGAGGTTATTGAAAGGGTAAAGCATAGCAGATGGTAAAAAGAGAGATTTTTTAATATAAAGTTTTATTCTTTATTGGATAGCAATGATCATGAAATATTTCCAGGAATTTATTTGGAAGTCATATTTTAAAAACATCACCTCAGGAAATGATTTATGGCCAGTGATCCTCTAAAATTTCTTGGTGAAAAATGTATCATGCTGACTAAGTGACCATATAAAGTCTTCTTGTCTGTCATCAATTATTGTCAAACTTCTTCCCTAAATATTAGGGAATAATATAATATGATATAACATATCTCAATATAAGTCTCCCTGGAAGGTTTGGTAACAAATAATAATAGATGTATGGCTTGCTCCATGCTATAAATGTTCAGAGAATTTACACCCCTAAAATCTTAAAAGGAACATTTTTAAATTCCTGAATCCTTATCCCTTTTTAAGATGCCATCATACATGAATATAGTTTTATATTTTACCCTAAAAATTGAGGATCCGATGGGCAGTCCCTCTGGCACTTCAGCCACAAAGGGCAGGTTGAGGAAGGTTGGGTCGTTGTCATTGAGATCCAGTAGGTTGACAAACACTGTGGTGCTCACTGATGCACGCAGTGGAGGTGTACCACCTAAAGAGGGCGCCAGAGAATATATAAAGACACACATACACGCATCCCACATCTCATGGTCAAAGGAGTTTATTGGCCACAATAAAAAGTTTCATGGTCAACATAAAACTTGAGGAATGAGGCTTGAAGAAAGAGGTTAATCGCTCAGAATTGAAAGCTCTCTACTGAGAATGATATAGAGCAATTCAAGCTTGCTCACAGATGGTTTAGGTGTTTCATGAGTCGGACAAATTTACACAGTGAAAGGCAAATACCAAGCATACCAGCAAAGTGCAAAATGACATCCCACCACACACATACACACTACTCACGGTCGACAGCTGAAATGATAATGGTCCTCATGAGTACTGTGTCTCTGGGGTTGGTGCTTTCCCTGTCCAGGGTTACCCCACTGGTGCGGATCTTTCCTGTAGTGTTGCTGATTGTATAGAAGGGGTTTTCTGGACTGATACTGTACAGCACTGTCCCATTTTCCCCATTGTCAGGGTCCACTGCCAACACCTGGACAGGAGAGAGACAGGAAAACCCTTTCTCAATATCTTTTGGCCTGAACTCTTAACAAACCCCCAACAAGAGGGATGTTTCTCATCCCTTGTATACAAGAATCCTTAAGTTAAATGTGAATAAAGAAGGAGAACTTAAAGATGTGGGGACAGGAAGGATGTAAGACAGAAAATGTCAGGAGAAAAGAGGGGAGGAATGAGGAAATGAATCAGCAAGAGGAAAAGGAATAACAGTAATTACAATAGTAATGGTAATAGTAATAAGAACATCCCCATCCGACCCTCAGAGCATCTTGACACACTACCCCTTCTAACTGTTCTAACACATCAGTCAGCTGGAAGAAAAATGGTAACGTCTCTTTTCTGACACAAAGTGGTGATGGGTGATGAATGCTGAATGCGTGAAGCCGGGAGCCCGGCTAAAACACTGGCTGATTTTTAAAGAGCTGATCAATTATTCAGCACGCTGACTAAAAACACTGGAAACTGGTTAATTGGTCATTAGAGGAACAAAGGTTTTGCAGGTATTTAATTATTAAGGGGACATGGTAGGCAGGCATCTCAGAGGCCCATTGATTAGCAACTGCACAGACAAAGGTAGGTGATATAAGATGTGGATAAGTGTCTAGCCGGGGCCAGTTAAACTAATCAATTCTGGCCTGAGCAGAGCACATTAAAAGATGGTGAGCAAATATATTAGCCTTGTCTATTGAACTGTAGCCCTGGTCTGACTGTAGAGTGGCAGAAAAGAGAATATTGTTTTGAAATGAGATATTAGAGGATGCTCACTGTGTGTGTGCTGCAGTAGTGATGGTGGGGTGCTCTGAGATTTGAATGTGCCGATCCTTGCACTGGGCACAGTAACCAAATTCATCGGCTCGCTGGACACCTCTCGGAGGACTCAGCAGGGGGCCTCTTGTCACCATGGAAACATTGGTTGGGCCAGGGCTACATTGGGGCCAATTACAGGACTGTAAGCCTGGGTGGTCCGATTTATTGAAAAATGGTCAGAGGGGCAAGTCCACTGAGCACAGAGAGTCACATACAGTATGCATCGCTTCGCTAGATGCACCATGAATGAACTCGACTGAGGAATAGTTACAAGAGAGCAGGAATAAGTGGAAAATGTAGCAACATTTTAGTTGCGCAACACTTGTCTCTTTTATTTCTCTTTCCTTACCATTTCTCCATTCCACTCTCTTTCTGCAAGATGGGTTCTCACTTCCTTTTCTGCCTAGCAGCTGAATAATTTGCTATGCGTATGACTGCAGGCTACATTTTAATTAGCAATCGGACTCCCTTAATTACACTCACTGATGCCTCTTTAATTAATGGACAATCAGGGCTTAATTAACAACAACACACTGCCAAAGACACCAGCAAGACAATGAGAGAGTTTGGGCTAATATTAGAGTGTTTACTTTGTGATGACCTACGCAGTGATGGCAATTTGTCCATCAATAGTGGAGTATGCATGCAGATGTATCCTTCAACATGTACTGTAGTACAGAATGCCTTTAATGATCTTCCAATGAAGATTGTTGATCACTCTGCTCTGAAACCAAATATTTTTTATTAAAACTCAATTTTTGCCTAATTCAAGTTTGCAAACTCAGAGCAATCAAATTAAACCACAGACTAAAATAATGAATCAAAACAGAAAAAAACACCTCTCAAGGATACTGGTGACCTCTCTACATTACATTTACGTACAAAAAGTAGAGGCCAGCATTTCAATAAATTAATTCCTAATGCTTCAAACACCACCCATCCTACTCCAAATAAAATAAATTATTATTGAATTATTATTCCAGTGTGTTCATTTGTGCTGTTCACATTACCATTTAGTTAACCACTGGCTAGTCAACCAGGTAAAGTTTACCAAATTGGGCTTGGTGCACTCACAGAGATAACATCAGTGTTTATTGGGCTCATCTCCACTACGTTGGCATTGTATGGCTCGTCTCTCCACATGGGGGCGTTGTCATTGATGTCCAGGATGGTGATGTTCACCTAAACAAAGTGGGAGTTAGTGAAATTAAGGTAAATGGGAAACGAGCTATTTATGATGCCAGTTACATAAGAGACCATTGACCATCATGGTTTACAAGCCAAAAAGTCTTAGTACGAGATATATGTGCAGTAGAATGTAATTTTACCCAAGAGGATTATTGATTAAACAGTGGAGAGGAAATTAGTCTGTGAACTGTAGGTAGGATCACAAGGATGATGGCTGCAAAGTGGTTACCGTGGAGATGCCAGTCTTCTGCTGAGGACCCACCCCTCCATCCACAGCTCTGACTATAAGGATGTACTCTGACTTCAGCTCTCGGTCCAGCAGGGCTGTGGTGGTGATCTCTCCTGAAACAGACATGGAATCAGATCAAAAATGTTTTTTTAAATGCAACAACCAGGATGCCCAAGTGATGGGCAGCTTCGAATGTCACGATGAATTGAGTTAAAAATCAGAATAAAACTCATAAATGCAAAAAAACCCACACAACCCAGCCACAATGTGCATACAAGCAAAGTGAAGAGCTTAAGAAGGAAAGAGAAAAAGGTATTGTAGACACAGATCTAAATAAGCACAGATGTGTCATTTTCAGGCCAAGTGTGAACTGATAGCAAAAAGGTCTCAAAAATTCTAATTTGAAAAGAAAAATGGAATCAGATCTCAAAAAATCTGTCTCAATAAGTATACCTTCAGAAAATAACACACACACTTGCACACACACACACAAAACACACACACACACACACACCTGAGCGTGAGTTGAGACGGAACTGAGAGGAGCCCTCCAGGGAGTAGATGAGTGAGGCCTGGCCAAACTCCCGCGAGGCGTCCAAATCAGTAGCATTCACAAGCAGCACAGTCGCCCCTGTGGAGGAGAGGGAGGGATGAAGGGAGTAAGACAGAAAGAAAGTTACAACTCATGGAGTGGGAGAAGGAAGGGAAAAAAAATGAACTGAGAGAGGAAAATATGTGAAGTCTAGTAAAGAGGAAAGACAGACAGAGAGAGACAAGCTGCAGAGACAGACTGAAATGGCATTCAGCGAGCTAATTTCTTCACCGCCCCCATCCACAGCTCAACTGATGGCATGGCAGTGAGTGGGTTTATGGATTAGTGGATTATCAGCTTGTTTGGCACAGCCCATACTTGGCACAGGCCTGATCAATACCCTGGCAGGCAGTGGGATGAGAGGCTAGCCAGAGCCGCAGGGCTAGCCCTGAGCTCAGCCTTGCAGCCCAAGCCTTAGGCCCCCAGCTCAGGGCCAAGCACTTTAGCCATAGTCCCCTAAACCTCAGCCCTGGCCCAAGCCGCTCAGCTATGTGCTCCTTCAAATCGGGTCCGAGACACAAAAAGTGGCCATCGTCTACTGGAGCCCAGAGAGAGAAAGGGGCGGTCAAACATCTCATTTCCCTCTAGCGACTGGAAACTAATCTATTGTCTGGGATAAAAGAGTCTTCTGAATGCATGCATGAGAATGAATATAGCAGCCAGTGATTTTGCCTTGAATAGTCAATATCCTGCATTCTCAAACATTATGCAAAATCAAAACAAATAAGACAGTCGAGGCCAGAGGAAGGAAATAAAATAAAACATACAAAACATACCCCCAAGAAAGCAGAGCTATTTGTTGAAAATGCTAATACTAAGGCAATTCAAGTAAGAGGTGACGGTATGTGCTACATGCAGCGTTTGAGCTGTTTGGAGTGTTTAAGTGCGGTGTTGGTTGTGCAGACCAGAAAATGCATTCTAGCAACTAAACTGTAACCCCAAATGTAGAAAGTGACTCACCGGCAATAATGTTCTCTGGGATTTTGACGATGTAGGACTGCCTGCTGAACTCGGGTGGGTTGTCGTTTTCATCCTGGAGGTGGTATAAACATCAACAACAGCTCAGATCAATGTGCTAAACAATGATAAAATGCAAATGGTGCTTAAAAAAGAAAGAACTAAACAAAAGGTTTGAAGCTGTCATCGCACATTAGCACTGAGATTAACATATTTGGGAATTAAGACTCTAAGGAGCACAAAATGTTTTTAATAGTAGCAGTAGTAGTAGTAGTATCTCTTAGATGATGGCTAGTCAGCTGATTAAACTGAAATCCACGGATTGCTTTGTTTTATGGCTTCAAACAGTGGGTTTTAGTTGTGCTAGTTTCTGTCATCTAATCAGGTACTATCTTATACCTGACATATAAAGTAAATGCAATAAGCTAAATTAACTATCCTAACCAGACAGTGCATTGTAGTTCATTGCATGTATTGCTTTAGAACTGCAGGAGTGAGGAAGAACTGGACCTGGACTAGAAGTGGAATAATGCAAAAGCGGAGGTAGATATTAAAAAGAAGACACATTTGCAATGACAGGCGAGAAAATCGTTCCAAACATTATTATCAATGGCATTACCTAAAATCAAGGGTAATTAAGACCTGTAATTTGACAGGAATGAATGACTACAACATGGAACAGCATCCACTGTCAGGCGGACCTTCCCAGAGCATTTATATTTCTCACAACCTCCCACTCATTAAATTAGACAACACATCCAGTTGTGTGGCTATTCGCAGAGAGGCTCCCCACGGTGTGAGCTGCTGAGAAATGTTAACACTTTAACAACAGTCACTGGCACCATTATCTATCTGGGCTCTGTGTTACACTGGTGCAAAGCATTGTGTGTATGTGATGCTGCCAGCTACTGATAAACCCCTGTGGTGTGAGTCACAACACTGTGGAGGACAGAGAGAGAGAGAGACAGAGAGACAAAGAGGGAGTGCAGAATAGTGCACATCTCTCCCTGTTGGTTTTTGCATTCCAGCATAGATTCCTTCATTCTTTTACACAATATTTCTCCCTCGTGTAGGATGTGCATAGATATGCTTACTGTCCTTGTGCAAGAATATTCCAGCTGGATTCATCCATTCTACTCTGTCATTTCTTCTTTTATGACGAAAAGTTACTTGTATAATGGATGTCTATCAGGGGAAATGAGCTCAAGAGCCAGTAGGGATACTGTTTATGAGTTCTGGTTGCTCATTATATTTTTACTGCTGTATTTGTAATACATTAGCAAAGATCTACATTCATGTTTACTATTTAAAAGTTATCAAAAAGTACAGAAACAACAAGAAAAAGACTTAAAAGATAACACCTGACATATTCTGTTATACAGAATAGTCAACAGTACAGTATGTACACCAAATTTACATTGCAAATGGTTTAGATGAATTCCACCAGGACCTTCTCGAAAATGCAGAGTAAGATTCTCACTATGCAACAGAAATATACCATATCTTATTGAATTAATATTATTTTTTTTCAACTTCCACTGTATATACAATAAATACTTTCTGGTCTATTGTAAGTGAGTGTGTGGGCAAGACTTCTTCTAATGCCTTAAAATTAGAGCCCTCAATAAGACTGACAGTGGTGGCAAAGGTGGCATGATGACATTATAGCGATATATGCTAGTGTTAATAGTGATAGGCATAAGATAGATAACTGCATGCAGTATTGTAGGGCAGCAAAAAAGGTTTGGTTGAAAATGTATGAAAAGGTATTTTCAATTCCTCATTGTATGCAAAGCAAAAAAAAAAACATTTTAATTCATACGAAACATCTAAAATATAACATATAACTTGCTATGAACCTGTGGATATTTGTCATACTTTGGATCAAATGAGAATTTGGACACAAGTTGGGACTACAAACAAAACATCTCAGGTCAGCCGTGTTGAAGGGGCAGACATGATCTCTCTGCCTTTAACTAAATCATCAGACAAAAGCAACACAGTCAGACACGAGTCTAGAAAGCTACAGTGAGCGCAGAAAACCTCCATACAGATCTGTAATCAGGAATGGATCAAAGGGTATTTAAAATGCCTTAAATAGTGTAGAAAACATGGAAAATGTTAGGTAAGTAACAAATTAAAACCATGTAACAGGAGACTGCCAGTGCATGACATCATGGCATGGTCTTTTATACATGAGAAAAGAGAAGTGGCACATAACATTTACAAAAGAAGAAGTCCAATTGAATGTAATCAGGTAGCGGGCAAACATGCAACAGAAACAGCAGCAATATCTTGTAGAATTAGGATCCAGAACCTTGTGCAGAGTATCACATTTTTTCAAGTCTTTAATATATTAAAACATCTCTGATTCACTGTGTGTGCGAGTAGACGGCTGTGACTTTCTCCAGTGCCTTAAAATAAGACATTTAGCGATAAGACTGACAAAAGCAACCAAACTGAAAGCTCAGATAGCTGCACAGACTGTGATAAAACTGCAAACAAAGCTGAAGTCAGACATGGATCAAAAGGTACTCAGAATAATTCAGATAGTGAGGAAATACTGAAATCCAATATGTAAGTGAAGTTGAAGACATATGAAACGATCCACCATGAGCCGGCTGACACCCGTCACACACTGGATCAACATTTAGATAAATACAAGACAGCTCAGTCTGCATTAGTACGGAGGGGAAGTTAAATGAAAAGATTTCTGTAAAAGTTTGGAGATTGTGCCTTTGAACGTGGGGAGACTGAGGAATTTGTCACAGGGTGTGTCTGCCGTAGTACCAAGAGAGTCATTAAATACTGCAAAAAATACCACGCTTGAAGATATATTAAAAATAAAATTTAAAAAAAAAAAAGTTAATTAGAAAGATTCTCAGCTAAGAGGAAAAGAGCCATCAACAAACACATTTTAAACTATTTTAGTGCCTTTCTGGAACCAAAATAAACACACTGTCACATAAGGAGGGAAGACGCAAAGGGCTTTTGCAGGAGGGCACTGATATAGTGAACAGTAGCCTTGCTTACAGTGTTTATAATAAATCTAGAAACAAAAATAGATGGACAACAGAAAACTGCAAAAGATACCAGTGTACATGAAGAAGACTCCGTTACACACCAGTTTGCATCCTGCAGATTATTAGTTGCAAGTTAGCTGCTCTGCTCTTATTAAGTAAGTTTATAATAAGTTTGCTTATTAGTTTCATTCTATTGATCAAAGATGCATTAACATTTATTCATAACATTTTATGTTAGAGTTTTTTTTTTCCAATAAGTGCATGTGGTTCATTAAAGCCTGATAGTCTTTAATGAACCACATGCACTTTCTCAACCAGCTAATTTTAAGACTGTTTATGATGAAATCTTGAAGACAATAGATCTCCACTGCACTTGGGTGAGGACCACTGGCGAACTGGTAATATCATAAGTATGTAACAAAGTATGTATGTATAAAAGTATGGTTGTGCATGTGTCTATAATGCTAAAAGACTGTCCCATCGGCTGAAAATGTTGAATAATGATGATAAATGAAAAACGGACACATGCTCTGCTGGCTCTTGGATTTGGTCAGACTGGTCTGACCTCAGTGGCCTTTAAGAACTGGAGTGACATTAGACTGGCTGAGGTCTGACTCTGAAAGTGTTTTTGTTTCTGGGAAACATTTAACCAACCCCCTGATCCATGTCAGTGACATTAAACGTCAAATAACATCTGCCAGTAGATTTACATCAATATAAGCAAAGACAACACAGGAATGGTTTAAACTTACAGGGAAAGCTTGTCTTCCCATTGGTAATACTGTGCAATCAATATGAACTTACTATTTTTTGCTGAATAGCTGCTATATATAAAAATAAATGTATGTAGCAAGACATGACAGTAGGGACAAAAGCTTGTACACCTTTTCACCAGTGAGACAGTATAAACATTGCTGGGTTGTATCTGAGGGCTTCAAACTGTGCAATAGACATTTTAATATGTTTTTAAACCTTCCAACTAACACACCAGATGTTGTCATTTTTAATGAGAACAGAAGACGAGCATGAGAAGTAATTGTTATTAAAGTGGGCTATGAAAAAAAAGACTAATGTACTTTCAAGGCTCTGCTCTGGGTCTGCAGCTGCTGACAGTCGCCACATTTGGAAGAGGCACTGCTACTGGCACGTTAAGGTGTGGTTGTGTATCAAGACATGGCAGGAGTCAGGACTTACAGTAAGTTTGTCTTGTTCAATGTTCTGTTCTAGACATGAGCATACATAAAAGTACTAACGTGTGTGAGAGTATTGTGTGTGTATTTTGCAGAGTTGTACTTACAATCACCTCCACTGTGACAGGGACGGTATTGTTGAGGGCTGGGTTTCCCCCATCTTTGGCCATCACTGTCAAGTATATTATCCCATTGGGAATTTGCTCGTAGTCCAGAGGCCTGGTCACGCTGATCACTGATGGAAGGGGAGGGGGAGAGAGAAGGAGAAAGGTGGAGTTTTGTGCTAAATGTATTTCATTTGGGACCTGCAGCAACATCACAGCTTAGTAAAGTTGTGGGTCAAATGGCAAACAATCAAAAATGACACAAGCATGAACAGGTGTAGAAACTATTTTACAACTTAAATCTGAGTTTAGCTAGTCTAAACATCCACAACATCTCTGCCCATATTGTAACTGTTACACTCAAACATTTTATAGATTGTGGCTTCATGCTCCTAAAGGTGGCTGTACCTGCGTAGCCCTCCACCATGATGACGCTGAAGTAATTGGGGAAGGCCGAGGCTGAGATGATGGTGTATGTCAGGAAGTTGTTGGGAGGAGAATCCTCATCTGTAGCCTGTGGGTGGGCAGACAGGGGTGGGAGAGTGGAGGATGGGAGTGCCTTTAACATATGCCTCAGTGACAGTCAAAAGTCCACAGAGAGAAGAAGTTTTGAGTGAGTGAGACAAGAAGTAAAACAGGACAGATGCTGCAGTAGACAGTGCTAATATTTATGTGTGTATGTTTGCACAGCATGGGTGCGTGTGAGTCTGTGCATATGTGTGCAGCCAGGAAGCTGTCAGTCAGTGATGGCATGTTACTGGACAGATTAAAGCTGATTCTGGCTATTAGTGGTGCAGGCGTCAATACTGGATGAACACCAACCGAGCCAAGACAAGCCAATCAGGCAGGGGACGGATGAAACTATACTTTGCAGGGCTAATCCACAACAACTTCAACAAAAATGATGACACCCCCTCATTATTCTCGAGTTGGCAGGAACTTAAACATGAGTCCTCCGGCTGTGAGGAGAGTCTACTAGGCCTCACTGGCATCATTAGAGGCTGGACAGGTTGTCAAAAACACTCACTTGTATCTCTCCATAACACGCATATCTCTACTCTTTGATTTAATGCCAAAGTGTTGAGTAAGCAATACCTTTCTTCCCCCACAACTTCCTAAGCTGTGACTTTTCTCTTCCAGACTGTCTTCCTATATCAAATTTCAACAATAGTTTCATATTAGATCGTTTACCACTCAAAGGTAAGAGGAGTTGGGGGCAGCAAATCAAACAGATGAGTGGCAAAGGAAGTAGAGGGATGAGAAGTGTAGAGAAATTCTCTTAAACAGGTTTAGCTGTTAGAAAGCATAAGCACTGTAGTAGGAGGCACAAACCTCCCAGGCATCTTTTTGGAAAAAGAAAGAAGCAAACAGCAGAAAAGCCTCTCTTTGCTTTGTCTCTCAACACACCCTCTCCTTCTATCTATTTCAGTCTTTTTTCTCTTTCCTCCTTCTCTCCCTGTTTTCCGGAGTTGTGTGTGCGTCTGTGTATGTGTATAGTAGGTTTCAGGGCAAATCGCTGACACACAGAATTGTGCGACTGGCTTCCCCGTTCCTCTCAGGCGGCGTATTAATATCAGCAGCGTTTAAGGTTAGCTCAAACTAATCAAACACAGTGAGCCAGGCGTTGAGCCCATACATCAGCTCAGCTCCCACAATGTAAAGGCAGGCCGCCACAGTGCACTGTGGCAGGGTAAGCCACTGCTGTACCCACAAGGGACGTAATAGTCTTTCTCTCCAGGGCGCAATCAAAGGAAACGCTGAGCCATTAGTTACCATTGTGCCTGTGTACCTCTGCCTTTTGTGTGGCAGTGACTGATGGCCAACACACCAGGCCGACCTGTTCTTCTTGGATACAGTGCACACAAACACATAACTGCATGATTAGAGTAACACAGAGGAAACAAGGAAGAAAGAGGAGGAGGGCAGCAAAACCAAAGGCTTGAGTCTGATGACTGGTGGTATTTGTGTCAGGATGAGATCTTCTGTTGCAGGTCTAGTTTTTATGTGAATGTACTGTGCATGTGTACATACCGTATTATTGCAGGTATCTTTGTGTGAGTGCACGGATTGCTATACCTACTTGTATGTGCATCTTTTAAATGAACCGCACCCCAATCCACTGTGACGTACCAGTGACAAGTTAATTTTAAATCAATAATAAATGAACATTTTTTGGTCTTGCAATGTAGTTAATTTCTTGCAGCCAAACAATTGTTGCTAAGCAACATTACAATACCATCGTGAGTGTTGATTTTGGTTTAGTGTATAAATATTTAAAATCAGAGATGGTCACAGGTGTATTTTTATTGTTTTTTTTTTTTTTACAGCAGCTATAAACAGGACAGTTTTACTGTCTTTTAAGAGTGTAATCTTGGCCTCATGTCTGTTTTAAAACTCCATACGTGCACACGTTTTAAACACGTCTCACCCTGACTCGTGCCACTGCCTGGACAGCCTGTTCGTTCTCTCTCAGCGAGCCCACGTACGCCTCCTTCTGGAAGAGCGGCGCATTGTCGTTGACATCCAACACACTGACACGGATCCTCCCTGTCGTCTCTTCCCCGCCGCCGTCCCTCGCCAGCACGGTCAGCGTGAAGCGCTGCATCAGCTCATAATCCAGACCGGCCCGCAGAATGACCCAGCCTGTCTCCTGGTCCAATGAAAACCTATAAGAGACAAACGGGTGAAATTAGAGGCAGGTAACTCCCAAAAGTTTGAGGAGGGTTATTATGACATTATCTTTTTCTTATTATAACGAGATACTTTAATGTTATGTTATTGCCATCATACCATACTAACTTGTTTAATTTTGCTAGATTTATTTTCCATGCTCAGGAACTTGATATCTTTGTACATTATAACAACATATTATAACAAGAAAAACATTAAATAAAAGACATTGTAGTTACTGTACAGACATCAGATAAAAAAGTGTGTGTGGTTGGGAGATGCTCACTAATCTGTATTTGTTCAACTGTTTTGTTTTGCACTTTTTTTTATCTGGTAATGAGATGTACTGAATAGTTTAAGGTTTCTTAAAGGCTTAGTAAAAAGCACATTAAAATGCACAATATAATCACATGATTGTGGCATCCTAGTTAAGTCAAGATAAAAACTTGTTCACTTGTTGCACTTCATTCATTTGTTCTTATAATGAGAAAAGCCCCTTGATTAAACAAAATAGGTTTGTATGTTGTATATGTAAAATGTAACATGAAAGTATATTGTCAACAAGAAAATGTTTTCATTCTAGATCTTTTTTTCATGTTTGCAGCAATTCGCTGACAGATAATGAATGAATGAATAAATTATGTGTGTTTTTCTGTGTATGAGATTTTGTAAATTTGTGGCCTGAAGAGAGCAGACGTAAAGAAAAGTGCCAGACATCATTGTAGCTCAGCTGTCTCTGGCGAAGCTGCGTGGCAGAGGCAGTGCAGTACAATCGTTGACAAGTGGCCAAATAAATGAAATATTTATGTGATTATGTGGACTGTTTGTGTATATGTGTGTGTGTGTGTGTAGCTGTATCCTACTGGTCTGGCTCGTCACTGAAGTAGTAACGCACAATCCCAAATGTGCCTACATCTCCGTCTGTAGCCTGGACAGAAAAGACAGAAGAAAAAAAAGAGTTTACTTGTTTACCTCCTTTGTAGTATATTCAGCTTCTGTTGTCCATCAGTTTTGTTGTTGTTGTACACCTGATTTCTTTTGTTTTTTTTGTTTGTTTCTTTGTTTTTTTGTTTCACATGTACCTGTTGAATTTCCCATGCTCTTTCAGGATTCATTTGCAAATGTATTTTCATGTGGAAAAAGAAACTTCCTAAACTCTTAATAAAGTCTTATCCTTTATCTACATCCGCTTATCCTTACAGGGTCGCGGGGGGCTGGAGCACATGGTTGCCAGTCAATCACAGGGCTGACACATTCATACATACACAAACATTCACACTCACCTACCGGCAATTTAGAGTCGTCAATTAACCTAACCTGTATGTCTTTGGATTGTGGGAGGAAGCCAGAATACCCAGAGAAAACCCACGCAGGCACGGGGAGAACATGCAAATTCCACACAGAAAGGCCCCAGCCTTTGAACCCAGAACCCTCTTGCTGTGAAGCAAAGCAGATTATAGATAATGTTTTTTCCATTTCATGTTAATTTAACTGTTATTGTATTATTCCATATTTGTGCCTGTGTGTATGTGTGTGCGCATGCTTGTGTGAGGTTAACAACAGTGATTTTAATGACATGATATAGTCAAATGGCTGCATAAAATCATCTGTCATTGGCTGAGTGTTGCTCAGTTTAAAAAAACTAAAAAACTAAAAAATTAAATTTCTCACTTCAACAGCTGTCTATGACTGTATGACTTTATGTTAAAACACGCAAGCCACGCTTCACTCAGAGGTGTTGATTGGATTAAATCTGATTGAAGAAGTGATACATTTTCCTCATCCACATGACCCACCACGGCCTTAAAAGCAGCAACAACTGCTGTCATATGTTTTGCAGATAAAAGGGGTGTCAAAGAAATGCAACATAAAGAGCAACGCTTTCAGGAATCTTGTACTTTATGAAATGCCACATTAACACAATCTGTCTTGTAAACACGTGCATGTGTATGCGCACACATGCAGTGACACATACACACAGGGTGTTGTGTCTGCGCTGATGGATCGTGGCTAGAGAGGCTGTTGTAATAGAGTTTCACTTCAGTGGCTCTGCAGTCAGTTGAAGGGCCAAACTCGAACGTGTCTGCAGCCTGCTCTGTCAACCATGATTCTGGTCACTGTGATTCAGTGATGCCCTGATACCAACCTCATAATGTAGGACTGTGTGTGTGCGTGTGTGTGTTGGGCACATGCTTTTTTGCATGTGGTTGTGACTTATACACTTGAAAATGTGTGAGAGAGTGAGTGTGTTCATATGTGTTGAATGATATGAGTCTGATGTGAGGGTATTCACACCAGCAAATGGGTAATGCTGAACTCTTTTCTTTTGGCTGTGAATATGGATGTATGTGTGCACATTTCAATGTGTCAGAAAATATCACTGCATTTTAAACTGAATGCATTTATGGTTATGTGTGTGTGTGTCTGTGTGTGTGTGAGTGCCCATCATTGATGCCTCTCACAGATGGAACAACGGCTGCAGCTATCAATGTGTTTTTTTCTCCTTCTTCTAAAAATTACACCATGCTGTTTAGCTCAAGCCCGTAATTTCACAGAGAGCCTCCACCTCATCGTCCTGGATGGCGAATCAATGTTTCTTTTTAATGTCCAAATGGCCCTCCCTTTGTTGTCAAGTGCACCAAAGCACATCCTGCTGACATCCTGAGTAGAGAGTGGGACGCTAAACACATGTGAGGTGTTTGAGACTCCAGTCAGGTTCTTATATTAACCTTTGAGTTTTCATCTGTTGTGTCTCGATGACCTCATCATTTAATGCCACTCAACTGCTTCTCCCCCTTTCTCTTTTTGCATTCCTACCCATCCCTCCCCCTCCTCCTTTATCTTTCCTTTTTTCTTTCTGTCTTTACCTCTCTTTCCTCCCTGCATCCCGAGCTCCGCCTCCATCTCCACTGTCTCCCCTCTCCTCTACATATCTCCCGTAGCACACTCTTCCCCCTCGATGCCTCCCTCCCTCCTTTGCTCCCTCTCTCCCAGGTGAGTGACAGGCCCATAAGTGCTCCAATGATAGCGGTGGGGGTGTTAGCGTGACAGCTATCGAGGTGGTGACAGGAGCCAGGCTCAGCCTGGGAGCTAATACTGCCTCTGCTTCTGCAGCCGAGCCCCTCTCACCATGACGACAGACAGAGAGAAAGAGACTGTCTGCCCCCCACCCCAAATCATTCACCGAGCCGCTCCCTATCTCCCACCAAACAATCACCATGACAGTACAGACCAGTCACTTTGCCAACTGCTTGCCAAAGACTTTTAACTTTAGACGCAGAAGGCCTGCAGCAGATGGATGGTAGAGATTGGTTTGTGCAGGGATTTGCTGTAACTTAACACCATGGACCCGAGTCCTTGACACCAGGGTATTATGCATTTGCCCCTCATTGCCATGGTAGCTTAAACTTTTTTTGGTTTGGGAATTGGAGGTGATGGAGAAGTTGGTGAGGTGGGGTGCACAGGGATAGAGTGAGTGGAAGATTTAATGAGGAAAGAAATGACATAGAAATAAAGCTGGGCACTGTGCCTAACTAATGTGCCTAATAACCTCACTGACAATTACAACACGCATTTAAAGTACCGTGATGGTTCACAGGGATAAATAGTTTTCATGCCAAATAAGTAATGCTGATGGGTTCATAAAACACCCTCCAAAATAACTGTTATGAAAACCGAAAGAAGTATGGAGGATGCACATAGCCGTAAATGCAAATTTTGTAAATGATACAAAATCCTGTTGGTTGATCACCTGTTCTCTTGCTGCCACAATGCCCAGAGATGATTCAATGACAGTATGTGTTGTAGATGAATACTGGGCCTAGACTGCGGTGATGAAAATCTCCCCTGTGCTAAGGAGCAGGGCACTGAGGTATCAGAGTCAGCGTTCTGATCAAAATCCAAACTAAGTTGTTAAGGAGTTTCTGCACAAAAAGTCAGTGCGCTACTGATTGCCAATATAAACTCTGCAAACCCTAGGGTCCTCAGGCAGTAACTACAAAAGAGAAATTAGTTCTCAGTTGACCAGTTTGGTTAAATGATGTGTTTCTTCCCTTCAGATAGGCGAAGCCAGCAGGCAAACACAACTGTGTGTGTGTGTGTGTGTGTGTGTGTGTGTGTGTGTGTGTGTGTGTGTGTGTGTGTGTCGGTATGTATGTTGGCGTACCTGTGTACCAGGTGCACTCATTCGTGTGTCTGCATGCCTGCTAATGCAAGTGTGACAGTATGTGTGTGATGACTGGATGGGTGTACCAAGTGTTTTGGAATGCAAAGTATAGTGTGTGTGTGTGTGTGTGTGTGTGTGTGTGTGTGTGTGTGTGTGCGCGCGTGCATATGTTTGTGTGCATGTGAAAAGGATACACATGGATAGAGATGCACGGTGTTTCCAGGTTCATTCAGTCTTGGGGTAAATATGCACCCCAACCATTTACAGTATAAACTCCTATTATCACACTCAATTGCTTTCAAGAGAAAGCGGAAATGAGAGCTTCCCCTCATGGGCGACAGAAAGACAGGGGTAGTATGTGTGTGTCTGTATTTGTGCGTAAACTGGGGTTGGGTTCGGGGGGTTGGGTTTCGGGGGGGGGGGGGGCAGATAATCAGCCTAGCTATCTCATGGACAGTGAGGGAGGTTAAAGCTGCACAGGCTTTTCTATCTTGAGTGAGCTGGAATTTGAATTGATTGGCTCCTAAAATTGCTTTTTCTGCAGGAGCTTTGAGAGGCATGGAAAAGGAAACCAATTACTAGCTGTCAAAGCCTGCTGTCAAAATAGAGATGACCCCCAGTCCAAACACAGACAACCTCTTCTGTCTCAGTGTCGCACACCTAAACACAATCAGAAAGAATAGATAACAAACATACACCCAAACATGCACACAAACACACACACACACCACCACCACACTGAAGATGTCCGGTTTCTGACAATCATTGTGGAGGAGACAATGATGAAGACACAGTTGTCAGGTTATCTTCCTCAGCTTTAGTTCCTCAGCTCTGGTTAGCTCCACTCATGTGGGCTCCTTAAAAAGCATGTGTCTCACTTTCTCACATTATCTGTATCCATGACAAGATCATAGATCAATCTTCACAAATGCTATACAAGTGGGATACGGAGAACAGTCACTTTTAAATGAGCACCCCTTCGTGTTGACACTTTGCATATTGTACTGTATGTGAGTGTGAGATGCAGAAAGCAGAATCTATATGCTATATACTTCTGCTTATTTAAGCTATACATCATCTCAGTAAAATGAAGTGCCTGTGGATTAGCAGTGTGGAAGTTTGTGGCTCCCGCTGCACTCACAGGCACCATGGGAATCAAATGCAAATTCACGGTGAGATATGCATGTCCTATCTGACTGCACACCAACATTTTACAGCACTTGAGTAAATCACTTTCTTCAAATCATGTCTGCTTGATAATCATCAGTAAAACATATGCAATAGCATGCCTGTATGTACATTAATACAGCTGTAATTGTTCCTGTTGTCCATACTGGCAGCAAAGATGTCCGTTCCTAATACGATTTCAATGTAAGAGATTGGGGAACCAAATCCACAGCCCTTGTCCTATGCAATTCTTTAGACTGACTTGAAAAAAATGTGACTCCATCCTTTAAGACAAGAGGATTTAAATGATCGAGCATTTGGTTTTGAAAAAAAGCATCAAAATGTGTGTCAGAGGACAAGTTAAATAAATGATATGTCTGGTCACAGTACAACTAAAGGTATGACTGAAACTTAATTTTTTATAGTGTTGGCCTTCCCTCTCTTCTCAGTAACCGTCTGGGTCTCTGTTTCCATGTACAGAAACTGTCATGGGACTGCGAAGAGTCTGCTTGTATCTCTGATCAATACTACAGAGCAAGACTGAGAGCAGAGCAGCAGCCTGGAAAAGGCACAGAAACTGTGACACCACGCTGGGGCTATTTAGAGATTGTGTCCAATTAATGATCACATCTCACATACATGAACAGCTACTCACTCAACACTCCCGTTACTAAACTAATGAGCGAATTTATATATTCTCCTTAATTTTCATATTGGACACTGTGTGAAATGAAGCAAGACTCAATCCTCCTCAGCAGAGACGCGATGCAAAATCCCTCACCCACTAAGATCAAACGAGGACCAAGCGCATCTCTCGCCAGTCCCCCAGCTGTGACCTAGTGCACCTGCAGGGGTTGATGGGAGCTGTGTGTGTTTTTACTGCGGACACTTTAGCGTAATGGCGATGGCGAGCGTTCGTTTACGACTGCTTTATTTCTCTAAAACATTAACGAGCAGGTGGGGGTGCTCACAGCGACTGCTGCCTGCCGACAGGATTAAACAGCCTGTTTCTATTATCTCCTGACCACCCAGATAACAGCGAGACAGAGAGAGCAAGAGAGAGAGAGAAAGAGAGGGGGGGAGAGATACAACTTTAACACTTTTTTGAACAATGTATACTTTTGTAAAAGAAGAGACTGATAAAGTGGAGCGGATGTCTTCACAGCATACTGTGACAGCTCGCAAGATAACTTCTACCGTTTGCATGCATTACACAGCCACCATATAATGACTCCAACCACATGTGAACTACTGGAAAAAACAGCTGTTACCTCTGGAATAAGAAGGAAAGAGGGGGAGAGAGATGGAGAGAGATGGAGAGAGAGAGAAAGAGGACTGTATTGTGGGTATAAGCTGGAGACGGTTTGAGCTGCCAGTGAAAAGGCTTAATGCAGAGCTCTCTGTGGCTGGCAGCTTCACTTTGCCGACAGGCCTTGGTCCTCCCCCTCTCTTTCTCTATCTGTCTCTGTCTCCGTCTTGAATGATGAAGGAATGAGATTAGCACAAGCAAAGGGAGGATGTAGAGAACGATAAAGAGTGAAGACTATACTACAGAGACACACTATACAAGGGAGAGGACAAAGAAGATGTGTGGATGTACACCAGCAAAACTGCTAGAAATGTCTTGGATCTAGCTACTCAATTGTGATGATTTTCTGCTTTTCTGTTTTCTTTTTCCAGTGTAAATGGAATATCTTTGGGTTTTAAACTGCTGGTCAGACCTCATCTTGGGCTTTAGGAAATTGCAATGGCCATTTTTCACAAGTCATCGATTACCTGAGAAAATAATCTGCAGATCTATTTATTCATTTATTTCTTTTAATTTATTTTGGTCTGCAAACCTTAATAGAGACAAAAAAGCAATTACTCAACTTAGTTGTTTTATCTTTAATCCACCTAAAACACCTTTTGGCCATTCAGTGCAATTTTTTAAAATGTTGCAACACAGTGCATTTTTCCATTTTTTTTTATCAGTATTGTCTGATTGAAATGGATGAATGCATTAACAGAAGACCAAATAAATGAACCGATGGAGTAGAATCCTTTAGCTCCATCACACCCCCCAACTCCCTTTTCATCTAATTTGGCAATCGCACCTCTCTAGAGAGCTGATGGTGAACTGACTCTGGGAAAGTTCAGACTTTTCTCAGCTTCCGCTTGTTCATCCTCTGCCCTGCGCACCCATTCACACCCCGTCTCACAATGTCAGAACACCCATGATAAGCGCCCCATTATTAATAGTGACGCCGTGTGAGCTACCACATGCAGGAGAGAGCCGGAACTCACCCCTTTTATTACAATAATGAATTATAATTACTGTTGTGACTATTACCCTATAAAGGCCTGTCTAAACAGTGGCGGTAGCAAAACATCCTCCACTGAGTAATTTATAACCTTCTGCTAGAAGCATTCATCATTGTGCCTTAGCCCTCAAACATACAGCATCTGTACAGAACCCATAAAACACACAGCATGGCATGGCAGAAGACACAGAAGACCCTAACCCAAGAAGAATGTTGCATCTGATATATTTTATAGAAGCAAGACCAACTATAAGAAGAAAGGAAGGTGCAGGTAAACTATACTTCTATATTCATGTTAGACCTGCATTATCTTCATTAAATGTATACATCCTCTAAGGTAGAGCCTGATGGGTAGAAAGAGCTAGAGAGAGTGTAATCCAAGCAGAAACAGAGACAGGGAACCACAGAGTGAATCAATGCAACACCTGAAAACCATTAGCAATCTAATGGTAAAACAGAGAAAGGGGGAAAACAACAATAACTGAGGGCATACAATAAATAAGAAATGAAAGAAGGCAAATTCTCTGAAACCCAAGGAGAGAAAATCAGAGTGATTCCGCTGATACGAGCAGCTGCTGGTGTCTCCAGGGTAAGGAAGAGACAGAAAGCGAGTGTGAGAGAGAAAAGGACCCAGACAAAAGAGTAAATCACAATAAATATTTATAATGATAAGTAATGCTGCAGACCATAAATATTAAACAGCCACTGCCTCAGTGTGTGCGTATGCGTGTGTAGTCCTATGTTAAGCATAAGTGTCCATGGGGAAGCAGGAGCGGACACTGAGTAATGCATTGACTAACATTGTACATAAGCTCTGATCAGATGAGCTATGAATATTAACCCAAACAAAGCATTTCAATTACATTATCAGATTGCTTGTTTGGCAGTTTTTAAAAACGACTGGGAACCAACATGCATAATTTCAATTAGCATAGGAATAAAGTATTATATACACATCATCCAGACCCCACCCTCTTTACATACAAACCACATTTACCACATTATTGATATACTGCACAGCTGCAGAAACACATTCATGCTCAGGAAGCAGCGATGTACCAAGCTCTTGAAAATAACTACTCCATTGTGAGAGAAACTATGATCAGTCTCATAGTTAATGTAGTAGCAGGGCATAAAACTTAATTTGATGATCCTCTCTGCTATTGTTGGTACTAAAACATGGAGGTCCAGATTGCTTTACAAGGGTACTTTACTCATTGGTTTGCACTTACTTGATCTATGGGTACATAGATGAGTATGATGAGTTTTAATCACTGAAAATGCTCAAATTAAGTCGCGATGTGAAGAAGTTCAAAGCAAATTCAGCTCTAATACTAATCCACAGATGTCACCATTGTGGCCTAAAATTACCTTTTTTCTTAGACTGTTTTGTAATGCAAAATCCTATTTTTTCTTACTGCTCATGATGATATTGTCTCATCATTGTCATCAGTAATGCAATCAGTAATGACAAGAGCTATTTTGAATGGCCAAAACCTTTGCTTAAAAATCATAAAAGATATTGTGTCTGTGCCACAATATTTTGGTTACGAAGGTTACCTCCAACAATATTTAAAGGATTAATTCAACATTTTGAGAAACACGCTTAATTGCTTTCTTTCTGAGAGTTAATTGAGAGGATTGAAGCCACTCTGAATGCTCAATACGAGGCAAGAGCCAGCAGGCGATTAGCTTAGCTTAGCATAAAGACTGGACACGGGGGGAAACAGCTAGCCTGGCTCTGTCCAAAGATAAAAAGAAATCATCCAACTGTACCAGCACACCTAAAGCTCTCTCATTAACACAAAAACAAAAAGTGCAAATCACAAGTTGTGGGTTTACAGGCAGTCATGTGCTTTAGCTCTTTCTTGTCTGGGCGCAGTGACTTCCTGAAATCTTGTCGGAACCATGAGGCTAAAGTCTTAATTGGTGAGCTGTAGAGGTGCAGGTAGGTGTGTTTTTGAGTTTTGGAGTGAGCCTGTTCGCTTTTCCCCGCTGCTTCCAGTCTTTATGCTAAGATAAGGTAATCGGCTCCTGGCTCTAGCTTAATGCACAGACATGAAATTAAGTCTTCTAATCTAACTCTGCAAGCAAGCAAAAAAGCATATTTCCCAATATGTCTAACTATTCCTTTAATGATTTAATTTGTGTGTGCGTGTGTGTGTGTATGTGAGTGTGTTATTGTATATTGAGGAGGGCTGGCCAGGCCACCTTGAGAGATGAAGAATGAAAGAGTTGTCCTCCCTTTTGGTGCTAAAACATAATTTGGCCACCATCTGTTGCACCTCACAGCCATCTGACAGAGAGCACCGAGAGGCTAGACTCAACCTAACAATCTGCTTATATTGTAATGCCTTAAGTTGTTCAATGCACTTAGACAAACAGACAGTTTGAACTGCTGGAGGAGATTGAGTGAGACAGGTACACAGGGAATCAGGAAAATGAAAAGGTGCCTGCCATGTGAGCACATCAAATGACACTTAAAAGCACAGCTACAGAGAGCTGTAATATGAAGTTCAGAATAAAATTAGCTTGAGTTAAGTACAAATGTAATACAAGGTCTGTAATAACAGAACCAGTTGTTAGGGCCCTCATGCATTCATTTTGTCACAATTAACACTTCAACTCAACATGTTTTTCTGCAGTTGGCGAGCGACATAATTTGTCCTTAACAGTGGGGTGATGGACAGGTTAAGTTATTATTTTACCTGGTGCTGACTCACAGGAGTGGGTTGAAAAGCGTTCTAGCACAAGACTGAATGTAATCACGGCTAGTTTTACATTTCTGTACTCTATACTTTAAAATATATAGCCAGAACAGGTGATTCATTTGAAGTAATATGACCTATTACATTTACCAAAAGGACATCATCCCCTCCATCATTTCTCCACTTCCACCTGAACAATATGAGGCAGAGAACCAGCAGCTTCACTTTAGACTTTATAACTTACTTTATACAAAACATGAATGCAATTGTCATTCCAAAATAAATACCTCATTATTCACACAAACACGAGTGAGGCGGCCGTGGCTTGTTTGATCAGACTGCAGCGTATAAAAAAACACTCTCAGCTACTTTCATAGGATTACAACCATTGTAACATACTGTCTAAATTACTAATGAACTAAATTATGACGGACCCACATAGGTAAACAAGTCTGTGCAAACACATTACTGAAACACACACACAACCACACACACATTAAATGGGGATAACAAATGGAGAAAGGCCTACAATGACAAATGACTTTGTCTGGTTTTAGCAATGTGTTGACCTTGTGGGAGTTCAGGGAGACTGTGTGTGTGTGTATGTATATATATATATATATATATATTGGTATAGGGATGTGTGTGTGTGTGTGTGTGTGTTTCTATTTCTCAGCCTCAGAGCAAAGCTAGCTGAGTGTTGGAAACATCTGTTTAATCAGTATGTGTGTTTTGTCTCTAGCAACTCAGAGGGCTTGAGCGCCACTGGTGTGTGTGTGTGTGTGTGTGTGTGTGTGTGTGTGTGTGTTTGTGAGCAGGTCAGAATATCGAATCCCTCATCTTACAGTGTATATATATATATGAGTGCTGCCATCCATGCCAGTGCAGTCCTCAGCGAAAGTCGTCACATCTCATTCTATTTACAGCCCATTCACTCTCTACAGCCAGCAATCAGGATTCCACGGCAGGCCGCGCACTCCAGCACGAGGCCAACATCAGCCAGACTTATCGGGTATTAGACTGCCCTGCAATCTCCATTTCATGAGCACCCAGTCTATAAACACTATTGATTTTCACACTGTGCTTTTTGCACTTGTATCTAGTGGATTGTGGGCGTTCTGTCAAAGGAATGACTGGTAATGAATAATAATGCAGAGTTTTGGGGAGATGGTTGGAGATTTTTTCCCCGATCTGGTTAAAGTAGTGGCTGCTGGTCAGGACAGCAACTGAGAGTGAGCTCTGCTGCATGCTGCTCTGAGAAGATGAGGTGGAGTGGCCTCAAGGACACTTCAACTGTGAGAAAATAAACAAAGGCTAACAGACCTGGAGGGAATAAATAATACAACAACATAATTTCTGAAAATAATTCTTAAGCCCTGTTCTAATTGGATTAGTTCTAATGGAGGTGGTCCTGAGATTATTATCGACATCTGTAATATTAATCCAAAATGAAAAGTAAGACATTTTAAGATCCTCTGATAATAGTTATTGAGTTTGAACAGATATTTCTGTAATGCTATAATGTGTTTTATTTTTTGCAACTAGCAAATAAGTTTAAGGCTAGAATATGAAACTTTAAGTCTGAGCTATAAGCAGCAATTTGAGGGTAATCACTTGAATCCTGCCAAAATTATTCTCTAGATTTATGTACCTGACAGCAAGCAATTAGACTACAGGACTTCCCTAAGATGACTGTATACAGTAAGTAATTAAACTTGACTTGAGGACTTTTTGACTATGTTGTGGTTAATTCAGCCTTTATTACCTGAGTGAACTCACTATTGTGTTGGCAGTTAATATCTTAATTCTGCTTTTCAGCTAATTTGTATAATTATGTTGAAACAGGGTTTAAGACCAGGCCACAGTCGAGTCACAGATTGTCTTTAAAGATACCTTCGTTGCCAGCATGGTCATTTAGAATAATAAATACACAGGATCTCCTCCTGCTAATGCTGAAGCATTAGCTAACAGTGACCCAATACAGGAGGTGAGTGGGTTTTTCATTTGTGTTTATTTGCGCTTTTGTCTGAGGCAGCCTCGCTTGAGTCACCATAAATAACAACTCATATGGTGAAGTCTCAAGAGAGTACTGGGTCACATGGGGTAAACAAACAAGCCAAGATTTCATTCCCAATAAAACAAGCCCCATAAAAGTTACTAGTACAAGTCAGGTTTTATTGTAATCTATTTGGATTCCAGTTAAATTTCTCCTCAGGAATAAATCACAAGAACCCACTCTGAGTAATGTATCACATCCTCAGCTGCGTACAGTACACACTGCAAACTGGTTTCCTAAGATACTCACCAGGATACGTAGCAGTGAGGTACCAGGGGGTGTGTTTTCAGGAAGGCTGATGTTGTACAGTGGTTTGCTGAAGATGGGCCGGTTATCATTCTCATTGATTAACTCAATAAAGACACGAGCAAAACCCACATGGTCGGACATGGACTCATTGGCATAAAGCTGAGGACAGACAAAAAGGAGTATATTTACACTAAAGATTTGATTATAGCCTTGGATATTACAATTCAGTTAAAGAAGAAACTGTACAGGTTTAACATTGGTGTATTTATATAAAATATTTCACACTTTTAGGTTGCATCCTGAAAATTATAATCATAATTTGCTATTGTGCCAAAGAAGCTACTGTCGTAAAGAACTGACTTGTTCAAGACTTGGAGATCTCTGATTATACACAGAGCAGGGCACCCTCTGGGTCTGTAAACGACTCAGGGGTAAATTGAGGTGAAGAAATACCAATTTCACTGTTCAAACAAGTCTGCAGTGTTGAGAAAGTGATATAGCTCCAGCCCGACTGAGCCTTGTGTCCAAACAAATAACAACAAGTTGCAAGAAACATAATGAAGCTACATTCAGTCTTGGTCCAGAGTTCATTCAAGGACAGTCTTACAGAAGAAAAATTTAGCTGTTTTGTTTCCAACTACTCAATGTTTGGTCATCAAAGAAAAAACTGCCTTCTCTTATTCCACATCAAACTGATCTGTTGGACATTTGCAATGACTGAACATTTCTTCATCAAGTTGAGCTCCTATGTAAGCATCCTAGTTCTTTAGAAATATTAACATGCTCATTCATTCAGTTATTTACTCATTCTGTATGATTCTTTTCAGAGTCCATCACAGAATTCACTCTCTCATTTAAATGTTCAGATGCACACTGTATGAATACGTTTAAAACTCACTGAGAAGCTGTAGCTGCGAATGTATTCGTAGTCCAGTGGTAAGGCCACCCTCACCCTGATGTCGGCACGTCCCTGTACCGCCGTGGGCGAGATGGTGAAGTACTCTGAATTGTTTCCTGTCAGAAACACCTGGAACATGCTGTTCACCCCCTGCCACAGGAAGGATAAGAGGGAGACGAGTATAGAAAAACAGAGAAAAAGATGTTGTTGAGAGAGAACGAGGGCAGGTGGTGATGTATACTCTGCCTAACTTACCAGTGACGAATGTAGACGATAAAATCTGTCCTATGGTATATCTATAGAGTTTTTATGATTCATTATTGGACAAAAGATACGATTTATGACAAAGGCACAGATACTGTATAAATATACAGAAAGGCAGAACTAAAGATTCACTAAAACCCTGATTCCCACCAAAATATAACATTCATTTATTTTATTTTTTTTTTTTACATTTCAAGCATTTAGATGTTTGTCGTACCCAGAATTATTTACACTGACTGTGACAGTAGAGACAGTAGAATAATAATCACAAATTTCACAAGCAACCAATAGTAAGAGGTGAAAGGTCAGGCTAGTATGTCCTGACTGGTCTGGTAGTATAAACTGATCATATGATAGAGGAGAGCTCGGAAAAACAAAGTTTTAGAGGGAGATATATTTTAGCATGGTTTAATATATATGTATTTAGGTTTCAGTTGTGTAAAAGATCATTATTGTATTTTTGTACTTTTGTCAGCATATTAATGACATTATGATATTAGTAATCTTGGCATTCAAATGTTTTTTTGTCTTTGCTATTATATTGTGTTATACTAAACATCAATACTTTTGTGATGCTTTGTGAAGATAACTTACTAGGTAAATATCTGAATGACTCGGTACACACACGATTTTTGTATGTTTTAAACAAAATGCAGTTGATAATAAATGTTCTTCATAATGATGCTGAGCGTGAGGCTTCACAAGCCGCATCAGCAGGGAACCCAGCTCTGTTCACTCTTATCAGCAAGATGTTTCTTTTCTATCTCTCATCTTTTCACAGCACTTCCCCCATCCTTCAGTATCTTTATGTACGGTAACCTAGCACTTTATTTGTAATCTATCTGTTCTTTTCACAACTGTCTGTATGTAAATAGCTCTGACACTAAGATATGAAAGACAGACAAAGTGACACCTCAACTTTCTGAGCTCTATGCGCACACATCAGCTGATCATGAGTTCTATTATTATTATGAACATTATGAACAGTGTTGAACAACAGTTAACAATTATAAAGAGTCTGCTGCGTGAAATGATTTTCCACACAGCAGGAAGTGGGGATTGCTAACCCTCAAATTGTTTCAAAGTACACATTTGACCTGGAGAGCTGCACAGGAAGAGAGAAGCCAGTAAACAAAACCATCAAAATGTGTGATAAAATAGACATGACAAGGTTAGACTGCAAATCAGACATAAGAATCAAATTATAATTTATAATTACATGTTCATCTCGTGTCTTCATCTGAATTTGTCTTCATCTTCACTACATAAAGCCTGCACTGAATTGTTTTCACGTTATGTAAATGGCCATTTGAGTGCAACATGGAGTAAATCCCCATGCACTGCCCACAGAGCTGTGTATACTGTGTCTGACTTTAGAAATACTATGTGCTGTATTACTGGGTGGGTCCGTATTGCGAGGTTAATATTATTTGATTAGTGGTTATATGAAATTCTGAATAACCTCTAATATTAGTACCTAAAAACTTCATCTTTCTCTTACTTGTCTTTCTTAGATATATCATCAAGTGCAAAGGCATTGTGGGTAAATATAAACCAAGTCAGGGTCAAAATGACATCCCAGCCCTGAGAAGCCTGTGGCTGCCTTGAGCTGGGAAAACATCTCTAGATCCCTCCTGTCTTGATATATAAAGCTGCAGGGCGGCCAATCATGTAGCCATTGTGGCAGACAGCGGAAGACGGGTGCGGTGGTCGATTGGCATTATGCTGGCGGTTGAAATAGCCCCCTTGTTTTTGTTTTCATCTCTGGGAGAACCATTGTGGCTGATGACTCCTATTTAAAAGACCATCCAATATGCAGGGATGTCACCTCAAACTGCCCATAAACGTAATTGCCCGTCCATTTGCTTCTGCCTTTAGAAGCCCCCAATAAAAGCACCCTGTCAGATGTGACTGCCACAAAGTTTAGTGACAAGTTCCAGCAGCAAAAGTTTTACAGATGCTAACCGAGCAGAAGAGGATATGAAGGCAGCAACAGAGAGAGAGAGAGGTAACTACCACTTGTGTCATAGTCTAAGAAATGAAACGTCTGCCTATAATCCCTCACACTTGGAAAAAGTGAGATTACAGCACAGGTGTAGCAGAGTGTGAATGAGTGTGTGTATTGGCACTGACATGCAGGTTTAAAGGATCAAAACAGCAATACAAAACTGCAAGACAAAATACGTCTCACAGATTTTACTCCTTGGAATGGATGTATATGTGGCTCTATGGCAGCTGGGTCACAATGCAAGACTGGCAGACTGCTGGCAATTTCCATGTCTCCAGCAGACAACTTGAGAACACAACTGCTTTTTACATTTTTGTGCGAAATCCTGCTTCTTTGAGCTCTTCCGGATGCATTTTGTTTTGTTATATGACGATGAATAAGCAGTGAGCTGTGGCTGCTAATGGACTGGTTCTGCGGGAGTGCTTTCTAATGCAGCATCTATGGTGAATCTGGTTAAAACCATCGCAGAATTACCATAGATATTCTCCCATTTGGGATAAGCAATCTTAGCTCAGAGATACTGGAATGTTAAGCGGCTGGGTGCCTCTCCCAGACTGAGTGCTGCTTTTTGGTAGTGGTAAAATGTTGGGTGGTAACCTACAGAGGGACCTCTCATCACATGCCAGGTGTCTGGGCCGTCACCCCGCCCACGTGCAGCAACGCACTCACGGTACTCTCCTCTCTGCCTCGCCATTGCAACACACCATCCTTGAAATGAATAAACAGACTTGCTGCTAAATACTCCTGCTATCTCTCCTTCAAGTGCTTTCTTTCTCTCCTGCCTGCTGTTCTCTCCGTTTCTTCCTGCTCCACCAATTATTCAGACTTCTGGTTTTGCTCCATTGCAGCCTACTTTCTGTTTTCTAAGAGTTCCTCCTCTCCTCTCCTCTCTCCTCGTCTGTATGTCTGTCTCTCTTTACTCTCCACCTTTTTCCTCTATCCACTTGACTTGCAGTTATCTGTCAAATTCCACCCTGGCGGCTGCTGTGCCTGAATCAATCAGAGTTGACTAGCTTTCGGCTTATCTGCACCCTAGGTGATTGATTTTCCTCGTTAGGTATAATTTGATGCTCTATCCCATCTCTTCCAGAGCAAATTAAATTGTAGTCGAGTCCAATGCGCTGGTGTGAGCGAGCATGTGCAGATGTGAGAGAGGGAGAGGGAAAGTGAGAGAGAGAGACAGAATGACAGAGCAAGCGTAAAGTGAAAAAGTGTTAGAGCCCTGTATGTGTGTGTGTTGGCGTGCGACTGTGTGTCACCACAGTAGGTTGATAGATACAGCTAATGGGAAGTGGCGGACACACTAAAGCACACTAACGCGTGCTGTTGTACACTGCTGCTGACAGACCACACACACACACAAACACACACACACACACACACACACACACACACACACGTACTGCTGCCATGCAAGCAAGTAGTTTCATAGAGTGGCTGATGTTCTTTTTGGCTGCTGAATTTATAAACAAGATAAATGTAAACCTAGAAACGAAAACGCAAAATACACTCCACTCACATGTAGCTGCCCTAGCTGTCTGTGTAGTAAGATCAAATCAAGAGTGAAAAATGTCTTGCAAATGAGACTGCTTTTACTAATGAATCCTTTATTGATGCCTTGTGTCACAGCCACTTGTTAGTCTCTGAAGTACCTCCTTACAAATGCCAGGTTGGTCATTAATAGTAATAATAACTTAATTTGTACAGACAGTTAAGGATCCCTATCAAGTTTTTTTGGCCCCGATCCTGATCCGAGTCCTTTAATATTGGGTTTCTGCCAAAACTGAGTCCCATCCAATTCTTATATTTACTTAAATGTTGATTATATATGTATTTGACAAATTGAAATAGCATCTGTAGCCTGCTTAATCTGACCCACCTTATGTTTCACGAGCTACTTGATCCAAGTATGGATGGTCCTGGTTCAAAATTATTAAATATTTAAGCTTAAATTATTGATTTAATATGAATGAAACATTGACTGGATAACGTGACTCCTGAAATTGACTTGAAGCGATCAGCTACAGAGAAGACGTATCACTTTGTTGGAGTTGTTGGAGCTACAAACCCCGCTTGTACAGTGCTCAGTGAATCCGTGTGTTTTGCCAACCTCTGTGTCTGAACACTTTTAATTTTCACACACTGTTGCATGCTGTTGGAAAGGAGAACAGCGCTGCAACACTAGCAGGCTGAGGTGAACACAACCACAGGATAAAGTAAAGAAAGGATCAGATTTTGATCTGTGGTTTTAACAGACACCAATCAATTAAAAATATTCCCGGATCGGCCCCGATATTGATCCTTAGGATCAGCTTGGGACATCTCTAGTGACAATCGTAAGATACGGAAGCAGAATGGCATTATTGCAACCTGATCTGGATAAGTGTATCAGCCTAATGTCAAGAATGTTGTGACTGTGCTAGCCAGCAGTTATCCACTCACCTCGTCCTTGTCTTCGACCTGGATGAAGAGAGGAAGGGCAAAGCCCACCTGGGCCAGTTCAGTGATGCGGACCTGATACTCAGAGCTGTTGAACTTTGGGGCATTGTCATTCTTGTCAATTAGCAGGATGGTAAAGGTGGTCATCACTGTTGCGTTTGATGGACTGCGATCATCTTTCAACTCTGTGGCCTTATAGAGAGCAACAGAGGGAAGTGGCAATCAGAGAGAGAGAGAGAGAGAGAGAGAGAGAGAGAGAGAGAGAGAGAGAGAGAGAGAGAGTGAGAGAGAGAGAGACATGAGATGCATTTGATTGCACTGAAAATGTAATTTTGGATGGTAGCGGTCAGCACACAATCTCAGCCAGGTATTTACAGCTGTTCATTTATTGGATCAAAAGGTGGACAGACGGACTCAAAGCAATCATAGAAATAGGCTCAAAGTGAGGCCAAGAGAGGGCCAGCACATGTACATCCACACATACAGGTACATACACACGTACACACAATGAGATTTAGGAGAAAGGAGTCCCATTGAGAAGACACAATTACACACTCTCTCTGTTTCTGGCTGCCTAAGTATCAAAGATGTGAGGCCTCTGAAATGGAAAAACAAAATAGGTGAGAAAGATAGGAATGGGCAGCCGTGGCTTTTTATTGATGGAGGAGTGTCACAAGCAATAGGAGAAGAGGCAGGAACAACGTGCTGGTCTCTGGGTAATCAAAGTAGTTTAGCCTTTTTCGTCCCAACGCCACTGAATCATTTGACCTCCACCTCCACACTCTCAGCACTATCTAAGCTGCCTGAAGTTGAGAAATTAGTTGTATTACTATGGCACACCACAATCAATAGTAGCACCTCCTAAGAAAGCACAAGCACAGAGAGGGAGTGAAAATGTAGAGGGAAAAAATCCATATCTTATAAATATATTTTTGGGCGACATTTTTTCGTTTTCAGCACTTTCACTTATTCTCCTTTTTTCCTATGTAATTATTGATTTCAATTAAAAAGATAGACTGAGGCTGGAATATATAAGCCAGAATCTTTTTTGTATTAAACCTTAGAGCCAGTTGTATCTCAGTGGTCTCTCATATAAAAAATATGAGCAATAATTGCAGCTAAATGAGTAAATACATGAGTGACAGTACAGGTGCAAACGGAAAAACTAGGTCTTTGATCGCAAATCCCTCCACGTTCAGTAGCACTAGGAAATCCATTTCACGCACCCTCTCACACCCTGTGGGAACCACTTGGTGTACAATACTGGAAGAGAAGACATGACGACAAAAAGAAAGTGGTGGAGTGGACAAGGTGGGACGGCCGTGGGTGGGGAGGGGGTGGGGTGAGAGGGCAGGACTGACATTCTAAAAAGCCAAGACTTTAGGCTCAGTGGAGGGACAGAGGGATTCAGAGACTGCACCTGCTTCAAACAGAAGAAAAAAGAAAGAGAGGGAGGAACAAAGGAGCCCTCAGCACTGAGGACTCTAAATCCTGTTCCTTTATCTTGTCCTCCTCCGCTCCGCCTGTCCTCCCTGGCTGCTGGCAGTTCACTGAACAAGAGCCTCTGAAGGGGACATTATCATAGAATCACAAACACAAATGCCTTCACTAACAAGCCCAATAAGGGTACTTTTGTGCAGAGGCATATTGACACAGCATCTATAAGCACATATGGTGTGTAGTCAGTTTTAAGTGAAGTATTGACCTTGAAATCTTTTCTAATTATAGCAGTGTGTATCTTCATGTATAGTACAAGCCAGGTCGAAGTACTGCATTTAGCAGGTCTTTTGAGGCTGTACCAGACCCAGACACTGCATTGATTTAATACACTATCATATCAAAGCTCTCTCTTGATCCACGGGAGAAACAGACTTTCGATCCCTTCTCTAGGCTGCAACAGTCCCTCCACCCCCCAACCGCCTCCCAGTCAGCAGCTCACCTTGACGGTGAGAGTGAATCCTGCTGAGTAGAGTGGGTTTTCTCTGTCCAGCTGGCCATTCACTGTCAGGGAGCCGCTGATGTAGTCCAGGGCAAAAACACTGTTGGTGTTCCCTGGATGGATGGATGGAGAGAGAGAGACAGAGATAAGAAAGTCAGAGGGACAAACGAAACTGGCGTTGTGGATAATTCAACATAACCCCTGAGATGCAGCAAGGAGCCTCTGGAAGGGAAGGCGCTGGATGAGCTATGTGCATGTCTCTATTTCATGCAATATGGATACGGCTTTTGCTGTGCTGTCTTTTGTCTCTCGTCCTGCCTTAGGCTGGCCCACCACCTCCAACCTGTCCACATGCTGCAGCTCCTGCATCCTTTTGTTTCATCTGTCACTGTCTGACCCCAGTCCACTGCTTCTATTTCTTCGTCAGCTTCCCCTTCCTCTTCACTTCTTTATTGGATGTACGCCAGGGTTATTAACTGAATTCAAGTTGCATCGTATATCAATTACAGTTCAACTGTAATTCATGTGATGATAACACTGTCAGTAATTCTGGCAAAAATCCCAAGAACCACATACATACATGGTGGTGGTAAAGCGCAAAGAAGCGTACCAATGCACCAAAAAAGACAGTGAAGAAGTTGACTGCAAGCAAGCAAACATGGATATAAATAATATGAGATGTAAAATATTTTTAAAAATGGCTTTAAAAAGATATTTAAATCATATCATTAGATATCAAATCCTTAAGATCAAATTCAAAAATTTGCACATTTAAGTCCTTTCTTCAGGATTTTCTTTAAATTGTAAAATATAATAGATATATAAGAAGTTTGACCGAATTTAATGAAAAGTGACACATTACGAAACATTTGCACAACAATATGCTGAACTGTCCAAGCGTGCTTTGCAACATCTGTGCAATCACTGTAAAGCCCACAACATGGATCCTGGGGAAGAGCCAGAAGATAGGTGCCTAGAAATATCAGCATATGAGGATGTGCACAGATGTCCATTTGAAATGTGATCAACAGGATGACATGACTTGATTTTAATTCATTTTCACTTTCAATTTAATTAAATAAGCATAGCTTCTGCTGAGAAAACAATTTAACCCCAAATTCTGAAACACAAGACACTTTAAAGCTCAAGACAATAAGACTGCATACAAGACTGATTGACTTCTGTGTTAGCCCACTGCACATGTCTCCTGAACTACATCACTTCACAAGGGCTGATGAATTGCATTAACTTTGTTATAGTCTATGCACTCCTTCAAAGAGGGGCATTTCAAATTATGAACGCTGCACTGTTCTCATTAACAAGTTCAAGAGTGCCTGGTGTTCTCTATTCACTTCAATTACACAGGTTAAAATATTAGACTGAGACCCACTTGAGTCCTATTCTTATATTTTCTTATTCCCTCTCTTCCTTTTCAAATTACCGTCCTTCTCATTAACTTTCTCGCCTCTCTTACACTCTTCTTTGACACTCTCAGTCTCTCTCTCGCTCAGGCATCTTGTGGTTGAGGCTGTTGCCTGCTAATTACACCCAGCAGATAGAGACAACAAACGGAAATACACCCAATCGCCCTCACCTCTCCACTGTTAATGTTCCTCTTACCCCCACCTCTGCATTGCCTGGTGTCTCCCACCCACCCATCCACTCAGTCTACACATTCCCTCGGTCAAGTTAGATGAATCATCTCTCATTCAAAAACACTGAATGCCTTCACAATTTCATTGAGATTCTTTGTGTCTGCCACATGCGTTGTATAAGACCTGAGGAAGCCCCTGTGCAATCTTTAGATAGTGGCAGTTCATACATGTGAATGTTATCAGGGCGATCTGCTCAGTGAAAGGCAAACATTGGAGCAGACAGAGCTGTATGAGAGGGATCAGTCAAGTCCACCTGGAACTAATTCACTTATGCCTTGTTAATACAGACCGCTCTTACCAGCTGACAGCAAATCCTCTGTGCTGCCACATACTGTATATTTTACAGGATGATCTCGGGATGAAAAAAGAGCAAAAATGCTCTGTGTAAAAAGCAGAAAATATGTCAATATAAATACACCACAAATACCAGGTTATCAGGTTGAAAGCAGTGGCTGAATCTCTAACCAGAGACAAGGAGTGTTGTGTGTTTTCAAAGTTAAATAAATAAATAAAAATACATGGGAGGATTACCAGAAAAGAAAATTCCTGTAGTATAGAGAACAAAATATCATAAAATTACTAAAATATCATAAAAATGTCTTACCAAAAACGGACACTGCACACAGTGGAGCACTTTGATTCTGTATGCTGTTACCCACACTACAAGCAGTGGAACCAAAGACTTGAAATTCACACGTTATCATCACACCAGTAATATCTTTACACTATGGGTTTAAAAGGGAATTCTATAAATGTAAATAACACCAATCATTACAGAAGTGAGACAAAACAATGAATCACCCCATTTTGGCTTTAGTTCATTCTTGTCAAGTACAGATAACTTGATATGAGCAGTTTAGTGACATGCTGAGGTGCTATTTAATTTAGCATACTACTCAACTGAGCATATGTTCGATAAAAATAAAGTACAACTTCCGAGACTGAAATGATCTAAATTCAGAGTGGCAAGCTTCCTGTATAAAGCTAACATCTCTGAGAACTGCTCTTTTTATTCACTGGCTCATAGCATTTACCAATCAGCTCTTTGTTGCTGACCAAAAATGATTTTCCTTCTCTCTTTAATAGACAGACTACTTTATGGGAAATGCACAACAACAACTGCACATTTTCAGCCTATACTAAGAAAATGTCTAATGCACCTTTTGAGATATGAGTCAGAATTAATGTTTTACATTATTTTGTCTATAGTTTTGTGCCATTTTTCTACTGTGATTATTTTCTTTGTAAAATTTGTTTATATAATGTTTTAAACTCTGGCTGCACATCCAGTTTCCCTTCACAATATGGGACACTATTGACTTGCTTAAATATGAAAATTTCAACATTCTGTATGTGAAAAGTTTTCTTTCCTGCATGTGGTCACTCATTAGTACATGTGAAAAACAAACTCCAACATGCCTCAAAAAAGCACCTTCTCTGAATTCACACGTGTATTTTCACATTACTTCTTTGTAAGTAGGGCACACTACGAACCCTGAACCGCACTTTGAGGGATTAAGAATCATTCGCTTTCAGATAGTTTATAGTAATAGCCGAGGTCTAGACTCCAGAGAGAACATGGTCAGATGGTAAGTCTACAGTGCACAACGGCTAGGGTCAACAGATTAACCCATGCCTGTGTTCCCCACTCCCCACTCCCTGCTCTATTATTGCCCTGTACCTAGCCTGAAATGAAGTGGAGGGAAGCTGCAGAACAAAGCGCACAGAGGGGGCGTAGAGGAGAGGAGGAAGGCCAGCAGAAAGAGCAGAGCCCTTTGGTAATTAGCCTGGATTGAGGCCTAAAGGTGAGGAAAGGGAGGGAGATAGAAGGGACAAAAACTACTGCTGATTATATCCAGCTTACATAATCTATTTAATTGTGGGACTGGAGAAAAGTGTAAATAGGAATGTAGGGTAACTCCTGTATTACTCTAGTTCTCAACATGATAAAACCAACTTTAAATACACACACGCTGATAAGAATTTATATTAAAACCATACTTCAAACTCAAGAGTACTCCAGAACGAAGAACTACATTGTTTGACTGAGCCTTCCAAAATCGTTACAAGTAAGTTTCAATTTCTAATCAGTGAATTTTATTTTCTGATTATATATCTATGGTTAAGGCTTGGTTAGGTTTAGGGAAAGATCATGGTTTGGGTTGAAATTACTACCCTGTTTGGTTTAGGGGACATTTGTCAGCAAGGTTATAATAATAGACACCCGGTTACGGTTAGGGAACGGCCACAGTAATGATTAAAAGAAACCAACGCTGACTGTCAGTAGGAAACGTGAAACGAACAGCGGCCTCCTGTGTTAAAGTCTGACGTTTTGTTGACTTTGTGGCTCTGTAATAATGTCACACTACTTTCTGCTTTGTTCCCAATGGGCAGTGGTTATAATTCCTATGCTAGAGGGCTTTGTCACTCAAATGACATTTTTGGCCATTTGCTGAAACCACTGATGCTCGCATATTTCGCAGGAGGACAGTCTCACAATTTGGGTAACAGAAAATGAACACTCCCAGAAAATGGAAGATAATGAGACAGAGGATCAATAAGATTGAATGTTCCCTTGCTAAATTACGACCCTATGTAATCAGTGTAATAATCCTACAGTAACTGCTTGGGCCAAGTAGCTTATTAGGAGAATCAGTTTGTCATTGTAAGACTGAACTTGGGGGAAAAAAAGGCTCATTTTGCATCTTGCACCAGTGAAAATAAGCTGACACAACAGTCATTGCAACATTTTTTTTTTTCCCTTGATGGGAGGGGCAGGCACGAGGTTGATGTTGATAACGATTGGTGGTGGTGGTGGTGGGGGTGTGGGGGTGGGGTTGGGGGGGGGGGTGGGGGGGTAACGTGCACCAGGGACTCAGACCCACTCAGTGTGGGCATCATGCCTCTAAATTGGTTTGTCAGCTTCAGTGGCCTGGCTAGCATGCCAATCTACTCCAACAGCCGCTCCTTACCCGGACGACTGGGCACTCACCTGGCCAAGCAACGAGTGGCGTTTATACACAAACACACACACCTGCAAAAGCACTGTGCTGTAATGTACATGTGCGCAGTAACAGCAGACTGTTGGTTCTACTCTCTGTATGCATCCGTTGAAGAGGCTTTGACTCGCTGCTTCAGGTTCCACAGAACGGTCTTCCACCTCATCTCCGCTTTGTGTCGAGCTTGACCAGAGAGACAGACTGAAATTACACAGAGTGACTCACAGGTCCCACTGAGAGGAAAATATAATCATATTCTAATTGCTGATAGAAAGTGTTCTCCAGTGATCTGCCAGGACACTGTGATTAGACCCCCAGGGGGTGAAATTTGCTGCGCACAGATGCGCACACACTCAATTCAGCACAAATAAATGCACACTTTCCAATTCACATTTGATATTCATATTTTGTGGCGGTGTTTATGAGTTTCATGTGAGTGTTAATGCGTAGATATTTCAGTTCTGAATTCTTATGTAGATAGAGAGTGTGTGTGTGTGTGTGTGTGTGTGTGTGTGTGTCAGAGTGCACGTGGTGCTAACTGGCGGAGTTTGATTCTATGATGTGAGACTCCGGGGGATTAGCCATGCTCTCACATTACCGACAGTACTGGACTGGAAAATGAGAAACCATGCCATGATTTTGTCTAGTGCGGAGTACACACTCACACACGCACACCTAAATAAATGCCCACAAGCATGCACGCACACACAAACACCATTATTTCCTTGTGGTTCAAGTTTAGTATGTGCGCAATAGCTTCAATAGCTAGTGCTACAATTACAAGATAAAAGTAATCCAAATAATTTGCCACTTTGAATAATCTCAGCATTACCAAAGCATAAAGAAAAACACGGGTGCGGATTTCATATTATCTATTGACAAACACATTTAAATTCTTGTGTCATGAACAATGAAGTGAAGGCTCATTTACTGAGAACAGTTTCCTCATTGAAATTCTCTCCTCTACTTACAAAGAGTGAGTGCAGACACAGAGAGGGGGAAATAGAGAGGCTAGAAATGGGAGACACGGAGTGTATTGAGTCGCAAAAGTGGAAAACATACATGTGTTATTTTGCAGGGATTGCCCAAGAGAACAGAAGAAATAAGGCATTTGATCTGATGAGTTCAATCGTATGTGCGACAAGTGGATGACAATGACTTTCTCTGAGCAATGATCTTTTGAGGACAGCCAAAGCAGGAGTTCTCCAAGTGTAATCGCCATGACTAAGCCAGTGACAACTGTTTTCTCTAGTTTGTGACAACACCATGGGGGCGCTGGAACATTCTAGTAATGTGATATGGCATGCAGCCAGTGCTCAGAGTCTTGGGGCTAAGATTTTGTGTACTTTGCTAAATGTACACAAATTAGTGTCACTTTTAAGGATTACGCCTACAGGCAAATCATGTTGATGATGAGGTTTTAGTTATTGTCTTCAAACTACACTCACTTTGAAATCTAAATGAACAGCTTCTCACATTCACTGGCTCGCTTGTGCACGTGCTCATCTGTGCATTGACACACACCCCTCAGCGCATGACAGCTACCAGTGCATATGTATGTGTTTTTGTGTGTGTGTGTGTGATGCAGAGTGGTAATGGCCCTGTGGGTGTCTTGCCATTGGCAGACAAGCTGCATTTCATGAATACTCAATGAACTAGTTTCATCAAAAGTTTTTCTTCAAAATAGGTTCAAGGACAAATATTCCAAGACAATAGATGGCGGATTAAAGCAACTTCCTTTTTTGCCCAGATATCACACTGTGTGGTTGACATAGGTGGTTAGATGCGCTTCCACTGTTATTGAGGAGGCCCAGATGCCTCAGCTTTGACTAGCAGCTGCTCCTGCAGCAGCTAAAGGAGTTCCCGTTGATCAGGTCCCACTACATTTCTCTTGATCTTGGAACGGAGAAGGGTCAGTTTCATGGCTACCGCCACCTTGTGACAAAATGATGTCTGCTTTATACCAGCAAGGAGTGTCACTGCGAGGAATAGTGCCACATTATGCAGAGCAAGTCCATTTTTTCCAATGGTGACTGTGGCCATAATGACGCACATTTCCAGAGTTATATAACTCTAATCTTCAATTCTACTGGGACTCAAGCATGACAGAAAATGTCAGAGAGGATGGGGATACAGTTTAGAAAATGTGTTGTAATCTTTTAGATTCCATTTACATTCCTGTAGAAAGAGTAATGCTTTACTTAACGCTCTTCATCCGTGACTCCACCTCTCTCAAACTGGGCATGTTTGGTGTGGAAAAAGTGTGTGGGAGGTTCCCGCTATCCCCCAAGCGCTCTACCCAATGAACCAGTAGTAGTTGTCTGTTCTGTGACTAGGACACAATCCCACACCTACATCCCACCAGCCAAAATGGCCAATTGTGTTTAATAGAACGAGGTACCACTGCCTGCAACTGAACGTGGGTCTCTGCAATGATGGGCAGGGAAATTATTTTAAGGGTTTATGTTTTTGGCCACGAAGATGCAGCTTCATATCTAACTTCTTCTCTCTAAGTAATGGTCCACTTATTAAAAATCACAAGAAAACTCCAAAGCTTTTAAACAATTAAAATGCCTTTATTGTTATGGCATGGTCACGTTAAACCTTAGAACAAACTCTGACGCATTTCGACATCAAGCCTTCATCAGGGAGTCAAACAGATCTCCTCCTTATTATCATACTGGTCCACTTATTACCATACTTACTTAGAACAAACTGTACTACTGATTCTCAAGTGCTTCCTCTGTTGACTTCGGCTTCAGATGCCACAGTAAAAGCTAAACTGATTCTCAACCTGGTCACAGACAAAAATATCGATCCACAATCTTCAGGTCTCATGGAAAATAATCAAACTCAGAGCTATTGATTGCTGGCTTTGATCTGTCAACTCAAGATGTCATTTTCTCTTTTCAACAGAGCATTGTGCTGGCAGTGTAGTCTTATCTCTTCCCTTTTGTGTGTGCACACATGTGTGTGTGTGTGTGTGTGTGTGTGTGTGTGTGTGTGTATGTGAGCATAAGTGTGAGAATTTCTGTCTGTGTAGAGTAGACTACAGTTCTTGGGATTTTAGTCTTTTTGCAGTTTTCTAGACGATACAAAATATGTTTCTGCACACTCTGTACAAAACAGCTGGCTGGAAGACGGCAGCAAAGGAAATTGGGTTTGACATCTGGAAATGTGCTTGTTCAGAAGCAGATAGCTTAGGATAACATTTCTCAAAGCCAACAGCATCCCCTTTATCCCTTAGATTAAATTAAAATAAAGGAGGACCTCTAACACCAATAGATAAAGCTGAAATATATCAATATCAATATTGTATGTTAGGGATGTAATTGCTTTGAGAGGATGACAACCAACGTATGAGATCAAGGGCAGAACAGAGGATTCTGACTGAACCTTGGTAAATGTAATCTAATCTTGTTTTCTTTATTGTTGCTTGTTTTCTTTTTAACATATGTACCTTAATGTCTGATTTTGTGTAATTTTTAAATATTTAATCTGAATTTCATTTAATTAAGTATGTATTGTTAAGTGCATGTAACTGTGGGACATGGGCTGACTGAAGAAACCTCTATTAGTTTGGATTAAATTTAATGAATGCAGAGAAGATAGAAGAGATCAAATAAGGAAACCTACTGTATGAGACCTATATCATAGGCCAGTGAGGTCTGGACTTGATTGTGAACACAACTACTAGGCTCTACTGACTTGACTAGACTTTGGATTGTGTTGTGATCAGTGCCCTGCAGACTATCAGCCTTCTCTAAAAGATTACATAGTAACGGGCTGCGGAGAGCCTCAGAGCGTCTAATTGAAAACCCGGAGAAATCCCAGCGACGCGGCAGTCACAATAAAAGCTCCCCATAGAATAACAGGTATTAGCCTTGTCCATATTACAGCATCCCTGCTGATACCAGTTTCGGTAGCATGGAATCAGAGCATCGGGGTGTAGCAGTACTGAAGGATAGAGATATGTGTGGAAAGGCAGACGAGGGGTAATAACCGCCTTTACTGCTTATCAGTCTGTCCAGGCGGGAAATGGCGTGGCCATACCTGTCTGACAGGAGGAGGCTAGAAGACGAAGCCAGACATCTCCCTCAGACCCACTGCACTGGACCGGGTCGTCTGTCTCACTCCTGTGGCAGGGGCAGACAGTGTTCATATGCTGCCCCAGAGAAAGGCCATGGAAGTCAGTGAATGCCTGTGGCTACACTCTGTCAGTGCAATATGTAGTCTCACTCTGCAGCCTCTTCAAAATAGTGTCGATTTTTTTAGTAAATAGAAAAATTGACTTATCTTTTATCAATTTAGACAATTATTCTGCTTGGGTTGCTGCAAATTAAAATCCAATGCGGTCAGGCAAGAGAATGTGAGAACTAGGAGTTGGCTGACATTGTGACAATTTCTTTGATGCAGCTTCCCAACATGGAGACAATGTAATGAGAAAGGAAGAATCATCTAAAAGGAAAGAAAAGGGTAGAGATGGAAAAGGGCTTAAGATGGGATTAGTTGTGCTTGCATGTGACAAAAGAGATAGAAACAAGCGCACACAGATAAACAACAGGCTGATATGAAAGGCTTGGGGGATGTCCATTCATTCTGTGAGACGCGAGGCTGACTTTTATTCTGCTTGTTCTTACACTATCATAACAGCACAGTGGAGAGGCTACACAAACTTTACACGAGGGCTTAACTCTTATCCTAACGGACAGCAATACTCTTGGACAAGACTTGTTGGCCTCTATCTCTCTGTAATAGGAATCACAGATAGCCAAGCTCTTTTTAGAGAGGTAAAATTTACGTCCATTGGGTCAAATGTGGGGTATTTTTATATTTCTTAAGAATCATACTCTGTTTAGACCTCCTTTTATTCTTTCTTCCTCTGTCCTTCTATCTGTGTCTGTGCATGTGTGTGTGTGAAGGGGGCGTGGTCCATCCATGTGCATGCAGACATCCTCACATCAGCGCGTATTGTAGAGTGAGTCCATCTGGGCTTTGGAGCGTCAGTCCCTCGGGTCATTGGTGTCAGTGAGACTGACCGAGGCTGTCTGTGCTCCTGCCTTGGTTGTCCTCGGGGGTGGGTTTGAATGGATTATGGCTGACGTTTTGGGATTGTTTGTTGCTAGAGCTGTTGGCCAAAAGCTGAGGTGTAATACACTGTGCATGTGAATATGAGCTCATTGCAAAAAGCTCATGTCAGAAAAACCACTAAGGGTACATACACTGTTTGGTCTTCACCTTTTGTAAAAATGTATCCCTGTGCACAACCACACACCTGCTGTAACCTTTATATCAGTCAAATCAAGAGAAACAAAGTTAGTATCAAACTGTTTGATTGAATGATTGTCCAACATAGCGTGGGAAACATCATCCCATTGATGACAATGGCAAAATAAAGCTTTCACTATCCTTGTATTTTTTCCAAAAACATTCACCAGTTTGACATATCTGTACAAAAAATGCACATAATTTTGGTCACTAAAAATTATTATTTAGAGTTTTTTCACCCTCAGGTGAGCTAGTTTATTTCAGACGCTCTAAAACATGTGACAACTGGTGTCAAAATGGAAATCATAAAAACTTGATACACTATTGCCAGTGGCCAAATAAGACTGACTCTGAAAATGCAATGATGACAATGGGAAGATCCCGTTTTTGTTACACAGAAAGTGTGGAGTTTCAGATCAGAGGAAGTGCATTTGGATTTTATCACGTATCAAATATTTGGCCGAACATTAGCAGTACCAGGAGAGAGCTAGGTAATAGTGATTATTGCCAGAGCACCTCCATAACTTTTGTCCGATCAATAATGGTTTGTCAGTGACACCGCACAGCTTTCTCAAATAAAAAGGCTTGCAGAAATTACAAATCCATTAATCACAAAAATCTCTCAGACCCATGATTTAATTTCAGCCCAGCATGCCTCTCAGCAATCTAAGGCATACTAGCATGATTACTGGTGGATTAGAACTGAAGAAACTGCTCTTTTTTATCTTGTTTGTTTAAATGGTTTTGCAAACACACATCACATGGTTAATGCTGCTTTTAAGCTGCTCTTGAGGCTTTGATGATTATACTGTAAATCACAATTGAGACGTGCAGGGGTCTACATCATTAAGTAGTAAATGCACATTTGGACGTCACTGTTTCAGGTAAAAAAATAAAAGGAAATATAAGGAGCAATTATAGTAGCATCTACAATGATGAGTATTAGGTCATTACATTAACATCACCTCTCCAATGTATGTTTGTCTATGTTTGTTTAGGCAACAACCACTAACGGCATGTACCGAAATCCTTATTTTCATTATGAACAGTGGGAGTATTTCTTATTGTTGAAGCATTTTGGGTCCGAAAATACATTCTTAGTAGCAAAAAGCCTACAGAAAGGTCTTATCATTGGTGAGCTATGGTTAGAGCTTTTGATATATAATGAGACCAGTAGGTCAGAGGTCCAATAAGGGATACTTCACACCCGGTGGACCAGGGATTTACCAGCAGAACCGCCCCCCCTGAATCTCCACCACCATAACAAACAATAACAACTCCAACATTGGTGGTGGAGTGCTGCTGTGATACTATCTCTTGTACACATCAAATCCCAGATCCGCCCTCTGATTGGAGGAGGGAGACGAAATCCTCATCTCGAGTCCCACAATCATTAGCATAAATCACAGCTGCAATTAAAACCTCGTTTATCTTAATTACTGAACTAATGAGACGAGTCCCGCAGGAGTGAGCCGCACCCTCTGAGGACACTCGGGGTGAGGAGCGGGAAGGCAAGGGAGGCATTGTGCAGAGTCACACTTAAGTCTGCAAACAAGCGCGCCCTCACACTAATCTGACTGCAGCAGGGCACATGTCCGGATAGACAGAGACATATGCACAAGTACATGTGTACAAGTGCGCACACACACACACACACACACACACACACACACACACACACACACACACACACCCCACACACACACTTAGAAAATGTATCATCTGACAACCTTACCCTCCCACCTTTATCTCCTGGCACTGCATCACCCTTCAACTTCCATTATCTATCAAACTTATAATGATTTTATCAAGCCTACAGGCTCCATCTCCATAAGGGCTTAGTGCGGTGCTATAACTCTTGATTTTGCAACGACTGGGAATACATCGCACCACCTAATTAATGTCTTTTTAATGCTCTTCTCCTCTAGAGCTTAACTCAGCCCTTCAACTTTGCAGCAAACACAACACACACAATAATACAACATGTGGCAGCAGACGGTAAGTAAGAGTGAGTAGGTGTGTGCACTGAATGGGAGCAGAGTGTTTGTGGTGAGCTCCGTGGAGAAGAGGGCTGGGCTGTAGACTGTGCACACATGCATTAAAGCACAAACACTCACAAATAATACATGACTGCGCACGTGCTCACATGCGTGCACACACATACGGGGTCAAATTCCTTCGTTCAGCTGTGAGGTCAGGCAGTGACTCAGCAGATGGCAGAACAATGAATATCTTCATCACCCAAAATTCCCATGGTGCGCCAGGCTTATCAAGCAGGGCCAGCCCTTATCAGCCAGCTGGCAATACTGGAGGCACCGATGTCCTTCCATCCTGACCATTCTGGGCTCGACAGGGGGCATGCAGAGTTTAAAGGATATGGTCCACACACGGCTGTAATCCTCCCAACTGGTGTTTATTTTCACCACACAGATCAATGTTGCAGACCTGAAGGATCTTAAAGGGATTGTTCGTCCTTCAGGATTAAAACGTTGATTGTGGTAAAAACAAACACCCTACGGGGGTATTAAAGTGGTATTACATCAGTGCATGGGCCGCCGAGTCAAAAGTGTTTGTGTGTTTTATCGTAATAGGAATATGGAGTTTACTAGGAGAGGTAAGAAAAAAGAGGGCTGCATCTTACAGAAAAACAGCCATCTCCTGATCTTTTTTTTGTAAATTGAAGTTTACATGAGCTATTTGATAGTCAAGTTAATGTCAAGAGGGGCATGTGGTAGCCATAAAGATAAAATATTAGCACCACAAAATAAAAGAAAGAAAATAGAAGGATTTACTTTGCATCCATTTCACCTTCTGACCATTGTGTACACAATTATAACACAAAAAGAAACCAGATGGTGCTACATAGATGCTACAGCAGGAGTAATGTAGAAGATTGTTTTTGTCATAGTATTGTGTGGTGTTAATTGGGTTATGCTTACTCCATTACAACCTTACTGCAAGTAAGATAACCCGGTTATGGTGTAAACATGACAGTTGCATTAATCTGAGTATTGGCTTAATCTAGTTATAATCACAACACCAAAATGCATGTAAACTCAGTGTGTCCTTTTACATAGTTAGTCCATTTCTCTCTTTTTGCTTATTGTAGCTTCTCCCCATTGTACCACATTCATCTACTCATGTAATTCAACACAGGCTCCATAAATGTTCCACAGGATTGCAAATTAGGTTATAAACAGTGACCACGGTCAGTGCAGTGGAGTATACTGGAAGGATTTCAGTTCAAATTCCCAGACCTGGGACAACCTGAGAGGGAGAAGATAATAAGGAATGTTCTCCTGGTAACACGCTTAAGCAAACACGCCAAACCTTTAGCAAGTAACATTATTTAAAGGTTGAGAGTAAAACAGTGTGGTTGTGTGTAAACATTAAGGTATAGCACGGACAGACAAATATGCATAAAAACAGTACCTCCACCAACACTTTTCCCACTTGCTGTTACTTCCCAAAACATAATTTCTGTCATTAAAAGTTTAAGTTAAATTGATGTCTTCATCCTGCAAACTTTACCAAGGGGATTTGGAATCATTTCTGTATTTTTATGTAATTACATAGATAAGGCTAAATAACAAGATACCTGTCTAATAGTTACAATCCTAGACATGGATCAACACGAAAATCTAACCTAGAGCTCCTTGCCCACCAGGTTTCATGGAAATCTGTTCATGGGTTTTTGAGATATCCTCCTGGCAGACAGACAGACAAAGTAACTGGCAGGCACAAACATCCCATCCTTGGCAGAGGTAAGAAAACTCAGTTCGGGAGTATTAAAGCAGGATCACTGCTATAGCCTTATCAGCACCGTGCAAACTGTAGCTTCCTCTTTTCTTCTTTAAAGTAAAACTCTCAGGTATAGTAACACCAACACAAGTTATGGATTTTAGGAGGAGGCCCAATATGGAGGTCATTAGCACTGACACTTAATCTCAGTGCATTTTACCCAAACTGCTTGTGTGACATAGCTAATAAAACAATCGAAACAACACAAGTAGGCAACAACAGAAAATCACCCTCTTCTGCCGAAGGTAAAATTTGTCACTCTGACTAACCATAATCCTGTTTTGATGGCACGAGCCAACTTGTGAATGATAACACTAAATGAAGGCTGACTTCCGCACAACTGCACCAAACCGTGATTAATAACTGCTTACGGGCAAAGCCTATTCTCCAATTCTGAGGCGCTGCTCTCTGCGGTTATTGACTGTTGTGCTTGATGAGACTTGTCTATTATTGCTGTGGGATTATGATAAGAAGTGATCGATTCCCCTCTCTGTGCTGTGGATGTCAGATTGATTATGTGACTCAGACCTGAGATGATGGTGTAGCCGATGCCTCTCGGTTGGCCAAGATCCTGGTCAATGGCTGTTATCTTCCGCACTTCGTATCCCTGCAGAGACACACACACACAGTTAGTTGCATGCAATCTTCACAGCTGCTTTTTTGATTATTCCTACAGTAATTTCTGCTTTAATACGACCTGTTACCAAAGACAAGGAACCTAGTATCACAGTAAACAGCTATCGGCAAATTAAATAATCAGATTCATATTTTATAGTTTTTGTCCTGCTATGTGCACAAAATTATGTAAGTTGCCTTTATCATATTATAAAAGAAAAAGTCACCTTTGGCCTTTTGGCAATAAATCAGTGAAATCTGTAACTGGAGCATGAACTTGAAGAAACAATATTTCCTACTCAGATAACAATTATCCAGTGAAGACCATGAATGAACACTTCTCTCCCACAAACACAGCCCCACCATTACTATTTACTATTTGAAACATAGGAGCACTATATTTCCACATTGGAAAGGAAAAAAAAAACAGTAAAACTGTAACAAAATGACAGCATCACAATAGGTAAATCATAAACTATTTGTTTTTTATTACAGAGTGTGTTATTAGCATTTAATTAGGGTTTATTTCTCCTTTCATTGTTTCAAAAATATCCAGCGGGGCCAATGAGTCCGCAACTCCACAAAACCACAGTATGACAGTTGAAAAAATAAGAAAATAGAAAAAAAGAAGAGAGAGAGAAAGCTGTTTGAAAAGTCTTTGATCCGCTGAGCTTTCTCAGCCTTCGTGCCTCAATCAGACACGGTGGTGATACTTAAAAACCACTGTGCTGCAGTGAGAGATGGAGAGACCCTCCCTACTTCCCAATTTCCTTCCTTCTCTCCTCCTCTCGCCCTCCTTTGCTCCCTCCACGTCCCCCAGCTCTCTCACTCACACCCAAGCAGGCTGCCTCCCATTGATCCTGCAAATTGTGTCTAAGGCGTGTTTATGCTCCATTTCTGCCAAAGCATCTCCTGTCATTGACCAATTACAGCAGAATCAATTACAAGCCTTTTAGAGAGACTGATTCACACCAATCACTAGCTGAGAGGGAAACACACACACACACGCACGCACACGAAAGATTTAGGGACAGACTAAGAGAGAAATAAGGGACAGAGAAAGCGAGTGAGGAGAAGTGATGCTGAAGTAATATGAGCAATATTCTCGAGCTGTCCACACAAGTGGAATATGTTCAATCAACCGTCAAAGATACAATCCCCCCTCCTGCAAACACATAGAGACACACACACACGCACACGCACACGCACACGCACACACACACACACACACACACACACACACACACACACCAGTACATCTCCCCAAACCGAAGCCAACCCCCCTCTTCATCCTTTCATTTCTAGCTATACAGTGCATTACCCCCCAACCCATTCTCCTTTTCTCTCTTTTTCCTCATTGATTTGACAGCCAAATTGTGTTTGTCCTAGAAGGGGCTTAAACGTCAGTCCAAGCAGCATGGATTCACGGCTATAACAGCTGAAAACCCTGCCCTGTGATTTCATCTGAAAAAAAATATTTTCTTCTACTCCTTTGTCAAAGTTTTCTACGGATGACGGGTTGATTGGCTGGAGAAAAAGAGAAAGACAGATACAGAGAAACAAACAGGAACTGAGAGAGACAGAGGCAGGAATAGAAGGGATAGTTGTATGTGTGTGAACGTGCGCACACTCACACCTTTGAGAAATGACCTATGACAGGGATCCAAGTTTGATATTCCTTTAGGTGTAAATGTCATGGACCTTGAGAACAGTTGACACTCGTTCCGTCACTGTACGCCCTCGGCTTATCACCGCCCAACACAGCCTAATGGAAATGACACATGCCTGTTAAAATAGCACATGAGGGCATCGGAAGTCTGTGTGCGTACAAGCGCAGTGGCACTGCTGGCCTGTATTTCTGTGTCTCACTTTAAGCATTGCTGTTATCCTGTCTGTATCTGTTGTGGGGTCAAAGGGGCTCGGTAACAGATTTTGGTTGCACGGCTGCTGTGACCTCCTCCTACAGCGCCGCAGTAATAGGATTATACACTGCCCCCTACTGTTAGAGGCAGGAGCTACAATACCCCAAGGCAGTATTACTGCAGCTTAACGCTGCTCAGCTGCTGTGAGAAATCTGGAATCCACTCACCAATGTCAACGTTGTGATCCGACGTAATACTGCTCTTTTTAACTCTCTCCTCTTTATTCTGTCATCTAACTTTTTCCTATCTCCTTTCATCTTGTTTAATTTCACCCCAACATCTCTTTCCACAGCCTCCTCCTCCTCTTCCTCCTGTTGTGACCTTCCTCGTGACAGTTGATGAATCAGAGAGTCGGGGAGACACCGGGCATCGACTCCGTCACGCCCCGTTAATATGCATGCAAATGTAGCACTTGACATTTCTACTACGGCGCGTGCAGGCCTGGGACAAGGGACGTGCGGGTGGGTGTTTGAGTGAGGGAAGGCTGGTTTGGGTGAGTCATGGGAGACGCTTAGAGAGAGGCAGAATAAAAACTGATAGAGAGGGAGAGAACAGAAATAAGGACGGACAGTATTATTCCCCTGTGTGTAAGTCCCTCTCTACGAGTGAAAACATCAATAGCTGGACCATTAGCCACCTGGGAACCTGCGTTTAGAGGGCTGAGTCAGGGGAGTGAACATAATGGTGTACAGGGAAACAGAAATGCAGTGTATTAGATACCCATTACAAACCTACTTGCAATAAAGACAAAGGTAAGGTCATGGTGAGACTCCACTGCTTAGTACTTCATACATACAATACAAAGACTTCATACTTCACACACATGCAGCACATGAGGTAGCATGGTGAGATAAATCCTATAGCCCCAGTGACCTTTGCTAGAGGGCTCACATCCCTGAAGCAGGACTGTAAATCTCCCACAGTAATTACAGTCTCCAACACCTGCAGTGTTGTATGTAAGGGCCCGGGGCTGAGTTTGGGTGTGTGTGGGTTCCTGGGGGGAGGCCATCCCGAGTCATCCTGCCCTGATAATAACGCAGACCTCCGTTTTTAACTATATTTCTCTTGCCCCTGCTCCAAACACCTCCTGAATAATCAAAGAGGAGTATGAACACGGGACAGGAGGAGCTGGGGATGAGGTGAAAGATAAGTGGAACATGTTGGCAACAGAGAAGGATGGGAGGGAAAGATATGGACAGATTTGCAGGGTTTCACATAAAAGCTGCATGAATAGGATGCAAGCTGTGGCAGTGTGATGTCAGGTGGGACTGTATTACTGACCAGGGGAATGTCCTCTTCTAGGTTGGTACTGTAGGGCAGATTGGTGAAAATGGGGTCCATGTCCTGGACATCAATGATGGAGATAGCTAAGTTGGCAAGCCGAGACAGAGGTCTCACTTTGTCTTGATCCTGATAGAAACAGAAACAAAAGTTCAGTATATGCATGTGCATTAATTTGGGTTAGTGTGTTGGGTCTGTGCTAAAGTAGACAGAACTTTTCTGTTATGTGTGTGCTGACCGTAGCGTTGACAGTCAACTGGTACGCTGAGGTTGTCTCGTAGTCCAGGGGTCTGATGACGGTGACGGTGCCTCGGGCCCCGTCGATGGCGAAGAAGGGAGATGGCGGCTGGAAGGAGAAGAGAACGCTGCCTCCAGTGCCCTGGTCTGGATCTGTGGCGTTCACCATAAAGACTGATCTGCCCACCGGTGTGTTCTGAAAGCAGACACAAGTGTTGGCATTGAATACAGGCAAACAGTGAGACAGACATGAAGACATGCCCCGATTTACACTGTAGTCAAATATTTTTTCTGTTATCACATTCAGAAATGTTCAGGATGAATACTAATGTACTACTGCTGAAGTAGAGACTGAACGTATGACCTTTATGTGGTTTACACAGAAGCCTTATCTAACTACATAGCCACAGAGGACAATTTAATTTAGTCATCCTTTTTGGAACACAATGTCCTAGTTGCGACTGTGAATATGCATATTCTTCCCCTGCAGCTACTCCCCCAAGTCATGACTGCAAATAACAATGTATTCTTGGTCAATCTAGATAAATAAGAGCAATGATTAACATGGCTGCTTCGATCACTCATGACTGGTTACTGGCCAAAGGGTTGACTCAGCAATTCTTGAGCGTCTCCAAAATGGCAAATGGTAGACCACACACAGTATGTTCTTATTATTTACTATACAGGATATCAAATGGACACAAAGAGGAAAAAGATTAAACACGGGTGGGTGAATCCAACTGCCTCTGGGTGCTTGTTCACCCCTATATAGAAACAAGTTCTATACTTCTCCCTTAAAGGAAAAGTTTCCCACAAAATGAAAATTCACTCACACCCACACATCCAGTGAGATTTGTAAGACTACAGTATCGAACTGGGCTGTGTGTCAGAGCAGCAACATCGGAGATAATGAGGCAAATGTTGAAGCCACCTAGTAACTCCTTTACTACAAAGGAGAGTTTGTTACACAGCTCTAAAAACACTGTCTCATTAACATTTCCTCACTGTGTGGCGGTCCTACAAACTTCACTCCTCAACTGATATGGGGGTGAAAAGATAATGACTAAATTTTCATTTAGAGCTTAACTTTTCTTATCACTTCCTGTGCATGGAGACTGTTTCAGAGGAGTGACCATACCCAGCTGGCAGTTTAATTTGGGCACACAGGACACATTTATGGCATCTCAGTTAGGCAGAATGAAACACTCCTGTCTGTTGTTGTCTGCCTCACTTTGTGACTTCCTCTGATAAAACAGATTTTACTTTCACAATAGTGCAACTTCAATGGCAAAGGGATATCCTATTGTCAGAAAACATTTGTCGCACCTTGTTGTCTGTAAATATAAGCCTTGCCTATCTGTGTTGCCCCCCAAAATTGCCGTGGGTATCTAAAAGCTAAGAGAAATATCAACTGGGCAGAAAGGCTGCACAATGTCGTATCAGAGTACTGTTTGTCTTGGTCATGGTCAGTGTCCAAACCTGGCAAGAGGAAAAAAGAGGAGGCCATATAAAGAAATAGAGTCCCCAGGTATTGCAGAGCAGCTTGTCTCTAAGTTTGAGGAACATCCTCATTAATTGGAATTTTATCTCAAAACAGCCACACACACACACAATTAATAAGAAATGAGAATGCCTACAGATGCAAGAAAAAAAGGCTGTGCGGGAGGACGAAAGGTATTCCAGGTAATATTACTGGAAGGCACAAGGCCCCTATTCTCTCCCTCTCTTTCACTCACCTGCCCACACACAAACAGTCCAGAGTGTGCAGCCTTGTTTACTGCATGGGGGAGTGTGACCACATGGGGAGGTCATGGAGTTAAACTGAGCTGGGCCCTGAGCCAAAACTAAAGTGACACAGTAAGAGAGCAGTTGACCCCACAGTCTGTCTGCACTGGTGTCAGGGGAGTGTGGAGGTGTATCTGCATGTGTGTGTGTGTACCTACTACCTTGTGCTATTGTCTTAGTGTGTCAGAGTCTATAAAACTTGTTTGTGTGTGAAAGCTGGAGAACATGTGTATGTTTGTTTGGACAGTATGAATGAGACAGTGTCTGTTACACATATGTGTGTATGTATTTGTAATTTGTGTAGCAAAATGTGTTTGTGTGACTTAGATGTGTTGACCCACTGTCTTACTCTAAAGGACAGAGTGCCATCACCCAGGTAACACAACAACATAGCAGCAAGCTAAGGCTAACTGCCTCTGTCTACATGACTTTACATTACAGCTGCTGCACATACACGTCCTCAGTCTCTCTGTTTCTGCCATTCTACTCCCTCGATTTCACTTCCTTAACTTTCTCCCATTGGTCTCTACACATGCATGAGCAGTGATGGAAACTGGTCTGTCTAACCAGATTAAGACAGATTGCCACATGGGAACTGAGGGACAGAATGGAGGGAGATCCAAGTAGTGTAGCTGCAGGGGCAGACGGGGAGAGCAACAGATGCAAGAGAGAGCAACAGATATCACAGGGCTCAGTTTCTCAACCTTGGAGTTGGAACCTGCACTGTGTCATCTGATGTATGCAGACAGGGTTGCAGATCATTTCTGAGACTGATGTATTTAAAGTTAATATTTTAGATTAAAATAAGCTGATTCGAAAATCTGAATTCCTACTGTATATCAGGATTTTTCTTGCCTGTTTGGATCTTAGGTGTGTAATCCTCAAACCTTCAACACCCATATGTTAAGTGATGTTTTATTAGTGCTGTTACACGACTATAAGGAAAAGCAGTGTGGCTATTGGTGTGAGAAAAAAAGACAAGTGAGTAGGAAGACCCTCTTATTGTCAAAGTAAAACCAAAGGAATAACCAAAACAAGAACTAGACTTAACAGGCTCTTTGGTAAGTGGGTCAGTTTCCCATATTCTGCTCTGCTCTGGTCACTGAAAAGCTCCACTGCAGCACTTAAAGTGGAGCTGAAGCAAACCTCATCGATAGTTGCTGAGTGAAGGGAACAGAGTTACTAATCCACTCCCCCACAACAATAACTGCATTTGAATAAACATCTAAGCTGCATTTCTCTGATATATTTATTACGCTTATCAAGTTGTCTGCTTACGAGAGAACTGGAAACAACTGTAAATGTACCCCACAGCCTGCAGCATGACACTGGAGCACAGGCACAAATTAAATGGATAAAAATACACAAAATCAAACTCTAGGTGAATTAATTAAATATTCCTGCTTGTGCTTGTTTGTGTGCGCGCACTTGTATACCTGTATGTGTGTCCGCTTTATCAACTTTGCTTTGATGTCAATGAGGCAGTTTGACAGTTGAGCATTAGGTGTGTGTGTGTGTGTGTGTGTGTGTGTGTGTGTGTGTGTACGTGTACATCTTTTTGGAAAGAGTAAGAGTGTGTGAGGATGAGATCTGGATGTGTGTGGAGAATATGTGTGATATGACGTATCCGTTTCCTCCCCTAAAGCATGCCAGTTTCTATCTCTCTCTACACAGCAGTCTGTGAAACAATGATTCATTAACACCGCCCAGTGTCAAATGCCACAAGGTTCAGTAAATAACGTCACACACTTGAATAAGTAAACACACACACACACACACACACACACACACACACCCAGTTTTGATCTCCCAAATTTGACAGTACCACAGTGTTCAAAGCAGTTCAAGCAACAACAGTTCAAAGCTTTGCTGACAAGCACAGATGACCAACTCTCAACAGTATGTGTCAGGGTGCCAGTGTGGTGCTTCAGAGGTCAGCAGGCTTGGCTGTGTGCAGGTGAAGATCATCTTTGAGTTGCTATTACTGTAGAGTCTGGAGGCGCTGATGCCTGCTAACAAAATCACAACATAACCATTACCCATTCACCTTATTCATTCTTATCTTCTTGTTTTCCCTTTATCCCCCCTGGAAGGCTTTCAAGGTCAAAATGCTCCGTTTGCATAAGTGGTGCATTTCAATCCTACGAGAAAAACAATAAAGCAACCTATTTAAACAGTTGCCTTGGATCATCAGCCTCTCATGATGAATTTCTCTGCGTTCCAGCAGTCCACCACTACAGAGAGCACTACAGCCTCTCAGCTCACCGTGGAGCTCATCAGAGAGCAAAGAGCCGTCAGACATATAGTCTTCTGCTCGTGCTTTTGTACCTTCTACTGGGTCTTAATAGCCTTGCCATCAGGCCATTGATTGGACCCGTGTGATGCCGATTACAAGTCGATGTGGGTGACCAGGCGCAAAATGCTAGGCAGTGAATCCCTCTGTTTTTATTATCCTATAAGACTGTCCAATTACTTCTCCATAAACAAGTCAGACAATAAACAATGCTCAGCAAGGATTTGCGAGACCAGTGGCTGCTAAACTGGGTACCACTGCATGCTAGAAGCACTGTATGGGTCACTACCTATTCCTTCACAAGTGCAATATCCAATTGGTTAGCCATGGCTCATATTCCTGCATATATGCCTTGATAGTGCTTTGTAGCTTTTGAATAAACGGGGGGTATTTCCTGTGGGAAGCAGAATGTTAAGTGGTGAGACAGTTGGAGAGGGATGAAGAGAGTTCCCTGCTGTGTCTTATCTGAAGTGCACTGCAGGAATCACCCTCTTCTCCCTCTGAGAGCTACTACTTACGAAAAGAGAGGAGGAGGAGAGACATACTGTGGAGTGTACAGAGAGAGACAGAGCATATTGTGTTTTTTCGGGAGACTATTCAGACCCCTTGTTGCATTATAAACCTAATGGAGATTTCACTCAAATTTTGCCATTCATTTACTCTTGATACTTTATAATAATGCTGCAATATACATTTTTGCAAACTTATTAATTCGGAAATACAAAAGTACCCTGTATCTAATTCACCCAAGTATTTAGGCCCTTAGCTATTACACTGCCAGTTGATTTTTGTTGTTTATGATCTGCTTTTATTTGATCATCATTGAAATGTGTCCAGAACTTGATTAAAGGCCACCTGCGAGAAATTCAGTAGATTGGACATGAATTACAGGCACACACCATTGTAAACAAGGTCCCATAGTTGGTGTGTGCCTGTTCACAGTACAAACAGCACCAGAGCAAGAAAGCCCTGAAGTCCAAGAGCTCTCAGTAGAGGTCATGGGGCCTGAATGCCACATTCCACATCATGCAATCATCATACATCTGGTGAAAGCCACAGTGCAGTTCATAATTGGTTAATACAGTACTATTCCAATGAAGCATGGTGCTTGTGGTATGCTATGGGGATGGATATTTCTCAGGGGCAGAGACAGATCCTTGAAGAAAACCTGCTCCAGAACTGTCTCAACCAAAATTCCATGTTTCAGATCATGAAATCACACAATAAAGACAATGCTGGATTGGCTTCAGAAAAAGTCTGCATGTCCTTGAGTGTGAAAACAGTTGGAGACAACTGGAAACCACTAATGGACTCAGTCCTAATTGACCGAGCTCGATGGATTTGCAAGGAAGAATGAGGGACACGAAAGGGATACCTAGGAAGACGAAGAAGCTGGAATTGCTGCCAATGGTGGTTCTACAAAGTACTGAACACTTACTGTATATTGTATCTTAACTTTGCCGGTATTATGAGTAGTTTGATTGTGAGGAAGTAATATTTTAAATACAATCAGAATGAATGAGTCTGATTTCTTTCCAAACCCAGTGCAGGCACAAAAGGAGGAAGATGGATGTCAGAAATGAGAGAGAAAATGACAGACTACAAGTTGTAAGGAGATTGAGAAAAACAAAGACTGAGAGGAAGACAGACAGTAAGAGAAGAGAAAGAAAGCGAGGGCACAGATATGAGCATATGAAAGTGAAAGCCTGTCACTAACAGCCATGAGATATATAAAGAAGGGAGTCCCTATTCGCTTTTAACTGCGCCTCTGCTGTATAATATGGTGGTGTTTGCACTGCTGTCTCTACTGCCTGGGTTGAAGGCAGCAGCAGAGTGCTTGTCCCCTGTGGGCCAAATTTCAGGTTCAACATGACAGGGAGACTTCTGGCGCCCTGGAGAGTCAAGGCTGGCCAGACCTCAGGACTACATGGCCCAACTTCTCTCTGGGTCCTTGAGGGATGACAGGGGCTGAAGTCCACTGAGGGCCGAGGCTTTAAGTGTAATGGATTCCAGTGGTTAAACGTCAGCTCTCTCTTCTAGGGAGTCCTTGAGGGAGTAGTCGCCACACTGTGTGATGATTCTCTGTCCAGCAACAACTTAGTTTAATTCATTTATACGTCACTCCAGTGATGGAAGAACTGAAGCCAAATTCACTGCAGTGTAAATGCAAATTATGCTCTTCAGGTGCACAAGCTAAAAGCCCCAAATTAGTGTATGATTTGTTCAAAAAATTATGCAAATCACCCAAACACAACTCCTGCAATGGAGAAGTAAGAACAGTGCTGTTGAAAGCATAGAGGGAGGAGACAGCACGATACAAAAAATTGAAATTCTTAGCATTCTACATAACATAAGTAAGAATAGTCATTATCAGCCTGAATGTGAAAGATCAAGGGTTTATACGGAAATTATAAACATCTTGCATTGGTAGCATATCAATGTTACTCATTAAAAAAAGGGCTGCAAAATGAATACTTCTACTCTGCACTTTCCCTTCTCTCTAAGGAAATGTAGATTAGTCTCCATCAGCTATGGAATTTATGCCATAATGCCTGTATTTTTTTTAACAGTGTGGAGAATAAACAAGGTTCCATCACAGCTGGTTAGTATTTTTCTGTTGATCTGCTAAGTGCATATTGGATGCATTCATTACCATTTTTGACAATCAAACTCTGACAAAGTTAATTTATCAACCAAAAAATGACTGAAAACAGCCGTAAGTACTGTTTCGGATCCATGCCAGCATCCCTCTCCATGCTTAAGTACTTAATTTGCTCATGATTTTCTTACCTATGATATTTATAACAACACAGACACTGCATTGATTTTGTGCTCAGAAAACGTCACGTATTCACCCTGAGATTTTCTAATCAAACGGTCTACCGATCGTTGATGATAAGCAAAAGATGCTGCTCTGCTAAATACTGTAATGTTCTATTGATTGTGCCTGTGACAGATTGAGCTTATTTACCAATAAATGCAAATTAAACATATTTGGTTGGCAAAAGCATAACGGCATGATGGACTTATTTGTAAAGGCATGCTGGATCAAATCCCTCTTACAAACGTGGACGTGGAATCTGAATGAACCAAACTCATCTCATGCAACAACTTCTGTAAAACAGGCCTTTAATTGTCTCAGTGTTGAGGCTTGAATGTGTATGTTTGTGTTTATGTGACTGTGGGAGGCCTTATGAGTGTTATCCAAGCAGCCCACCTGAATACAGGGTTCGTACAGCTTTTAAAGAGTAAAATTCAAGCACTTTCAATGTACCAAAACCAAACATTTCCACACTATCGAAGCCTTTATCATCCCATCTAAATTGATAAGATAACAAGCAAATATGACGATGGGGCCATTTCATTTCAAATATTAAAAGTTTTTGGTTTACATGATTGTGTAGATGATGAAATATTCAAATTCAAGCATACTCCTAACCTTGAAAACGGTTAAAATTAAGCATTTTCCAGACTTTGTACGAACTCTGTGAATAACACTATAACCACCATATTTCTACCAGTGATTCGAAATCCCATCATGTCTGAGGGAAGTCCAAGCATAATCCATATTATTGATGTCAATTTTGATAAAAGGGGATCTTGCATAGTTTTCTAATTCTCACAGATTCTCTTCACTAGAATTTGGTATGAAAAATATCCATTGAGAATTGATTGATCCTAACAGACGAAAGCCAGAACAACTGGTGAACTTTGGGGAGTGATTTAGATGATGATGTGACTTACCACCTCTCAAAATAACTCAGTTTGACAGATGGATTAACCCTCTGACCAACTAACTGACCAACTGATCAACTGACCCACTGACTGAAATTGCTATCCTTAGGCCCTGCTACTCGTAGGCCAAAAATCCAGGTGTGTTCTGCCCTGCCCCCTGTTGATTCAGTAAGAAATGGCAGTCAAAAGTCAGTCTTTGGCAGGCTATTTCTGCTATTTGAAGTCAAGTTGACTTTTTTGTTCTACTTGGTAAAGGCCATGGCAAACCCACAGACTTTTGAGTACAATGTTCTGCTCTTATTTTGTCAGAAATGTTAAAGACATGTTGATTTGCAGGGGCAGCGCCCGGGCTTTGGCCACCTGCTGCTCACAGCTCCAGAGGCCCAGCTGTTCACTACAATAGAGACATGATTACACCTACACTGCTCGCAAGGTTCTCAGTTCCTCCCCGGCTGTCTGCTCTCCGCTTCCAACCCAGCAGGCATGTGATTGTACCAGCTCTGCTCACCCTTTCACTGCCTGCCTCTCACAACCTCTGTCCCTCCATCACTGCCTCCTACATGTGGCCCCTTGTCACACTGCCACTGGCATTATTCTGACCTATGTGAAAGAATGTATTGCAAATGAGGAGAAAAAAAAGCAAAATAATTAAGTGAGAAGTAAGGGAAGAAAGAAGAAAAAGATGTCAACTAAAAAGCCTTCATACACGCGTGCAACATTTTACTGGTTTTTGATTAGCTGGTGTCTGTTAACATCATGTGACACCTAAAGCAAGAGTCCAGTCAACAGTTCAACAGCTGATCTAAATAAGCCATTTGGGGATAGCATTTGGAGAACTAAGTAACATTGTGAACTACAATAAGTATAATATAATATAATATAATATAATATAATATATAATGCACCACTTCTTAATATTACACTTCTGAAAGCACACTCTACACAGCCCTGTCCTTCAGGTAAAATTTATCATTCGGCTTCACCACCTCACTGCGTGCCATTTAGCACCACAACAATAAGAAACAAAAACATGCCAATGGACAATCCAAAGGTTTTACCTTTTAAGTGCCACTATGCCCCCTTTTTAAAAACCTTTATTTAATCAGTTCTGTGCCCTAATGGGTCACTTTCAGTGCTTAAGTGTGGCTTGAGTCACAGCCCCCCAAATGATGCTGTGATCAGCCCAAGTGTTTCCCAAGTGCCCCTCTGGTTGGCCAAAGTGCCCCTGCTGCATGGCTAGGCACTCTGATGTGACCTATGTGTGCAAAATAAATCATAACATAACCAAAAAACATAACCCTGTGCACAGCAGAGGTGCACACTTCTGCCTGTAGGTGTGTGTATGTATATATATATATATATCCACTTTTGATGGATACAGACTCTAGTATATAAATAGGTCAGGTCAGGGCGCTGGTAATGATTTCACAGTGTGCAGCTTTGGCAGAGATGCTGAAGCAGGTGAATCACGAGAACACTTAAATTAATCATAGAGGTGACACACAAAGCCATATTTCACATTTGAAATTAGCTTATCAATAATTCACTGGTATTGAAACAAGACTAAGTGTCCTTCATCTGCAAGGCTCCAACAGTAAATGGGGAAAATTATACAAAAATGATTTATACTCTGCTGAAAAGAGTGTGCTTTAGCTTACTTAACTCCCAGTTGTAGAATTTGTGGTTGTGTATCATATGAGGATTTCTGGATGCATATTATTCCAATTCATGCTTGCAGTACAACGGCTTTAGGATATGCCAGAGATTACAGATGTTGTATCAAATTATTGAGATGTTCAGTTGTTATTTCTAATGTTAGAGAAAATTAGAGAAGACCCGGGAATACCCCCAAAGGAATGAGATTCACAAAGACCTCACCCCCAGAACTGCATATACCATAATAATCTCAATAACATCTAGACAGTTGAACCACTCAAATGTGCTGTATGTGGAGAAGCCCAGCTTGTGGTTTAACATACAGCATTTCTTGCAAAGACTCCAGACATGGAATCGGCTCCCTGATGTAGCCATGTCCCTGGTAAAATGAGCCCTCAGGCCCAAGGGGGGTAGTAACAACTTTAAATCATATGACATAGCAATACCATCCACAAACCATCCACAGCCCTACTCATAAAAAGACATCGGCCATTACAATTCCACTCATGGCAACAGTTGTGACAGGGGTTCCTTTAAAGCCCATGCTTTCCCAGCGGCACCGAGCAGCAGTCCTCTTGTATGTACCTGGGATATCGCAGTGGACACTGTGCTTGAGGCTGAGGTGGAGGTATGAAACCCACCTCATAAAGCCATTCAATCTCAGCAGCCCCAGTGGTAAAGCCTAGGTGGCTGATGCCATCATTGCAACCTGAGTGTTGAGTGGTATCTTGAGCTCAGTTTGAGCTAAGAGACAGACAGACCACCTGAGTGACATGCAATCTGCTGATAGGTGTGCCCATCAGTAGTTCAACTCCAATTCCTGGAATGATGCATTCTTGGAAGAGCGATTGCTGTTAGGGAGCTTTGCTCTGAAACTGAGGGATGGCATCTGTGCAAACACCCACTGTGTGACTCATTGAATTTGTAATGATAAGCCAGTTATCTATGTATGTCTAAGTGTGAGTCGTCCAGTTAAGGTGGAAATGAAACTTGCACAAAATGCTAGTAAACATGGTGCTGTAAGAACATTTCTGTATACTTATTATAACGAATTGAGGTTTATTACAATATACAATTAATGAAACTTCAAGCTAGATAGCAACAGATGATAAAACTTGCAGAAATTGCAGGGCTAATCATAAGATATGTGGAGAAACCTTGTATTTTCGGCCCCTACTTGTCTAAGTGCACCTATCCTCAAACAACATAGGTTGACATTAACATTCAAGGCATCATGGACAACTGGCAATAGTGTACCGAGTTAACTGTTAATCTGTGCATGTATCGTTGTTTCTGTCAAACTTAAGAGCAAATGCACGTTAATAAAATATCGTCACATGATATTTCTTGACTCCACTAGTAGACAAGGATTCTCTTTCCCCCCCGAGTTTCTGGGTCATTATTGCATTTCTTTGTCTCTGTCTGAAAAAGCCTTGGAAAAAGAAAATTCAGTGGTGCTGCAGCAGGGGCATTAGTCACAAAAAGCCACCCAGTTCCCCAAACCCCGATTTTGCTTTTCTCTTTCTTCCCCCATCTGAGGATTCCTGTGGTGATGGCAACAAAGCAGTGAAAGAATGAGAAGAGCTGCTCTTATATGAAGTGTATAGGAGTTACACCCACTCTTTAAAGAGACTAATAGAAATGCCCCTAGTACAAATGACAGTAAGCAAGAGTAGGTTAGATCCGTCGGTATTTCCAATCTGATGTGTATGTCTGTGTTTTATCCTGAGACCTGTAGCTCTTTTTATTGGATTATGATTGGTCTTGTCACAAAATCAATTGCTCCACTGATTGGCAATATTGTTAGTATGCACTTCTCTCAGACAGTGGCCACTCATTTTCTTCTTCCCTTTTCTAACAGCAGTTAGCCTTTTCCTGGCAATTCACTTGACCTCCTGTACCCAATCAATTTGTGTTAAACTGGTCAGGAAGACATAATACAACACATAATATGAAGCAAGTCTTTGTGTACTGTACAGAAACTGATGGCAAAAAAATGTCTCACATTATAACCTCCTTGTATTCCATCTTGCGCAGCTTTCCTCTCTGGCCTGGCTGAGCGATGGCCGATTTTCTGGAGAAGCACTCAGCCGAACAAAATGATTCCACACCAACAGACAGCGAGAGGAGCCACTTTTGAAAGGCAAGGACAGCCTATGCATTTGTGTGTGTGTGTGTGTGTGTGTGTGTGCGCGCTTGTGTGTGTGTGTGTGTGGGACTGCATGTATTCACAATGTGATGTGTTCCTGTACTGTCAGTTTTAGCTCCTTAGATTTAAGACTTTTTGTTAAGAGCAGCCATTTTGTCTGGTAGCCACTTCTTTAATGGCTTGGCTTGGAGTTTGGGTTAAAACATTTAGAATGACTTTGGTTACAATTAGGATTTAGGGGGTTAGGAGATAGGGAATCAGTGTAGCCAATGGAGGGTCCTTATGAGGACAAATACAAGGATGTGTGTGTGTGTTTGTGTGTATGGACAGGGCATTTTATCAGTAGAGAAAAGAAACAAATAACGTCTTTATCTCCTAATCAGTCTTCTCCCCCAACTGCCCAACCTCAACCTCCCTGTCAGAGCTCATGGCTGGCTGCCACTGAAGAGCCGGGGCTGTATGTTTAAATGTAAAGGTAATCAGGTCCGGCATGCCGCAGGGATCCACAGAGCCAGAGAGAGACAGATGGGTCAATCCCAGGGGGAAGGGTACAAGGACGGGCCACATCGGCAAGTCCTGCACCCTCTTTCTACCTGTTGTGGAAAGTTATCTATCTTGATCGAGAATATTAGAAGTGGAAGTAAACAATTTGTTTTCACCCTTTATTTAAAAGGTGGTACCTGTAGCTATGTTAGAACTTGAGGAGCAGTGTCTGCTTGCTGTTTGGTGCCATTAAGCAACCTCCTTTCAGAACATTTACTGCACAAAACAGACTTTAAAAAAGAATGAAAGCGTAAACAGAATAAAAAATGCATGTAGAGGCCAGTGGGGACTACTATCTAATACCTATAGGCATACTGTATACTCGCAACTGGGAGATGCACAACACTACCACTGCTCTGGCCATCCTCAAGAGCAGAGGCTATAGAATCTGAGTGCCATAACCCCTCATCTGATTTTCTCAGATCAGTTCAGGAATTCAATCTAGTCAGTGCTCTACAGTGCAAGCAACATATGCAAGTGAAAATTACAGTGTGCATATGTGAAAAATGATTTGGGGCGCACCAATGTTCTGTGCTCATATGTTCACTCTTATTAGCAAAGCTCAGTATACATACAGTAAACATTCAGGTAGCAGCTTCTGATTTTTAGCCAGCACTGATCAACGCTTTTGCCTGTTAAAATGAAAAACAGCAGGTCATAACAGCTGTCGCTAACTAACGTTAATTCCATGACTAACTTGATAACACGCCAAAATGAACTTTGTTGTTGCCGGGTTTGTGTGCTCTCTGCAAACTGGTCTTGTGTTGAAGTCTGTCCACCCTCTGAATAGTGTTTCCCTCCCCTATACTTTACCGTTGCCCTCCACGGTTGGGTTAGGTTAGGTTATGGTTTAGTCTCATGGAGATAACTGGTTAGGGTAAGGTTAATTCAGCCAATCGCGTCAGAATCTCCAAGCTAAAATGTCATTCTTATCATATCAATGAAACTGCTTCTGTCTTCTCAACCTACAGATTTCAACAGGATCTTTTGAGTTTTAGTTATTTATCATTTTAGCAACTTTCAAAAGTCGAACACTAAACATAAATAGGTTCACTAAGAGGTTTGAAAGCATTCAGACTAAAACTGATTGGATACTGGGTACAGATTGGATAAAATGTTAAAACTCCAATCCTAATTACGCCGACTCTACGCTGTTTGAAAAGGGATGCATTTGTGAAGCACAATGAATCCCTGTCCTTTTTTAGGTCCCAAGTACATTTTGTCTCAAAATTCTTTAGTAATTTTCTATTTAAGTCAGTTTGCTCCTCTGTCTTATTCATACTATATGTTTTATGTTTAAAAAAGAGATGCTTTAATGTCATTTCTTTGACTGATAACTGTGTCCATTTATTTTTTGTCTGTGCCCCTAAAAATAAATGTAAGCGTAGAGCCTTGCTAGTGGCTCTCCTGTCCAAGGCTGCCTTTTAAAACATTACGCTAGAGACACCCAGATCTAACAGGGCAGAATGCATTACCCCATGTCCAGGGATGGATGGGATTAAAACTGATAAGAACGTAATCTGGGATTCATAGGTATACATATGAACATACAGTAAAGATATAGTGCACATGTATATTCTTATTACGAAGTGGGTGGCCCTCGACGAAGTCACTGACATAAACCAAAGAAAATCTATCTGATGAAAGAGTGAAAGGTAAATGATAACAAAGCCTGTTTGCGTTTCCTCCTACAGAATATCTCGTTCTCATACATAATTTTTCCTGTTCTTCTCCACTTCTTCTCTTTATAAAGAAGTCATTTTTTAAAATAGAATTAAATGCAAATTAGAGTAGAGCTGATTATCATATAAACGGCTGTTGCCTAGAGGGGCAAGACACTCTGGCTTTATTTATTTATTTTGTCATATTTTTCACAGCTCTCCATAAAACTCTGAGTTTAATCAGTCCACACTTTCTTTTAAAGACATAGGGGAATCAGGGACTTGGAGCGATGTGTGTTTGTGTATGTGGGCAGCTTGTATTTGTGTTTGTGTGTGTGCATATGAGAGTTATGTGACCAAGAGCAGAGCAAGAGGGATCAACCTGCAGGATCCATAGACCTGTACGGCTTCATTAGCATCATGTACACTGGTGCTGTACATTGTTCAATTAGCCGAGTGCCGCATGTATTTGTTGCTCCATGTTCATAATCTTTTATTACTCACATTGAGGGCAATCACCTGTAAAGGTACACATCTGGAACAACGTTGCAAAGCTCCATAATCCAATACTGAGTGGTAACTTTGCTTTTTATGGTAGCCGGATCATGTTTGCAGTCACTCACCAGTGCAAGTGGTCTGATTTGAATTCACTGCGAGTGAGGAAAACATTGTTCAGGCAATTACCCGGAACCAACATGGAGGGGAGAGATGAAGTGAAGTAGCGGGAAGCGATTTAGACAAAGACAAAGGAGAGTCTGGCAACACACCAGAAAATCAACATAAGAATTGAAACTTCCAAAAGAGCAGTTTGTGAATGATGCCAATATGCCAATTCATGAGGTTGACGTGAGAGGTTGACATGTCACTTGAAACTGTAACCAAAGCAGCTAGTCTATGCTAAAAACATGCACAAAATGTGACTTCAGGCAGTACTTTGAGGTTTGACAAACAAGTTTCGTCCGATGTACTATTTCTGACATCAAGGCTTTTCTGTCCTTTGACATGGACAGTCATTGATGGACTCCTTTCTTACCATCTCAACTACTGTAATCTGCAATGTCCCAGAACAGTTTGCCCAGAACACAGGGGCCAGACTCCCCAGATCCCAAAAGAGCCCATTTTGTTCCTCTTTTTTGTGTCTTTTAAGCTGTCTTGCAGTTTACGTAGTACAAAACCCATCTGAACACATCTATTTACATTTTTGGTGCTCATGAGTTTTGTATGTGGTGTCATGATGTCTCAGTTCACACTGCTGCTTCACAGCAAGAAGGTTTGAAACCACCAGTCCGTGATGTTCTATGTTGTCGTCATGTCTCCATGGGTTTCCTCTCAGTGGTCGGGTCTCTCCTTGCCTGATAATCAGCCAGAATTGCCTTTTTGTTTTCACTAGTATTTAGTCTGAAATCATGTTCATATTTGTCATTTACTGCCATAACAAATCAGTAGTGACTGACATATCAATCTCATTGACACATAAGCTTAGCAGTTGCTAGGGTCAGTTAACTTAATGATTCTCACTTTTTTCGAATGAAGTTGACTTTCATCAGCCTTCACATAGCAGCGTTGATCTCTTCCACACTTGATGCCATTTTTGTGGACATTTTTCTGTTACTATTTTTATGCCATTGGCACAGAAAGATGACGGTCCCATTTCCAATCCCACCTACATAGCTCTGGATGGCTCAACACCAGATCTACTGTATTTGAATTGCTGAAAAAAACTAAAGATGTGGGCAGGAACCAGGCTAGTTTCCTCTCACAGTCCAAAGATGTGCAGGTTAGATTTATTGGGAGTGTGAATGTGAACACATCACATCAAAGGAATCCACTATAATGAAATAAAAAATGTAATTCATTGGCCTTTCACAGCATCGGCTGTGTTCTTTTCTAATGTATTGCCTGTATTTCTTGCTTTATTATTTCCCTTAGTCTCAGTTCTCCTGGTTGGTGCTCCATGGTCCGCCTCTATTCTTCCTACTGTTCTTTCACAAAAAAACATAACACTTTGGTTTTAAAACAATATCTAAACATGACTTGACTTTACTGTTCTAACCATGGCACTTCCTTATGTAACAGCGCCAAGTGTTTGGGGCAGATGACCAAGAGAAGCTGCACTTTACACAGCTCATTCTCAAATGAACTATGCTGCCCAAGTTGCTGTTGGGGCCATCCCATCTCAGCAACATCACATGGGATTCAGTGCACTCTCTGCTGTTTTTCAGTAGATACCCTGTTCTCTTTCTCACACTGCCTTTCTCTCTTTGCCTCCTTGTAACCCTGTGTGTGCTTGTTTTAAAGCCTTTTGTGTGTTTTCACTTCATTGTGAACTCTGTACCTCTGAATCTCTCCGTTCTGCAGTCTGGTCCTATAGGTACACTGCACTCTATATCAACATCTCTTTCTATCTGTAGCCTCGGGCATGGGGTATCGTGAGGGCAGATGGGGCTCTACTTCCATGAGTCTTAATGTCTCAGGTGTCTCTCCGCAGACACACACAGACCACACACACACACACACACACACACACACACACACACGTAGAAACATACATGCTTCCCATCCAATGCATCACAGACTTCAAGCAATTGCAGACATATCTGAGTATATATATCCAGGCTGCCTTTCTCCTGCACCTGACCCCAGGTGCTTATAATTCCCCATGCATTATTCCATCGCTTGAAGACCGTCAGTGGTTACTCCCAAAAAGGACAGTGTGTGTGGTTAAGCGCAACACTCCTATCTTTAACTTTCAGCAGGGACCACACAACTAGAGCATTAAAATACCTCCGTCTAGCTAAGGACCGCTAACAGGACTGGGGTGTTTGATGGGCAAAATAACATGGAACACTTAGATATGCATTAGTATGCAGACTTATTATTTTCTGTAACTGTAAGCGGGTGAGAGAGAAATAAGAGAGGTGATAGGCAGACGGATCAGCCTGGTAGAAATTATGAGCAATTAGAATAAAAATGTCTAATTTCAATCCCCACATAACAATCTGCCAAAAATGTTTGAATCTACTCTTCAGTTAGTGTTACTTTACAGCATTTAAGTCTTTACCAACCATCTGTTCTAGTCAGAGACTCAATAACGTTACCTCAACTGATATGATGCATTGGCAACACAGAAAACATTTAGCCAGAAAGCATATTTGTCTAACATGTGCCTCCTCTGAGCAACATAGAATAGAATCATGTTTTAAGTCTGTGTGTGTGAATTGAGACATGGTATGTTGTGCAGTTGCTGAGTGGAATTTCTATAGGATAGTTATATTACATAACTTTATCATAGGGGCTACAGTATGTTTTCTAGTGTAGTTATTGTGAATATGAAGAATAAGAGAGAAGTATTGTGATATATTGGTAGTATGCCGCAAAGTAAACACAGAGGCAAACTTGCACGCACCCCACCCCGTTGATCAAACTGAATAGAACTGATCTGATCTGATGTGAACTGAACTAAACGTGAAAGTCACATAGAGAAAGACAAACAGATCTGAACAGACTGAGAGCCTTTACAGAGAAACAGCGGCACTACTGGGGTCCGTTTGCAATCACTTCATGTAGCTCTGCAGCAGAAGAGTGGGGACAGAGAGATAAGCAAGCCAAGAAAAGTACTGCATGTAGGAAGAAGATGGACATGTACAAGACAAAAACACTTTCAGTTTATTACAGCAAAATGTACCCAGGGTTTACAAGGTTTAGGGTGGTTGCATATTGTATAATGATAGATCTCTAAAAAACACTGGCAGCACAAATGACACTAATGCAGAATAGAAATAATCATCTTCTGTATAAAGTGATCATTACATGGCAATTGGTACTTCCTACAACAAAGCATATATCCTAACCTGTTATTTCCATCATTTCATTCCCCTTTCATCCCTCTCTCTTTATCTCAATTAGTAGACTGTGACGTTGTCAAATTAAATTACGTCTCGTTGATGAGACATGACACCAGTTATGGAGCTCTCAACAAGAAGAGTGTTGAGGATTGTCTGTGTCTTCGACTGTCTCAATCCCCTTTGCTCATGCAGCAACATTTTGTAATAGCATTTTATTGATTCATTTGTAGCTATGCCTAAGGTTTGTATTAGTAGTGGCTCTTAGCTGCCTCACACTTTTCTTATAAAGTAGCTTATAATAGCCTCTCTCCTGCCAAAATCTCTCGTAAGTGATGTCTCAATTTCCTTTCCTCTCTTGCTTCCTTCTTCTTTCTCCTATCTCCTTTTAACTTACCTTTTCTATAAGCCGGGTCATTGGGGGGGCCTAGTGGAAAGAGTGGAAGGGGAGAGGAGCGGTCGAGCGCACAACTCAATTATACATCAAAGCACTAGTGCTGGGGACACCACGGAAGGGGGAACCAAGAAGGAGGTGGAGAGGAAGACTGTTGAGGACGAAAGGGGTTTCACTTGGATGAGGAGGGACCTTGGTGACGGTTGCCAGTATAATGTTACGTTATTATGTACGGTATTATGGGGGGGGTCTGCTGCCCCTCCTGCTGGCCAGAGTGAAACACAGTGGAAATATCATCTTACCTTTCTAAATAATTTCTGATCATTTTAACAGTTTCTGTTCAAGTGCTTGTGGGTGCATTATTCAGTTGTGGTTCAAAGATGGAAAAATCTCCTAAATATCCTGACATGACTGCCTGCCTTCACCTCAGCTAAAAGTATAGAGAGTAGCTTCTCAACATAACTGGTCAAAGCAAAATAATGGCACAGAAAAGAACATAAAATAGCATATTTCTACACTTAAAATATTCCAAAACCAACAAAAAATTGGTTCTGAGTACAGCCCCAGGCACATTTATGCTGAATTTACACAAATTTTTACTCTTTGCGGATTTTATATTGTAAATCCAATGTTTTCTTATTTTGTTGAAACGGAAGCTCTGGGCTTTATTTTGGTGTTGACTGGGGTGCGCTGAGGTCATTTCCTCTCCTGCAATGGTTTGGTATCTTGGGAACTCGCCGTGCACCAACATGACACAACATGATGCGATAGAGATTGTTTTGTTTTGCGTTTTTAAAATCACAATGTATTTGTTGATCAGTTCCAGGATCACGTTTATGAGGCAACAATTTCGCTCCCAGATTGTGAGCAATTCTGTGAGCAAGTAGTGAATGTGATTGGCCATATCACAGTCTCTGACGCACCCACCTATAACGAATGATTATATATTCTTTCTGATCCTACCCCGTGCCCAAGTGCGCCACAGGTGCACCAAGGGAGCCTGGCCATGAAATTACAAATAGTGCGTTTGGCATGCTCCCAACGCACTGGACGGGTGCATTTGACTGCAATCTGGCCGCGCTGCTAGATTCACGAAAATAGATCCCTCTGTGTACTCTTGTGCGCACAGAGCAGCAACTAACCAACTATCGACTTGTGGAGTAAAGGATATAAGACCAAACACCCTGATTCATAGAGAAAAGTACCAACAGGTAGTGAATCTGAGGACAGACAGGATAGACATCTACAGTATCTGAAACATGATGCATCATTAATAGCATATTGAATAAAACACCACAAAGTAAGTGGTAATGAGCCCATACATGTTAAGCCTGTATGTTTGTTTTTTTTTTCCTTTTTTTTTGTTGCAGTTTTGTCACCAGCAGCTGAGCTTGTTGTTAAATATCCTCAATCACATGGGATCATATTGTTTATCCACGCGAGTTTTAGATTTAACTATAGAAAATGAACTACATCTCTCAGTTATTTATTCTGAACAATAATGCATGTGTATGGAAGCTATTGTGGGAATGCACGTGTCCCGGACAGCCCCCCTGATGAAAATATGTTGCTGCGCGCATGTTAGTCTGTGACTACAGGGACAACAAACCTTTCTTACTTAAAGGTGGGGTAGGCAGTATTGATATGGAGTCATTGGCCAACAAATCCATAATAACCATTCAGCATATTGTAATTCAAGTGGTCTGAGAGCAGACCTCTACTTCAGCCCCTCCTCTTGACTCTGTTTTCAGGCTTCAGAAAATCTAGCCCGTGATGGGAGACTTTAGCCAATCACAGGTTATTTCAGAGAGACGGTGCGTTCGTATTGGCTGAGCTACAAATGCAGACGCGCGTACACGTCCCTTCAGACGGTGAAAGCCTGATTTAATGGCAGAAAATCCTGCCGAAAATCCTGCAACTTGTGATAAATTTCCAACACCTCCTTTGCCTGCAGCAACACGTCCCTCCACACGGAGCTTCAGCTCATTAGCTCAAGTTGTGTGTTTGGTGGAAGGGGCTTAGCGGAGTGATGCGAGGCAGCAGAGAGAGAGGCGGAAGGTTTTGCTTAGGTTGCACAGATTTTGCCTACCCCAGCTTTAAGAGAAAGAATGGAGAAAAAATATTGACTTTTCTGTTTTGTTTTCTGTCCAATAAAATGGAACGCCAAACACGCCAAAGAATCTCATCTCACCAAAGAATATCTCAACTATCTTTCATTCACAGCCTTGGTAATTGAACAGAGTTAAAAACCTACCAAACACCTGCAGTTGAACACTGAATTACAAACTTTGTACGTTCTGCCGTACTCCCTGCTGAAAGGAAAGGGTACTACACATGCTTTTGTACGTTGTTCCTTGTTCATTGAAATCAAGCCAATGGATTCAATAACTTTCAACTTTTTTCATTAAGAATGCCATGAATTTGCTTTCTTTGCTAATGCAGGACCTTCAAAACAAATGGCACTTTGTTCTTTGGGTACTCGATTATACTGTACCGATATGTTCCATACATCATACTAATTTCTTCTTCACTATGGCGGACCACACGTACCTGAACAACTAATTTCCTCTTATCTGTTTTCTTATTTTGCTCATTTATAGTTTCAGAACATTCATTACCCACATTCAGTCAGAAACAGGCTTTGCTGGGTTTCTTACTGTAAGCATTAGAATGAAATTCAGTCTGAAACTTCTGCACACTAAATGCTGATATAAAAACTGCATGCTACCATAGTGAGATAGTGAATTGTGATGGAAACAAGAGGTACCTGTAGACCAATTTAAATGAAAGCTGTGAAGCAATTTTGTTGCAGGACAGAAAACACATCACATTTCAGTGTACGGTAATTTATATCCGAAAAAATACACAAATCATCAAATGTCATTATGTTGTCAAAATAGGAAAAAGTCAAGACATGATATTTTGTACACTGCTTTTTCCAGGAAAGCAGAGAATCAAATCTTAAAGTCCTTACAATGAAAGAAGATTCCTGTTCTCACATCAGCTCTGTACTTTGTCCTGTCTATTCAAAGATTCAGTCAGAAAATCCTGTAGAGAAAACTATACTGAAAGTTGAAAGCCCTGCTTTCAGCCACTATGGTACTGGACCATATAGTGAATTTGTGATATATGATGAATTGCTTTTCTAGCCGTACTACTAGTGGGGTCAAAATGTAAAATTTGATGGTGGTGCTATTAAAATCGAACTGGTTCAGCCCCTGAGGAGCATAAATGCACAGGGTGAATCTCTTTGCAATCAGCCTGTTAAACTATGAGATATGTGTCTTGTGCAAAGCTGACACTTGACAGTGTCCAAAATGCAAAGGGTTAAACTCCTGGGGGGCATAACTGCCTTAATAGACATCTGCCCATTCGACTTTGATTCTTGTGTATGTGTATGGGCTTGAGGTGGCACTAAAAGTGCAGAAAAGCAGCCAATAGTTGGGATGTCTTCCAGGGAACCATAGTATTAGACAGACCGACCAGTATCGCCATCCTCGGTCCCCCCAGCTGGTGGGACAAGAAGGCTGGCTTGTTGTATAAGAGGAAGTGCCAAACAAGACACTGCTAGACTACATCAGACTGACTAGAATGACAACCTCAAAATGCAGCAGAGATTTGACAAAAAAGGGCTGTAAGTTGGAGCTTAAACATCTGTTTGTCACCTAAGTTTGAGAAGCATTTGTTATGGTTGTCACATATGCCTGCTGTAACATAGCTCTGTAAAACCTGGGATCTGAGATGTAAATTGAACAGTAAATGTAGTGGCAAAAAACAAACAAACATATTTTAACAATAATCATTGCTTGTAACTATCAGATGAGTCCAAGTCAGTCATGCTTTCTAAAGACCTGAGTACAAGGTATGAGTCAAGTTAATCATATTTTACTCTACAGCTAGCTTTTGTATATGTATGGTTCACTGCATTTGGTTAAAAAACACAATGTGCCCTAATACTATGTTATTATTATACTGGGCTGCACATAGAAAAATACCAACAAGAAAGAGAGGAAACTGTAGGTAGCAAATGTTTCTCTTCTCTTCACCTTTCTTCCATACTTCTCTGTAATGCATCATTTTCTTCAGTGCTTCTCTCCCTACCACCTCCATTGTGGAAGTGACAGCCAAAACAGATTTGAGCAAATTGGAAAGGCTATAAAGCTCTATTAAGGAAAATCTAGCCACGGTCGGAGGAACAGTGAGGGGGGAAAACAGAGGGAGGGGCATATTGAGACACAGAAGAAGACAGAGGGAAGAAATCGAGAAAAGAATCGTTGAGGAATTTGCATAATGCCAAATGGAGCCCTAGTGAGGTTGAAGGCACGACTTGTAGCTGAACAAATTTTTTCCAGACATTAATTTCTTCCGTCTTTCAGCAGAGTATTGTTCCCATAACCAAGGTATAATACACACCGCCAAAAGCCACCAGAGCCAGTCTTTCTTTCTCTCTTCCACACACACATAAACTTAAACACACAAGCAGCTGCAAAATCTGGAGGGACTGACAAGATGCACAACTGTCTTCCATGTTAGCAAAACCTTGTCAGAATTCACAATTCTGCCAAGTGAGTGTTAGAGGGAAGGAGAGCGCCAAAGGCAGGGTGGGGGTGGGGATGGAGGGGTGGGACCCACACACTTGAAAGAAAGGGAGAGAGGGAACGACAGGTTGATTTATTCAAAGAATGAGGAGTGGGTGAATCAAACTTTAATGGCTTTTGGGAGTGCAAGCCGTTCTCTCTCCCCCTTCAATCTTGCCCCTCTCACTCAGTCTTTCCTTGTGTGCTCCCACCTTACTTCCCTTACTCCCCCCCCCATCTCTCTCTCTCTCAGAAATACACTTTTCGATGGTCACTCACAAACACGAGCCTTCCCTTTTTTTGACAGACAAATCTGCGCCCATCTCTGCGTAGCACGCAAATCAAGGTGCTCTTCATGCTCAGCAGGATAAAGTAAATGACAGAAAGATAAAGAGAGGAAGAGGGGGTGATTTACCTTCACGAGTGACAGCGTATGTGATGCCCAGGCAATATTTGTTGCGTTAACCCCTGGACTGGAAAGGATGAGCGGAAGAATTGTTCTACAGGCACGACATCCTCTCTGACAACTCACTTAAGTGACCATTTGCCCTGAAAGGCTTACTGAAGTCTACAAATGAATCATCATTTATGGAAGTGAATGACTGCACTCACTCCTTCAAGAATGTGCTATCCACACATGAACACAGACTTGCATATAGTGCACACACACACACACACACACACACAAACCCCATCAGTGAAATACAGAAACTGAAATTAGGGGACTCTTTCTGCATGAAATATGTGAACAAACAGCTGGTGAAACATCCTGGGCCTGCAGATAAACTGGCCATATGTACTGTATTTGCATCGTATACAAAATGGAGGAGTTAGTGTAGGAGTTAGATTAGTTTGTAGAGGATGATCATGCGCTATGGTCTAATCAGTGCTGTCAGATGTAATCATACGGGCAGATGGAGAAAGATCTAAAACAAAAACTATATTCAACAGAACTACCAACAGTTTACTGTTTCAACAACACATCCTAAAACCTAAAACACTTCCTTGTATGTATTCATGATTTCATTATTCAATATAATGGATATGATGCAGAGGAACAGCTTCTCATATGCCATCAAAAACTGGAGAAAATGTCTGCAGCAAATAATTCATGGATACTTTTTTGGGAAACCACAACTTTTGCTTAGAATCGGGTCCTAAGCACCAAATCTATGTAGGAGAAAGTTATAAATGGAGCCTGAGGTGAGTAAAATATTGACTGCTTCCCATTTAACCTTCTCACTTTATCCATTTTTTCTCTCTTTCTCCCTAAATCCCTCCATCCCTCCCTACGGGGCTCAGGGTCTTAGTGTCAGGCAGAATTCTCTTTGAGGCCTGCGCCTGTCAACCAGCCACCACTCAGCTCAGTAACCACTAGATTCAATTACACTACAGGAGAGACCAGGAGCGATGATACTGAAATCATTATGGGCTAAATCCAACTTCTAGGAGGCAGCTTGTGTGTTGTGTAAAGAAGGTGTGTGTTTGTAGGCTTGTGTGTATTCTGAGCAGGATGACAGTGTATAAGTTAAGTGACAAATATTTTATGACTGTAATTTCAAAATAAATGTATACTGCAACTAAGACTAGCTTCTTTTAAGATCCCAGAGAACCTTGCAACTGCAAAGATATTAGTCATCCAAATACTGTAGGTGCTGCTTTAGAGCTGAAATATTTGTTTGCAACCTGGTAAACAAATTACCTTTGGATGCTGTAACCTGCTCAGATACAGGGCAGAAGGCGATAAAAGATTAGGGATTGAATTTCAGCTTTCAGAAGTGAACAAAGGCAAAGAAGAAAGGAATATAACAGATTCATCTATGTTCTACCTGACAGCGACAGAGGGCACATCAAATAGCAGGTGCCTCTGTTTTGCTGCCAGAGCCCACATCAAGCACTAAACAGCTCATTCACAGGCGTAATAGGAACTCTCAAACACCCTCTGCCAATATTATCTAGTATAAGAGTGCATTTGTGTGTGTTTAGTGCGAGGGATGCTGTCATGCTATTCAACTCAAAATTGTTTGGCGGAAGTAGTAGCCAAAAGTTGGGGGTTAAAATAATGCTGGTTTGAATTCCACTCTTCTCCACAACTGTTATCATAGTGCCTTTGTTCTGGGCAGTATGCCACAAAACAAATCATTTTATTGAATATTAGATACTTATAATTTTCTTAGGAACTAATAACCTCAGGTTTCTGATGAGGATTTCTGTTACTGTGCTTTTATTGAGGAATTCTCTTAAAAACAAACCAAATACAGAAACGTTTATCAGACCAGACTGAAGGGCTTTTCTTTTCTTTAGATGTCTGACTTTCACCTGAGGGGTTTCCACCTTGGGCAGCCCTGTTCTATAACATCAGTTCATCAGAGCTTACTGTAGGTTAGAGAGGGACATTGAGATATGGCTGATAGAAAATAGAGGCTGAGGAGGGATTTGCTGCCTGCCTGACATACCTGAGAGACAGTAAACAGATAAAGTTTGGATATCTATCACCTGGAGCCTCTTGCTGTCTGCCTGTTTGCCAATACATTTAATCCATCTATGTGCCGCATTACAGCGCTGGTCTGAAGTCGGCTATACAATCTCGTGTGCATCATCACTGCGTTATCAAAGGCAGGATTCCACTGTGCTGCGTATCTACTGTAGGTAGGGATGAATGCGAGTATTGGCAAGAGGATGAAAAAGAGATGGTATTTAAATTCTGCAAAGCTATAAGTGGAGGGGTTCAACCGAAAACATTAAATCAAACTTTAACAAAGTTATACCTTGCTAAGGTCATGGGAAACTAAGTATGGATAATATCTATAAACTATGAATAAATAATATTATCTAATAATGGCATAAAGACAATGTGTTTTGTGCATATTTCTGTGTGTAGGACAGAAGAGCGCCTGAGAAACAGGCATTTAAGGCAGAAAAGACTGCAGAGGAAAAGAAGCAGAAGAATACAAGTGACTAAAAGAAGAAGAGAAAACGTTTTTTGTGGTCAGGAGCAGCTTATGGAACCGCAGGAGATGGCACACACTGGGCACAGTTAGAGAAGTTGTTAGTGCTGGCATTTGATATTATCACAGTGGCACTGACAGAGAGACCGACTCCCAGTGGGGGAGTGTGAGGGTCAGGCAGCTGGCGGGAGGTGTGTGTGCGTGTGAGGGGGTTGTTCTTTAAGCCACGGATGGTTCCACAGTTGCTCAGACAGCAGCTCTGTACTCCACAGATGCACACTTGGCAAAACATTTTGAGTTTGTCAATAGAGGGCTTGCTATATAGAGGACTACCTGTCGCGCTTAGGGAATGTGAAAAACACTTCTCAGTATGTTGTGGGCTCACTCCATCATCTCATCCAATAATGGATTTGGGTTGTGGCCCATCTGCTGTTCTATCAAAACATTATTTCTGGTGATAGTCGTCGCTCCTTGTATCCAGTCTCTGCTGCTGGCTGCCTGAGTGTGTGGATGCTGTAAATCTGGCCAGCTCATTAGCACTGACAGGGGGAATGCTAGCAGCCCACCTGCTCCCTTTCACCCTCTTTATGGCTCTACAAATTAAAACGACATTTACACACACTCTCCCCCGCTCTCCCTACTGCACTGCTCACCTTGCCACTCACATCGCTTCATCTGCTTACCGCTGAGCTGCATCAGGCCCACCTCAATATACCTCCTCCCTTAACTATTCTTCTGTTTCAACAACCCTAAAGCACTTTGAGTTGTTTTCTTTTGACTTCTGTCACTTCGCTTGTGTTGAATCTCGTCATTTGAATCCTTTGTCTTTCTGTCATCACTCCTCTTTTACTTCTCTGTCATCCTTCACATCCATCACCCTTTCCCATCTTTTTCTCTGTGCACTAAAGTTCAGCAGCACTATCTAGTGCTGATGGTACTCTAACCCCCAGTTACTCTGGCATGTCCAGTGAGTGACAGCATGATGGAGTGACGTCGCAGCATGTTTGCTTCGCCCGCTAGAGGTCACTTGGGGTCACAGAGGTAATGAGGCCATAAATGCAGGTAACGAAAGTCATGGGAAAAGATAAGGTGGAGAAAAGGGTAGAGAAACAAAGGGGAAACAGGGTACAATGAGGAAGAAACTGACTCCTGAATGAACACAGTTCCCACAACTCCCACTTCCAGGTGGAAGGCTTTAATGAAGAGCTCTCTGTGTGTACAGATTGTGTGCTGCATTGTTACTGCAGCATTATTAAGACCATTTTTACGACTGGACAGTCATAAAAAATATGAATGATTTGCTGTGTCTCATTTATCAAGCAAAGCACACAAACAAATAAGTTTATTGAGATTTGTGATAAAACACATTCCACTTGCATTAGTCTCACACTGTGCTCACATACACAAGGTTTGCATATTTTATTTCGGCTAAGTTATGTCTCATTGTTTCAGGCTTCAGCTATTTTCACTGTAAAGAAATGCTTGTGAATTAGACTCACTGCTGTGTCTACTGTTTCAAGGAATCTGATCTATTACCACATCCCATTGCCTCAAATAAAAAAGCTTAAATTTTGTAAGCACTAGGATGGAAGGACTGACATAAGCAGTAATTCAGTGAGTGATACAGGCGAACCAACAATATGTGAGCGACTGAGGGTCAAACACAGCTCTGTTTAATGGTTTTCCAGAGGCTAAACTGAAGCCTATTGTTTGCAGAGCATGGAAAGTCTGTATGTGGACTATAAGTGAGTCCCACACAACTGAGCAGTGGTTGCATTGGCTGAGAGAACCTTCCCTGGTGGGTGGTCTAAACAGCCTCGTCTAAACAGTCCTTCTTTCTCCCATTTATTTGCCTGACTTTATGGATTGGGGAGAGAAAAAGCCAGTGGCTTTGAAGATTTGGTGAAGACTCAGAAAGGGGTATGTGCTCAATATGAACACAACAAGATATGTGTATGTGTGTGTGTGTTTGTCTGTGTGGATTTCAGCCCCTGTTTGAAGTCCTCCACTCCACTCTGGCAATTACTTCTATCAAGGATTAGATGAGGGAGAGGGCAAAGAGGGGAGAGAAAGATGGAAAGAAGTGAGAGCTGAGAAGGGAGGTAGCAGATTTAGAGAGGACAGAGAAGCGAGAGAAACGGAGAGGAGAAAAGAGATTGAGGTCTCCACTGCAGTGTGTTTTTCCTCCCTATAAAAAGGAGGCTGTGAACACTCTCTAAACATGAGCTAGAGGACAACTTCTCAAATCGTGGGAAGATCACAGTGCAGCAAAACGCAGCTATTTCCAGGACAGCAGAGAACTAAAAGCACTATGAATAGTTGATGATCACCAAACGTTGGATGTAGCCACCATGCAGTTACTACCTGTTACAATAGTCATAACACTGAAGTGAATTTCATACATGTTTTCTTACCTTTATTTCAGAAGGAAACCTTTGTTGGCCAAAGGCCTTTGCAGTAGATATTTGTGAGGAAACTGGTCACAAGTTTTTTCTGCTGGCATCATTGTTTTGATGTTCATAAAACAACAAATTATATAGCAATTGTCCTACATACATTTTCATAAATAAATTGTCATTTTATTTAATTCCTCTGCAGGAAGACGTTGGGCCCGTCTAATAAAAGTGCACCACAACCTCTGATTCATACCTTATTTTACTACTACCTTGGATTCAATAAGTTAATAAGTGAAATACATTTCTGTCAGCCTTACCTCTGGGATATGGACGGTGTAAGGCTGCCCATGGAATATTGGTGCATTATCGTTCACGTCTCCAATCTGGATGTTTACTGTGTCTTTGACCACCTGAGGGAGGAAACACCTTGGTAAAACTTTTCCAAAGCCACCTCCACACATTACTTGTCAGAGAACTGTAGTCACTGAAAATGTGTATTAGCCACACCAAGCCAAGATTCAGAGTGAAAGAAAACAGGACAAGTGTGCGATAGATTACCCGCGGGGAAGAGTAGGTTGAACGTCAGTATGTTTCAGCAACTAAACTGCGTTGAGTGAGACAGGTGTCAGAATGATTACATGTGTGAAAGAGAGAAATAAAGGTGAGAACGAAAGCGAGAGACTGAAAGGGAGATGGATTGAGAGAGA